>JANAVB010004800.1:16787426-17192426 GCA_029216955.1 Iris pallida
TTTTGATCCGCTCCCTATAATATATATATATATATATATATATATATATATTATATCTATATATATATATATATATATATATATATATATATATTATATATAATATATTTGAGTAATATTATATGCTATATCTATATCATCTAATATGCATATAGAAAAAAAAAAAAAAAAAAAAAAAATATATATATATATATATATATATATATATATATATATTTGAGTAGATGCATATATATTGTAGCATATATAAATACAAGAATATGTATATAGATATCTATATAAGTGCTATAATAATAATAATAATAATAATAATAATAATAATAATAACAATAATGGGTCATTTGCTATTGTTCCAGCGGGAACAGTAGAGGCTAAGACCCGATCAAGAGGGGGGTGGTTTTTATATATGAAACGAAGTCAAGGGGGGTGACGATACTCCAAACCCTAAAACTCAACCCGACTCTTCGACCCCAGGCTCCCCGACATCCCCGAGCGCTCGACCCGCCGCCTGCACGGCCTGCCACGGTACACGACCACCGGATTGGCCGTCGGATCCGCCCCAAACAGAGCACTCTGTGTTCTATTACAGCAGCCTATGTACACGACTTCAACCCTATGTTTCTTCTTCCATGATTAGTGAAATCACGATCCATAAATTCCTATACGAAGACCAATTGACCCTCTTCAAACACCTTCTGATAGACATTATTCTATCATAGAATACAACATAGGAAATCGACTCAAAAATCATAGAAAAACTATTTCGATAATAGTTTAGAATCAGTCCAACTACCCATCTTGGAAGGTCGTTCCTTGGCAATCCAAAGAGAAACCCAAGAAACTAATTGAACAATTTTATAGGCAACATATAGGGCTACAAATTCCTTTTTGTACTTTCGAAATTGATCGCTTATATGCCGAGAAAATCGACTTCAAAGACTGCCAAAAATCATTTTGTCAAATAATAGGAATTTTAGAAGTTCTCCGATACGGCATGCGCCCCGACAAACCGGGTGACGTGGCTGCAACCCATAAGTATCGAAAGGCACGTATGGATGTTGTCGACGTGTGGGAACTGACGAAATTTGATTTTGCTGTGCGTGCGTGATGAAATCAATACGTATCCGTCAAGATACCCCGTACCGACCTTTTGCAAACTTGGCCATAACTTCGTGTAAAGTCGTCGATTCGAGACGAAACTTGTGCCAACAGGACCCTATCGAAATTTTGGTCTTGTGTGCCAAGTTTGGTCCAATTCTGAGAAGGTCGACCGGAACGCCTATTTGGCGGGCCCGCGATCCGATCCAATGGACAAAATTGTGCACGGCCTACCGAAATCCAACTTTGAACATATGGTTGGGTTTGTCTCCTCAAATCGCACCCGTAGATAAGTAGTTTGACGACTTTAGAGACCACAGGTACCAACACGCTTTTCGGTACAAAATGGGTCCAACGACGGATATTATTTTGACCCAAAATTATGATTTTATCCTTGTGTCCAGAATTGGACTTTAGGGTAGGCGTTTCATGACATATCTTTTACACCAAGAATGTTCTCGATGTTTGTTTCAGCATCCGGAGCTGTTTGCGGATTGTGACTTCCATTTGCTGATGATTGTGATTGTTGGACTTGCCATTCTTGTACCACCAGACAAGATACCTTGCCACCTTACTCTGTGATTTACTTTATCTTATTTTTAGTTATTTATTTTCAATATTTTTACCTGTTGATAGTATTATATCATTGTGCGTCCAAGTCACACTTGGGTGCAAGCGACTGTATCAGTCGTTCTACTTATTTGTTCTATTTTCTTGCATTGACTTAGACTAGTGACCACCCATTGGTGATGATGTATTGGTATATCTCATATGGCCTTGACACATGCTTTATTACATGTTGGGAGTTACATGTAGGACACGTACTCATGTAGTCCGTCGACCACCGATACGTATGCGGCGTGCGACGGTTAGGAGTAACTGCCAATAGAATTGCATGCTAGTAGACTTGGCAGTTACTAGAGGTTGCTATGAGTCATGGATGCGACCCTACTAGGCATTGGATGGGGAGAACAGTTCCTTAACGTATGGGCCACGTATGCACTTTCCTATTCCTGATCCTGATGGCCTCTGACATTCGAGGAATGTTATGCATTGAGGTCCCTTGTATCCTGGTGGGACCATACCGAGTTTTCTGTAGCCAGAGTGCCCATGCGTTGGAGGTTTGTTCTTAACTACATTATCACTGTAGAACTGGTAGGCACCCTATTGCATGCATCCCTTTATTTCCATTATATATCACAGTTTATACGGCATGGTGTTTCCTTGTATCTTGTTACGTCCCTCTGAGGGCCTGGTGATCTCTCCAGATGTATGCTTTATGACTTTTCACAGGTGTTCTAGCCAAGGCCTTGATCCTCTCCATTCCTTCGAAGATGATTGCTCCTGGTTCATCTTGCCATCTTTATCCATCAATTCCTTGTATATTCTTCTCATTTAAATTAGTTTGTAATGGATTTGTCTCCGTCCAACTACACAAATGATAAATTCATAGTGATTTTATTCTTTATTTCTGTGGATGAGATTTAGTTATCATGGTTTACTGTATTTTACAGCTTATGTATACATACAAGGATTCCATATATTGGAGTATAATTCATATGTATGCAGCTGGCATGTCTACGTACTTAGTCCTAAGTATTTTAGGACTGGGGCGTTACATGTTTTTGTGGTGGCCCATGCAGGTCGTGTTTGCCGTTTTGGTAACGTTACTGTTCCGAACGGGCCTGCATATAGGATTAGAATATAGGTATCTCATCCACATGCTTGATCTCCTCCCTTGATTCCAATTTCGAACTCTCGTCCGACTACCTTGATTTCCTTCTGCTTGATTCCTTTCCACGGTAAATCTTATCTTTCCCCTTCGTGCTCAATAGAGAGGTTAGGAAGATGACTCATACTAGTTATACATGATATATTGTTCAATCACCCTATTAGTTGACTTTTATAAGTTGGGTATTATGTCTCACGGCCTATAACCCCGTGTTCTTATAACCCATTAATGAAGTATAACTGGGTGGCACTGAATATATGCTAGTGTAGGAGGATATGTTTGCCTAGAATATAGAGTTTTAGTAACCCATACTCTATTAGTCAACTAAGGTCTGATACAAGAGACAGTAGGACAACTATATATACACGAACATCGGATAAGACTTTGATTCTTATGAAACTTGAACTATTTATAACTGCTTTTATCATTATCTTTCGTACTTATATTTGCACTACTATAATTGATGCCGCTATTACAGCCTAGTTTTGCAAGCTTATTCTTTATCGAGCTTATTTAGGACATATGTTTATTAGGGACACCCACAAGCATATCATCTAATTAGAATCAGTGTATTATGGTCTGATCAACCTTAGTGCACTTGGTTCGCTCTTCATATGATTATTCCACGTGGATTGAGATATAGATGTCTTTAGGATCTCATCTGCACCACCTTGACAACTCTCTCTGAATTAGTTAATCACCCTTGGAAACCCGTATTCGCATTTGATTCCCTCTCCCTTGAACTCCTTATTGTTTTTAGTTGTTACTTACTACGGAAAACAAATGCTCATATTTGAGGGAAGATAGATACCTAATGTTTCTCTTAGTCTGCCATACTGCCTGTGGCCATGAAAAGCTATATGTACACAATTGTAGCTACCATTGGCCAAGCCATGTTACTACAACCTTGTCTTAAGTTACTTGTCCTTCCTTCAATCCTAAAACTAATATCGTGACATTCCAGTCATTTGAATTTGAGGACGATTAGGATCTTACTCTAGGTCAAAACACCAACCAAGGAGACAACCTATTCTCAAGGAACAAATTATTGGAAGTCTCTAATTATTTTTTCTTGATTCTTGCTTTAACTAGCAACCCTTTTGCCTTAACCCAACCCTTACTCGACCAAGTCCACAATTTAGACATGAGAGGAACAGATAGAAATAAAGACAAGCATTTACCATGACTATGATAGACATCCATCCCGAGATTAGGGATCCAACAGGTGTTATTCTAGGTATACAATTTTATTATTAAAGAAATGACTTAGAATTAGAAAAAGAAAAAGAAAAAGAAAAAGAAAATACCTTCACCAGCTTAGCCAATCTCTGTAGCATAATACTCCATCATATTGATTCACTAGACATCAATAAGCAATGCATGAGCACCACGTTCAACACCATTAAAAACCCTATGACTGTAGACTGACAGGCTTAACACAAATATAAGTTCACGACTTAGTCGTTAGAGGTCATTCATATGACGTGCAGTAGAGTTCGTTACCCCCATCGGTAACTCTTGTATACTTTGGACGAGTGGATCATTCTATTTATCGATTCGTGTGTTATTATACGCAATCATTTTCCATTTATTAGAAATCGAGGAACGATCCTCAAACTTGATTTATAACTACCGTACCACGTTACACCGTGCCTTATTTTTATTATCAAAAGTTGAGGTACAACATCACGACTTTAAAATTTTTCTAACCTCACTAACCCTAAAACTGTATCTTCATTTCTGGAGTGAATAGATTGTAAGCCTTCGTAATTTTAGGATTTATGGGGTTAACGATTGATTAGAATAAATTGGTTCCCACTAGGATGATAAATTAGCGTCTCATAAACGCCTACTTTCTATTTAGATCAATTGATGTCCCCTACCGTGACATCGATATTCGGAGGACGAGACCAGTTGTTTCATTCCAACAAATTTCATATGTAAGGCTTAGACGAGTCCACCTATATCCTGTCCAACTCAAATACATCCCCTTCTACACTATTTTCATGATACGACTTTCATGTCAAAAAGACTACCGATAATCCTTACCGTAATTCTGATGTACTTTCCGACTTCAATTGGAGGTCCAACCTCGACTCAATTACTTCGACCCAATATATGACTTTGATATACTCGGAGCCTACTACGCATATGCCACTAGTGTGCCACTAAATTGAGGCCCCATGTGCTACGTAAACACAAAAGTCACAGAAGGCACATTTTTGGACTTAAGGAACCTAGTTAACCAATCCGACTAGCAAATAACCCATCCACTTGAGTTTGAACCTATTCTAGGTTATCCTAACCAAATAAGAATAGTTCATGTTGAGTTATAGGATCTTGTCCAGCCAATATAGATAAAAACCTAAGATTAATTCAATCAAAGATTGATGTTTTGATCAACCCAGCCTTATTACCAGCTGGAATAACTCGGAACAGGTCGATTAGACAATCTGTAGAACTTTAGCAGCAACATGGAGCAATCATGTGGAGCATTGTCCTATATACCCCCATTTATTTTTTAAGACACTAGTTGATAGCGGAGCAACACCCTTAAGAGTTTAGTATTCCTGCTTAATATAGTTGACTCACATTTTCCTAGAAAAATACTTAGATTTATTAGTTAGTATTAATATCGCAAAGTACTACCTGTGACGCCTTAGTAGCCTTATAGCCGTAAACGAGAAAAGTTGGTTACGAGCAGGAAATTAAGGACTTAGTCATCCAAGGTATTTCTTGACGGATGATGGAAGTCGTTGCCCTCAACTATAAGCTTGCATAGGCCGTAAGAAGAGTTAAACACGCTACCCTTCGGTTCATGTGTCATTATTGTAAAACTCGAAAAATTTGGAGTACAAGAATGACACATACAACCAATTCTTCCAATTATTGAAAATCACGGTATGAGCTTCGTACTTGACATTTCTCTCTTACTACATATCATTCTATTTTATCATTCGATAAATTTAACGACCAAGGTACAAAGATCGCAACCTTGATTATTCTAATTATATTTTATCATAGGATCGTGTCTTAGTTTCAAAATTTTGAGAACAGAATTCCTATAGTGAATAGGCAAACCTTTCTAAGAATTAGCAAATGATTGGGATAGATTGGCTCCAACTGAACTAATAAAACAATGGCTTATAATGTCCACTCCTATCCATATCATTTGATACCCTCGACCGTCACTTTCATATTTGAAGCACAACACTAGTCTTTTCCTTCCCACAAACTCCATAATCATGAAATAGACTAGTCAAGCTACACACATGTCATATATTTCCAACACAAATGCACCTTCTTGTGCTCCATCTAAATTACCCCGCACGTACGACGCATTTTTTCTTTAGAAAAAACCATGCATGTCTATTTTGTTCCTCTGATCTTAAACTTGCAAATTTGGACCCATCAGCATAAAATAAACTGAATGCCTTTGATACATGCAAGACACATCACACATATGACATACGCATTCCACCCAAGCAAGTCCATGCCTCCTGTACAACCCGTAGATGCTAGTCATCATGACTTAAATATTCCAAACGCTTAAGTACTCAAAATCTATAGCAAGGTTAGTACTGTTATGGACTCGCATCTCCTAGTTATCCATGTTAGACGTAGACTAAAGTTCCCTTGAATCGACACGTTCTAGTGATATTCGATCAGGAGATTCTTACAATTTTGTTGAAAGCATTGCCGATAGGAACGATGTTAAATCGTAACAAATTATCCTATAGAAGTATTGACCAAGAACGCCATGGCAGTATATAGGCTCACTTAAAATTTGTGACTGTAGTCAGAACTTCCAATATTCTCGCGCATCTTCTTAGAAATTGTCATTATTAGAAGTCTTGTAATGACGACGATTTTTGCGGATAGCCAACTTCTATAAGTTGGGTAGAGTATTGATTGAAGAATGCCTCATCTGGTAGAATATGATGTCCATTTAAATTCCGTTATAACCACCCTCACTCCTTTCAAAAATTGGGATACGATTGGACGCACTTGCTCACCCTTCGAATTTAATCCCGTTGTTCTTAAATATTAGATTATTCTTAATTTCGAGGACGAAATTTTTATAAGTTGGGTAGGATGTGAACCCCCATATTTTTATTAATTATTGTTCAAATTTTAAATATACATTTTTGTATTTCTTCTAATCATTAAATAGTGTAGAAATTATTTTACGAGTTTTTAACAAGTAGATATTATTTTAAGTATTTTTCTACAAGTTATTTTTACCAAGTGTATTGATAAGCAATTTTTAGTATTGAGAATTCCTTATATTTTATTTGCAATTTTTGGCATTATAAAAAAAATACACAAATATATTTAAACATGTAAGACCCCCCTAAATATTTTAAATTTTTTTATTATATTCTTAGTAATATTTTATTTTTTATACATTCCTTAATCATTACTAGCTTTTATTTAATTAGTGAGTTTTTGATATAAAAGAATGTAGTAATTGCTCAATATAGGTAATTTTGTACAAGAATTGTTATTAAAATAGTTTTAGAATTTTTTAATTATTTTAGAAATATTTTGGGGAATTTTATAAATGTATTGTTATTTTTTACTTGAGTAGATGCATATATATTGTAGCATATATAAATACAAGAATATATATGTAGATATCTATATAAGTGCTAAAATAATAATAATAATAATAATAATAATAATAATAATAATAATAATGGGCCACCTACTACTGTTCTTGCGGGAATAGTAGAGGCTAAGACTCGATCAAGAAGGGGGGTGTTTATATATGAAACGAAAAAAGGGGTAACGATACTCCAAACCCTAAAAACTCAACCCGACTCTTCGACCCCAGGCTCCTCGACGTCCCCGAGCGTGCGACCCACTGCCTGTACGACCTGCCACCGCGTACGACTACCGGATTGGCCGTCGGATTCGCCCCAAACAGAGCACTCCGTGTTCTGTTATAACGGCCTAGGTACACGACTTCAACCCTATGTTTCTTTCTCCATGATTAGTGAAATCATGATTCGTAAATTCCTATACAAAGACCAATTGACCCTCTTCAAACTCCTTCTGATAGAAATTATTCTATCATAATATACAACATAGGAAGTCGACTCAAAAATCATAGAAAAACTGTTTCGATAACAGTTTAGAATCAGTCCAACTACCCATCTTGGAATGCCGTTCCTTGGCAATCCAAAAAAAAAACCCAGGAAACCAATTGAACAACTTTATAGGCAACATATAGGGCTACAAATTCCTTTTCGTACTTTTGAAATTGATCGCTTATATGCCGAGAAAACCGACTTCAAAGACTGTCAAAAATCATTTTATCAAATAGTAAGAATTTTAGAAATTCTCCGATACGGCGTGCGTCCCGAAAAACTGGGCGATGTGGTCACAACCCATAAGCATCGAAAGGCACGTATGGATGTTGTCGATGTATGGGAACTGACAGAATTTGATTTCGTTGTGCGTGCGTGACAAAATCAATGTGTATCCGTTAAGATACCCCGTATTGACCTTTTACAAATATGGCCATAACTTCGTGTACAGTTATCGGTTCAAGACAAAACTTGTGCCAACAGGACCCTATTAAAATTCTGGTCCTGTGTGCCAATTTTGGTCCGATTCTGAGAAGGTCGACCTGAATGCCTTTTTAGCGGACCCGCGACCTGATCCAATGGAGAAAATTATGTACGGCCCACCGGAATCCAACTTTGGACATACGGTTGGGTTCGTCTCCTCAAATCGGACCCGTAGATATATAGTTTGATGACTTTAAGACCATAGGTACCGACACGCTTTTTGGTACAAGATGGGTCCAACGACGGACATCATTTTGATCCGAAATTATGATTTTGTCCTAGTGTCCATAATTGGACTTTTAGGCAGTCGTTTGATGACATATCTTTTACACCAAGAATTTTCTCGATGTTTGTTTCAGCATCCAGAGATGTTTGCGGATTGTGACTTTCATTTGCTGATGATTGTGACTGTTGGACTTGCCATTCTCGTACCACCAGACAAGATACCTTGCCACCTTACTCTGTGATTTATTTTATCTTATTTTCAGTTATTTATTTTTAGCATTTTTACCTGTTGATAGTATTATATCATTGTGCGTCCAAGTCACACTTGGGTGCAAGCGACTGTATCAGTCGTTCTACTTGTTTTGTTCTATTTTCTTGCATTGACTTAGACTAGTGACCACCCATTGGTGATGAGGTATTGGTATATCTCATATGGTCTTGACACATGCTTTATCACGTGTTGTGAGTCACATGTAGCACATGTACTTGTGTAGTCGGCCGGCCACCGATACATATGAGGCGTACGACGGTTAGGAGTAATTGCCAATAGAATTGCATGCTAGTGGACTTGGCAGTTACTAGAGGTTCCTATGAGTCATGGATGTGACCCTACTAGGCGTTGGGTGGGGAGAACAGTTCCTTAACGTATGGGCCACGTATGCACTTTCATATTCCTGATCCTGCTAGCCTCTGACATTCGAGGAATGTTATGCTTTGAGGTCCCTGGTATCCTGGTGGGACCATACCGAGTTTCCTATAGCCAGAGTGTCTATGCGTTGAAGGTTTGTTCTTAACTACATTATCACTGTAGAACTGGTAGGCACCCTATTGCATGCATCCCTTTTTTCTATTATATATCACAGTTTATACGGCATGGTATTTTCTTGTATCTTGTTACGTCCCTCTGAGGACCTGGTGATCTCTCCAGGTGTGTGCTTTATGATTTTTCACAGGTGTTCTAGCCAAGGCCGTGATCCTCTCCATTCCTTCGAAGATGAGCTGGTTCATCTTGCCATCTTTATCGATCAATTCCTTGTATAATCTTCTCATTTAAATTAGTTGATAGTGGATTTGTCTTCGCCCAACTATATGTACAAACGATAAATTCATAGTGATTATATTATTATTCTTTATTTCTATGGATGAGATTTAGTTATCATGGTTTACTATATTTTACAGCTTATGTATACATAGAAGGATTCCGTATATTGGAGTATACTTCGTATATATGCAGCTGGCATGTCTACGTACTTAGTCATAAGTATTTTGGGACTAGGGCATTACATCAAGCTTGTTTATTAAGCTTGAATCAAGCTTACTTATCAAGACAAGCTCGAGCTCAAACCAAGCCAAGCTCAAGCTTAATATAAACAAGCTCAAGCCATGCTTAAGCTCTAAAATAAAAAATTTATCAAGCTCGAGCTTGAGCTCGATTAATTCTAGTCAAGCCAAGCTCAAGCTTACAAAAGCTTGGCTCGGCTCGTTTGCAGCCCTAGAATTATCCTTTTATTTCTCTAGAGAATACAATACTTATCATGTCGATATCACCTCTATTAGTATTATTTCTCTAGCTTGTTATCTATACCTAGTTTGGTATGCCATAGATAATTAGTCAATATACAAAATCTCATATAAAATATGATGTTTTACCACATCCATATTGCCTCTAGTAAATTATTAAATTCCAAAAAGAAAAGTTCGACAACAAAAAAATTTCTTAACTTTTTTTCAAAAAGTGGAAATACAAGGCATTAGCCCGAGCCATAAAGAAATAGAAGACAAGACTCTAAAGATAATCGAATGCCGAGCAGAATTCTTCGATTCTCTTCTTTAAATTATCTATTTCAGCTTGTTGCCTATCCGCTGCTTGACGTTGAACTTTAGCTTAATGGGCAGCGTCAACGTTAAAAGGTGTAAGTTCAGAATATGCTTTTTCCAATTCAATGAGCTGCTCATCTAGTCCAATGGAAGCCACCATAACCTGATTTGCCTGGTCAACGAGAATTTTTTGCTTCGCAATAGCCGTCTCCAGCTTGGCTTCCAATTTAGCATAAGATTCCTGAAGCTGTTTGAATTATTCAGTAATCTGCACCATTTGCTTGGTCAAGTTATCTTGTGATATGTCGCATCTCAAACCTACATTATTGAATTGTTCATATTTTTAATTTAACTTTGTTATCTCGCGGTCGATGGAAGTCTTTTTCTTTGAATACGAGTTCCTCCTTAAAAATAGCAGAAATCAACTTAGAATGCTCATCCAACATAATAGCTACAAGGTTTCATCGTTGCGCTAATCCAAGATCGATTACGCATTGTTGTAGCTCTTCTCAAGTCAACTTGAGTTCCCTAGCTACAGCTTCATTACCAGGAAATCTTCAAGCGCTTGGATCATAAGTAAGCAGGTTTCTTAATTTGAGCAAATGACATATTCTCGTCAGTAATGCTGGAGGGCCCCTTTTCAACATAGCAAAGAAGGCTTGTAAAGGGATCTTTGTCGTCTCATCCAGTTGGGCCAGTGTTGACGGTATCAATGGAATCAAAGCCGATAAAGTCTTGACCACCGATGAAGAAGAAGAGGCGGTAACATTAGCAAATGTCACAAAAGAATATTATGCCAAAAGTAAAACTAAAAAGTGAATAAGTTCGGTTCTTCGTGAGTAAGTATTATACTCGTGGTAGCAGGCAGGGCTGTGATAGCTTCTTGTTTCTCAGTTGCTTGCCTAGCTAAGGTGGTTTGATCTTTTGTCGGTCCTTGTTCAATCTCTTTACTAGCAACCTGCATTGGTTCACTAGCGGGAGTTTTTCTATTCCTGGTCTTAGAAGAGCCGAATATAGACTTCGGCCTCCTTCTAATCTGGGATGTTTCTTCTTTAGTGATCCCCTCGTTTTCAAGAGGAATCTGGACTAAACCTCTGTTAGTCCCGGGGCTTGATCAAAGATGGTAGACTCGATGTCAATATCAGAGGTTCAACAAACGTTCACCTTCTGATTATTCTCGAGATCCAAGAGGAACACTATAATATAAATCTGATTACAAAAGCAACAATAATTAGAAAGTAAATCTCACGTTCTTCCTCGCAATCGCAGTTGCTGACGGACAGAACTGAGTTCAGAAAATAAATCTCACTTTCTTCCTTACAATCGCAGTTGCAGACGGACAGAACTGAGTTACAACTCAGATGAAGGAGAAGAAAGAAGAAGAAGAAAGGTTCTTGCTGGGGTGATTAAGATCACCGTTGCTCAAAGCAAGATTCGCCCCACTACGATCTGCTTCCAGGAACCAGCAAGTTCACGAAGAACTTCTGGAACGCTCGTAGGTCAAAATTTGAGACTTGAACGGGCTTCCTGGACTTTACAGACTTCCTTAACTCTTTCCTTGGTGCATCTTTCAAAGGAGGCCAATGGGCTCTATTTATAGAGTGGAGTTGAGACTTCATCTCTTCTCCTATCCGATGTGGGACTAAAATACCAATACTCAAAAATAGAGTTTGGTATTTTAGATCATCCTACAATCAGCATAGAAGTGTGTCAGTCCACGCCTACCCCCCGAACACTCCCGTGCATGCACGAGACATCCTGGAGTCCGTGTCCGAGTCCGAGTCCGCACAACAAAAATCAACTTGCATCCTTGTTGGATTTAATTCTTTTTCCTTCTAGAAAAATACTCCCACATGGCACAAACTTGTGCCCCAATACACCTCATGTGCACACCTCAACACAAGCAATGCATTATATTGAGATACTCACCATTTGGTGTAGCCGATGTGGGACTATCTTTTCTAGTCCAAAGGCAAAAATACCAACAACCTCTGGTATAGGGGTCGGACAGAGATTTAGGCTCTTCAGTTTTTGAGAATTTATTTAAGAAAGAAATCTCAAATTTAGAATTTAAGCTACAAACGATTAAAACTCACTTATTGAAGAGCTCGATCCTGACTCTTGTAGTCAATCGATCAGTTCCAAAATTGATAGCCTTTCGATTAATAACAGAGTATTGGTTGTCGGACATTTGATCGAACAATCAAGACTTTACTGTTCATCATCGTCATCTAGTTGACGATTTTAGGACTGTTGAGCACCTCTAAAGGGGGTGAATAGAGTGTATGCGTGTGCAACGGAATAAATATTCCAATTAAAAATTATGAACTATGGCAAGTAAGAGCAAATAAAATAACAGTAAATAAGTTACAGTAGAAATAAGAGTTAAGAAGATCAAACTCAGTGACACAGCGATATATACTGGTTTTCCTCGTGGAGGACTAATCTAGTCTCGAGTACTCCTGTTCGATGTTAATCCACTATAGCACAAGCTTTAGCTGAGTGCTAGCAAATCTTACAACACCGTACTTAGGGATAAGTGCACGAGCAACTTCAACAACATGTTCTTGGCGACGAGTGTACGACCGGCTCCAGAAAGCGATTGAAAACTGGAATATTTTTTGAATTTAGCCTCCGATACAAATCTTCAAAACCAAACTCTAGACTGAACTGAAACTGTACTGTCATGGCTAAGAGTAGTATAGGCTAAATATGAAAGTGTATAGCTTATAGAAAACACTTTAAATGGAATAAAGAAGAGAATGAATGAGTGAATGAGTGATTTAAAAATGTGAAAGTTTCTCTCTATTTATAGTGTTTTTGTAGACCAAATTCGGAAAGAGTTCAGACAGAATTCGGATGAAAAAAATTTCGCATTCGAACGTTGGATGCAGAAATCAAGGGAACGCAAAAATTTGTTAAAATTGCCAGACCGAACTCGGGCTGAGTTCTGCCTGAGTTTTGATAGAACTGTTTAGGCCAAATTGTTTAGGTTCTTGGGCTATGTTTGAATGTGGACTTTGGATAGAAATATGTGGATAGGTAGGCTATCTTTTGTGGACTGAGGATGCCTACGCCAGTACCAATTCGGATCAATCTTATATATTTTTCCTAGACTCAATAAAAATAAAATTATAGAAGAAATATGTAAAAATCTTGATCTTGATTCTATCGCTTTTGGTTCTTGATGATGACGAGACGTTTTGTAGCTTGTAGGAGTAGTAGGTGTAGACTTTCTAGCTTGAAACCTATAGCTGTATTTATATTTTACGTATCAACCAAAGTTGACGTTGATTATCAAAATCAGGTATGATCATGACCGGTAGGCCAACAATCTCTTCCATTTTGAGAATTGACAAACTTTGAGTATGTACCAAAATATTATATTAAAACTTTGAAATTATATCTGACTTGTCTAAAATCCTGAAAATTTGATTTTGGTATGCTCATTCTCCCTCCTTGTCATGTACTCAAAATATGGCTCCCCCGTACTTTATGAGCCAAACAACATCAAAGAAAAAAGAATAGAGTGATATCAAATATTATATGAAATGGGAAGTCAATAACTCAAGTCGTTGAAATGAGAACATCAGCAGTAGCAGTAATAGAACATCAGCAGTGGATAAAAACTAACAACTCACATAAAATATGAAAGTGTCACTAAAACTGAAGTAAATAAGTCCAGAATGCATAGAAAATAAAATGTCACTACATATCAGATCATCATCAACCAGATCCACAAAATACTACTCCAAAACATCAGATCAACTATCAACACCACCAGGAGCATCAATAGGTGGCTCGATCGAATCAAAATAGGTAGTCGTCGGATCAAAGAAGACAAAAGTCGGATTATCCTCAAGTCTCGGTCCATTAAAAGTAGGATGACAGCTGATAGGCGTCGTTGCAGTAGGATGATGAGCCATCATCCACTGAATGTCAGCCATAACATTTCTCAAGACCTAAAACTGAGAAATATAGCGAAACTCAGTGTCACTATAGCAAGACATATCGGCCTGACGCAGATGTCCCTAGAGAGTGACAAAAGCATCAAACCGCTGATATAGCTCGTCAATAGTGTGACCCGGGGCTACAGGGGCTGGATCAGCTGGAGCGTCTGCTGGGCTACGATTGGAGCTGGAGGAGGTGGAGCAGCACCAGGAGGATGAAGGAATCTCCTAGACCTAAGTAGCTCTGAAGGCGTTCCAGATATGGGACAAGACTCTAAAAGAATATCAAATTTCTGGAAGATTGTCGTCAGATGCATATGATAAAGGAGATTACGGCCTGCTCTCTGACAGTTAATCATAAGAGCTAATAGTCTTGGGAAAGGAAAAAGAAATCCTAAAGTGAATGTGATACATTACAGATAATTCCAAGTATGGGATCTTATTAGTAGGTCCTGTCTTGGATAGAGAAGATGAAATGATGATACGATGTTTCTCATAAAAATGTTGGTTTAGGTTACGTGCAAATAACCATTTTCGAGGATCCGGATGACACAATACGATCTTGAAGGATTCAAGTGTCATGCCGTCAGAAATTAGAACTTTAATAATATCGACTAGAGTATCACCGTTGTTCGACATTTAAAAATACTTGCTCAAGTCATCAGAATTAAACTCAAATTTCTTTCCTATGATATTAGAGGATGATACAGCCGATAGATTCTTGCATGTTGCAGTAAAACATACGAACTGCGTTCTCGTGAATAGGATTTGAAACTTCTAAAAATTTACGAAGTCCTAAGTTTTCAAAAGTAGTCAAATATTTTGAGAAAATGATAAAATTTATTGTTTTACCCGGACATATTTCCCGGTGGGTAGATCTTTCTAGTGAAACAAATAAATTTGGATCATAATCCTCATCGTCATCAGGATGAGAGGGACTAAATAGATTTATTGGTTCATATTCAGAAGTAGAGGATGAGGCAGTATTCCTAGTTTTCTTTTTCTTGAAGATTTTAGGAGCCATTACGAAATTAAGAGAGAAAAAGGAGAGTTATACCTAAAAAACGATCAAAGATGGAAGAGAATGCCTTCATAATGCCATATATTCGAGGAATTTCGAGTTAGAAAGCTTGAGAAGGATTATTCTAGGATCTGGAAAATTAGGGTTTTGGAGCTCTTGGTCGGCTGTTTTGGGAAGGAAAAAGAAGTGGAGGGGCGGTTGTTTTGAACTGCTGTTATATAGAATACCCCCACAGAGTTCGGCCCAAATTCGGTAAAAACTCGGTCCGAGTTCGGCCACTCAAATTTTAGTTCATATTTTAGTAGTGAGTGATAAATATAACCTAGAAACTTATAATTCATTGATTAATTAATATCCATTACCATGGATTAGTTGTAGGGGTCGGATCCTAGCTAGCGTAGTTCGAAGACATTTGGTACCGTATCGCTTAGACTTTCATGTCTTGTTGACAGAAGGACCCTTTAGTTAAAACAAAAATTCAAATGTGCCTAACTTCAAGTATGCCTAACGCATTATGACTCCAAAAATTCAAGTATGCCTAACTCTCGACGTAGATAGATAAAACGATCTTCGGCTAGTAG
Organism: Iris pallida; assembly: GCA_029216955.1. Lineage (NCBI taxonomy): Eukaryota > Viridiplantae > Streptophyta > Magnoliopsida > Asparagales > Iridaceae > Iris > Iris pallida. Next base: position 16,803,428 of record JANAVB010004800.1, read on the forward strand.
TTTTATGAATATATCTGCTAGTTGATGATATGTATCAATAAACTCTGGACAAATATCTCCGTGTTGTTGGGTATTATGTAAAAAATGGTGACGTATTTCTATATGCTTAGTACGTGAATGACATATTGGATTCTTAGTCAAATTAATAGTACTAGTTTGTCACAGTATATGAGAATTTTAGTGTAGTGCAGATTGTAGTCTTACAAAGTTTTGCTTTTTCCATAAAATTTGACCACAACAACATCCTACGATGATATACTCAGCCTCTGATAATGCTACATAATTTGGTTTCTTGATAAACCAAGAGACTAAAGCTTTACCTAAAAACTAATACGTACCGCTAGTACTTTTATGATCTACTTTACATCCAGCAAAATTAACATCTGAGTAATCGATTAGGTCAAATGATATAGTTTTGGGATGCCATAAGCCGATAGTAGAAGTTCCTTTAAGGTATCGAAAGATACGCTTAACGGCGCATATGTGTGATTCCTTAGGGGTTTGCTTGATATCGTGCACAGATGCAAACACTAAACATAATATCAGGGCGAGTAGCAGTTAAATATAGTAAACTATCAATCATACCTCGATACTTACACAGGTCGACTGGTTTGCCACTTTTATCAATGTCAAGTCGAGTTGATGTAGCCATTGGCGTGCTGATAGGCTTTACGTTGTTGAAGTCGAACTTCTTTAGTAAGTCCTTCATGTACCTGGCTTGATTGATGAAGGTTCTCTGCGAGTATTATTTGATCTGAAGTCCTAGGAAGTAGTTGAGTTTTTTATCATACTTATCTCAAACTTATTCTGCATATACTTTGCAAAATCTTGACAGAGTTTTTTGTTAGTAGAATCAAAAATTATTTCATCAACATATATTTGCACAAGCAAAATACTATCATTTAAAGTTTTGATAAACAAAGTTGTATCAACCCTTCCTTTTGAAAAACTATTTTCAAGTGGAAAAGTACATAGACGTTCATACCAAGTATGCAGTGCTTGTTTGAGTCCATAAAGTGCCTTTCTTAACTTGAAGACGTGATCAGTTTTTTGAAAATCTTCAAAACTAGGGAATTGCTTCACAAAATCTCTTCCTTTATAAAACTATTTAAAACTGCACTTTTAACATCCATTTGAAAAAGTTTAAAATTATAAAAACATTCGAATGCACAAAACATGCGAATAGATTATAATCTGGCAACAGGAGCATATGTCTCCTCATAATCAACTTCTTCTTCTTGATTATAATCGTGTGCCACTAGACGTGCTTTGTTGCGTAGAAAATGTCCATCCTGACTTAGTTTATTTTGGAACATCCATTTGGTATGAATTATCGATTGACTAATAGGTTTAGGAACGAGTTTCCGAACTTGGTTTTTCTCAAATTGATTAAGTTTTTCTTGCATGGCATCAATCCAAAACTCATCAAGAAAAGCATCTGCTAGTGACTTAGATTTTACTTGAGATATGAAAGATACATTTGTTGCTATGTCTCTAGTAAAAGAATGCATGCCTACTCCCTTGGATACATCACCTATAACAAGTATCTCTGGATGGTCTGGCATGAATTTTATCTTCCTAGTCAGACTCTCCAGATAGTTCTCGTTGGTAGTGTCACGTCCCGCTCCCACAGGAGCGATTGTCCTCGCTAAGGCGTGATGCCGCACGGGCCTAGGTTGCGCCCGTGCAAGGCTATGTCCAGAAACGACCAATTTTAGCTAGGCCACAGAGTCGTACAGAGTGTTCACATTTGCAGCGAAAAGTAAATGAACACAAATTGAAGCAAATTCAAACTCTTTATTGACATTCAAGAAGTTTACAAGCGGCGCTAGGCCGAGATTACAAATCGCTCAAGCTCTCCCTCTCTGAAACATAAAAGGCGTGCCAAATGGCATACAAGATGGAATAATTCATGGCGATGTTCCGATACATTATGTCCTGTATATGGTGCTTCAGCTCCTTGCAACGCCCCAAGGCTCCAGAGATAGCTCCGTGCCTTAGCACGTTCGAGGGAAGCTCCGCATCCGGCGACGTCTCCTACGTCCTGCAAGCAAACTGTGGGGTTATCAGTACATTGTTATGCACTGGTGGAGAGGCTAGCTCGCCCACAATGCCATCATTACCAAACACGTTCTATTTACTTTTGTGCACCGTCTATCATTTATTGTCTTTCTAATCTTGCCTTAGGATCAGTTTCATGGCATGTATCATAACCTATCTCGTATTGCCGAATTCAAGTGTCGTATGGAAATACATGCACGACTTACCCATACTTACCGTCCGTCCTTCCCTGTCCAAAGTAAACCAAGTTAGTCAACAATTCATATAAACTTTCAATGTTAGTGCGTGTCCCTGCCTCAAGTCCTAGTGCGACGTAGGCGTGTTTCCTAACTCAATTTCACGAAGTACTCTTTATCCTTTGGTGTGTTATATTTCAAGCCTGTTCAGAAGGCACTTCATTTAATTAACTTAGACCACTTTGTTCAATTCAAGGACTTGCACGTGGATTGCCACCAGCATAGCCCGCTTAACTCTATATGTACCGGTCGCTGGCATCACAAGCCATTTTGGACCCTTTTTCCCTTAGTATTTCGCAACTATTCAGAGCGTGCGGGCTGGTACACGTTGATAGTGTCTTGAAATATCCTGCACTTACGTCCCCCGGGTGACCAAGCCCACACCCAGGCAACCCGTAAGCCCCCTTTGATTTTTGCCTAGGCCGGCCACGATCCTCCCTTTGATAATGCCGCGGAAATCCCTTATATCTCCCACCTCCCGTATACGAGGGGATTGTCCACGACCATTTCGTATTATTTGTCCTTTTTAACTTAACGACTGTCTCCGAGCCGTAGGGTAACCCTTAGCCATAATGCATTATCGACTAGGTTGGCGTCCGTGGAGCACGGGTAGTGAGCCCCGTTGTCCGTGCCCGTCATACCTGTCGCTAACCATTCCTTTCTTTCATATCTTTTATTCATTCTTTCTTTTCTTTCTTTCACTTGTCCGTTCGTTCATTGATTCATTCACATATTCATTTATTCATTCATCGATTCATTCATTCACTTATTCGTTCATTCATTCATCGATTCATTCATTCACTTATTCGTTCATTCATTCATTCATACATTTTTGCAACTCCCCGTGCGGGAGTCGCCTTGGCGACCCATCAGTCTCATAGTCTTTCAATGTTGCTATACTCTACTCGGAATGACTATGTTGATAGTCTTCCATTTCATTGTTGTAAACCATTCATTGTTTCATTGTTGAACGCATAAGGGACTTGCACGTAAGCTTGTGCCTTAGCACGAGCGTGGAGTACGGTACGAGAGTTCTCACATTTTCTATGTTCTTTTCCATATTTTTTATACAAGCATACAAGATGAGATTATTCTCTTAGCTAGGTGCGTTGAATCATTTATTAGCATGCACGGTGTTATAGCCTAGCGATTCTAGCATTAGTGTCCGTATTGTTATGTGTCTAGGCTAAGCAAAGACGGGTTCATCGGAGCCACCCACCTTAGCGATGTTCGCATCGGCCGAGCGATACTCCGAGCGCGCCTTTGAAAGTCTAAATCTGGATTCCTCTTGACGGGCTAATGTAAGCCTTGTATCGATTCTTCATCCGGTCGATGCCAACTCTTCGGGTCGACGGCTCGTTCGAGTCGTTGCACTTGCCGTTTGAATCGGCGTTCCGCTAGGGCGGAGCAGGTCATTACATAATACACCACTCAAAATAGGTCTCGTCCTCGAGACTTCCTGAGTGCATGTCATCCTACCATTCCTTTAACTCGTATCGTCGTATTTCTTAGACAATTCTATCGAACGACTCTATCGTTCGATGGCATCGAATTATGCACGGTTATCCTTCCAAGTTTTATGTTGCATGTGTTTGGTGAATTTTATGGAATGACTGCCCATTTATTTTAGACTTGATGGTACTTATTCAATTGTCGTTTATGCGCATCTCAATACCCACTTGCAGTTGCATTCGAGTTCATCATATCGCTGCATGGGGACTGTTTACATATTCAAGGCGTCTCCCGAATACGTACATTTCAACCAGGCTAAGCGATTAACGAAGTCAGACAAGCTACTCGTGATAGTTTTGATTTGCCGATCGTTTCACTAACTTCGGTTTAAAACCGAACTTGTGTGCATCTCACTATCGTTTATCTTGATCCTCGAGATGATCCGATTCGTTTCTCAAGCATTCTTGTCTATGAAATCAATACAATTTTTTCTTAGCGGAGTCGACCAAGTCTTAAGCACCTTTCGTCCGATTCAAGACCCAGTATTGCACTATCATCGAGTACGTCTTCCTATCAATGATTCAATTCGTTATCCCAACTTTACTTGTGCATCATCTATTCCTATTATTCGCTTTTGTTTGGGGCCAATCTCGTCGTCGCTCACGCACACTCTCTGTTCCCCGTCCTACTCTGAGTCTTGCTGCCCCAAGTCTATCGTCCGTCCAGACGATACTGTAAGGTCAATCACACAAGTTCAATCACTCGGCATAGGGTCGTCCGCCTATCCGCTAGGTCATCTTACAGGGTCATAGTTACAAGTCAAGTTCGTGCCTCATCGTGCAAGGTCGTTGCACGACGCTCGTCCCAAATCCTGTGGTCAAACCATTTGTTCGTTTGTACGAGAGTTTCTACCCAAGTTCGCTCCACTCAAATTTCTAAACATCAAGCAGCGTTCACCCTTATTCACATCATCACATTCTCCGCTCCAAGTTCGAGCTCGTTAGGAAAGTCATCCTATGATAGGTTATTCTCAACAAAATTCTCAACATGTTAATATCGTGCATCCGTACTAGCAATTATCGTAGTCTATCTCTTCAAGTATATTTTGATATAGTTCACCTTTCCAATTCACGTAGTCGATCACAAGGTCGTCTAGCCTTGCAATATGTCGCGCCCCGATCTCACGCAAGTCTGATTATCCACGGCGGACATGAATCACCATGTCAACATTCCCGCGGAATAATCGTCCTCATCGGGACGTAACTCTTGCGTTGAATCTAGACTTACTCGTTTTCGATACGCGAATTGGGTCTACTCAATCCTCAAGTTTTCTTATTCTTCAATCGCAAGTCCTAACAATCCTTGAATTTATCTTCGCTTCAAACCACAAGTCGAAGCAATCAAAATTGCCATGTCAAGGTATTTCGAGTTCGATCATTCCCGCTGGACATGAATCACCATGCCAACGCTCACGTGGAATGATCGTCCCAAATCCGACGTGATGCATGTACGAGGCTGGAGTTGCGCTCGCACAAGACAAGATTTTTGTCGTTGTGGTTATCACCGAACAATCAAGTCACTTTCCTTCCTCATTCCAAACATTCATTTCTATCCAAATTCTCCAACATGGTATCCTTCAAAACAATAACTTCTAACACGATCATCATTCATCGAATCAGAGTACCCCCGAGTTATCGTACATCGATCTTTGATACGCCTCAATACCATCGATGATGTACATAACCTGACGATCTTCCTTTTGCAACGAATTCCAAGTCGTACAACTTAATTTCCTCAATTCACATTGTCGCGTGCTAACTCTTCATCGAGCAACATCAATTTCAATTCCTTAGTCATTCTCGTATCTTCAAACTAACGTTTTCCATCCACGCTATCTTCCGATCGTGCTATCTTCGATCTCGTCCATGCGTATTTTACCTTAACTCAAGTATTAATCCCTTCGACTAAGTTCAAAATCGCATGCATGATCTTCTATGTTTCCTCGACCAAGACCTCTATTCGTTTCATCGTTTCGACTCTCTATTCGATCGTTTCGTAATTCGTACTACGTATTCTTAATTCGTCCGAACGATATCTTGTTTGAGACTATCGAAGTCAAAACCAACTAAGCGTTACTCGTTCTAAGGCTTTGCACGATATCATCGCTTGCCGACATACTCGTTCTATCCGTAAATCCTTTAGTCTTGCTCGAACAATTTCTATAACGTCCATACACCACTCAGGGTTCGAGCCACTCAACTAGTCGTCGACACTCATTCTTATTCTTTTCCCAAGCTATCACATACACCACTCGGGGTCAAGTCATTCAACAAATCCTCAAATGATCATTCGATTCCCTTTCGATATATTCAATCGTGCGTTCGCCCGTTCCTCAAAATCCAAATCAATCTTCCGTGCACGCCTAAGCGTTAGTTTGATAGCGTTCCTATCGATATACCCTCTAACTGTAGCTTCCTTCCTGACCGAGCGGTACTTGATATCGCTCGCAACTCGATTGCACCAAAAAGTCGAGGTACGCGACGCGCGACACAACTTAGCCAAAAGGCCGTGTGCATAGCTATTCCGTGCGGACTATATTCGAGTTTGCACGCTCACTTATTCTCGTTTGAGCGATAATCGATCTCTCTCACAACTCGTTCGCACCAGAGGGTCTAGGTGCGCGATACTTCGCACAACTTAGCCAAAAGTCTGCGTGCATCACCATCCCGTTCGAACTATACTTTCGTCTCGTGTACTCGTTCGCCATTGTCAGCGTAAGGTTATTCAAGCACGCCTTGCGTTTGCTAACTTCTAGCATTTTAGTTTTCTTCCGACTTAAGTCCGTCATGGTTTGGCACAAAGGCCTTCGCCTATCGATCCCGTTCAACCGAATACTTATACGAGCTTTTGAAAATATTAGACTTATTGTATGGAACATCCCAAGGCACAACGAGAGAGAGCGTATACTTCTTTGTTTCCAAGCGAGCTTTCAAAACTGTGAGAATCGAAATAAAGTCCAAGGACGTAAAGCCGTGCTCTGATACCAATCTGTCACGTCCCGCTCCCGCAGGAGCGATCATCCTCGCTAAGGCGTGATGCCGTAAGGGCCTAGGTTGCGCCCGTGCAAGGCTATGTCCAGAAACGACCGATTTTAGCTAGGCCACAGAGTCGCACAGAGTGTTCCCATTTGCGGCGAAAAGTAAATGAACACAAATTGAAGCAAATTCAAACTCTTTATTGACATTCAAGAAGTTTACAAGCGGCGCTAGGCCGAGATTACTAATCGCTCAAGCTCTCCCTCTCTGAAACATAAAAGGCGTGCCAAATGGCTTACTAGATGGAATAATTCATGGCGATGTTCCGATACATTATGTCCTGTATATAGTGCTTCAGCTCCTTGCAACGCCCCAAGGCTCCAGAGATAGCTCCGCGCCTTAGCACGTTCGAGGGAAGCTCCGCACCCGGCGACGTCTCCTACGTCCTGTAAGCAAACTGTAGGGTTATCAGTACATTGTTATGCACTGGTGGGGAGGCTAGCTCGCCCACAATGCCATCATTACTAAACACGTTTTATTTACTTTTGTGCACCGTCTATCATTCATTGTCTTTCTAATCTTGCCTTAGGATCAATTTCATGGCATGTATCATAACCTATCTCGTGTTGCCGAATTCAAGTGTCGCATGAAAATACATGCACGACTTACCCATACTTACCGTTCGGCCTTTCCTGTCCAAAGTAAACCAAGTTACTCAACAATTCATATAAAGTTTCAATGTCAGTGCGTGTCCCTGCCTTAGGTCCTAGCGCGACGTAGGCGTGTTTCCTAACTCAATTTCACGAAGTACTATTTATCCTTTGGTGTGTTATATTTCAAGCCTGTTCAGAAGGCACTTCATTTAGTTAACTTAGACCACTTTATTCAATGCAAGGACTTGTACGTGGATTGCCACCAGCAAAGCCCACTTAACTCTATATACACCGGTCGCTGGCATCACAAGCCATTTTGGACCCTTTTTCCCTTGGTATTTCGTAACTATTCAGAGCGTACGGGCTGGTACACGTTGATAGTGTCTTGAAATACCCTACACTTACGTCCCCCAGGTGACCAAGCCCATACCCAGGCAACCCATAAGCCCCCTTTGATTTCCGCCTAGGCCAGCCACGATCCTCCCTTTGATCATATCGCGAAAATCCCTTATATCTCCCACCTCCCGTATACGAGGGGATTGTCCATGACCATTTCGTATTATTTGTCCTTTTTAACTTAACGGCTGTCTCCGAGCTGTAGGCTAACCCTTAGCCATAATGCGTTATCGACCAGGTTGGCGTCCGTGGAGCGCGGGTAGCAAGCCCCGTTGCACATGCCCGTCATACCTGTCGCTAACCATTCCTTTCTTTTTTATCTTTTATTCATTCATTCTTTTCTTTCTTTCACTTGTCTGTTCGTTCATTGATTCATTCACATATTCATTTATTCATTCGTCGATTCATTCATTCACTTATTCGTTCATTCATTCATTCATATATTTTTGTAACTCCCCGTGCGGGAGTCGCCTTGGCGACCCATCGGTCCCATAGTCTTTCAATGTTGCTATACTCTACTCGGAATGACTATGTCGATAGTCTTTCGTTTCATTGTTGTAAACCATTCATTGTTTTATTGTTGAACGCATAAGGGACTTGCACGTAAGCTTGTGCCTTAGCACGAGCGTGGAGCGCGGTACGAGAGTTCTCACATTTTCCATGTTCTTTTCCATATTCTATACAAGCATACAAGATGGGATTATTCCCTTAGCTAGGTGCGTTGAGTCATTTATTAGCATGCGCGGTGTTATCGCCTAGCGATTCTAGCATTAGTGTCCGTATTGTTATGTGTCTAGGCTAAGCAAAGACGGGTTCATCGGAGCCACCCACCTTAGCGATGTTTGCATCGGCCGAGCGATACTCCGAGCGCGCCTTTGAAAGTCTAAATCTGGATTCCTCTTGACGGGCCAATGTAAGCCTTGCATCGATTCTTCATCAGGTCGATGCCAACTCTTCGGGTCGACGGCTCGTTCGAGTCGTTGCACTTGCCGTTTGAATCGGCATTCCGCTAGGGCGGAGCAGGTCATTACAGGTAGTAGTATCTTCAGGTGCCTTGGATTGGTTTTCTACTGCTCGTCATCTCTATCGCTAGATTTCTGGCAGTTGAGCTCATCAAAGGAAACATTAATTGATTCTTCAATAATTATAGATCTTTTATTAAAAATTATATATCCATTACTCTTGGCAACATGCCCGAGGAATATCCCTTCGTCTGCCTTCGAGTCGAACTTATCTAAGTTTTTCTTTGTGTTCAGGATAAAGCAGCGATAACCAAAAACTTTAAAATAAGGAATGTTTGGAATCTTTCCAAACCATAATTCATATTGGGTTTTCTTCGGTATAGGTCAAATTAACACCCTGTTTAAAATATGACAGACTGTACTTACAGCTTCTACCTAAAAATATTTAGGAAGATAATGTTGGTTAAGCATGACTCTAGCCATATCTCTTAGAGTTCTATTCTTTCGCTCCATAATACCATTTTGTTGAGGACTTCTAGGACAAAAAAATTCATGGTAATATCCATTATCATTACAAAATATTTTAAAATCAGTATTTTTGAATTAGCCGCCATGATCGCTTCGGATTTGAGTAATCATGGAGCTTTTTTTTGTTTTATACCTTTTTACAAAATACTTAATTCAAAAATGGTATCACTTTTATTAGATAAAAATTAAACCCAAGTAAATTGAGAAAAATCATCAACTACAACAAAAGCATAGAGCTTATCATCAAGACTAGCGACTCTACTAGGACCAAACAAATCCATATGAATCAATTGCAAGGGTCTAGAAGTGCTTATTGTTGGCCCATTACCTAATGGTCACACCCGATTTTGATAAATCAACAAATGACTTAAGTCAATACACAAAATATACAAACTGCTGCTAACATTTCAGGTCAAGTGAATTCAATATCAGAAAGTGTACTAAAACATCAGCAAGCATGAAAATCGTCATCCCGAAGCACTTATGCACTGGAATCAGTCTGAGTTATTTTACAGTTTATTATGTATTTTATCCTTTATTGAGTCTAGGATACAATTTGTAAAATCGACTGGTATTACTGGCTTAGGTTATTCAAAGTCCACTTACCAAAAGTTCCATCTATCCTATGCAACAAAATTTGACAAACATTCTTCTAAATAATAGATGAAATTAAACAGAAATCTGGCCGAGTTCGGGCCGAGTTTGGTCCAAGTTTGGACCGAGTTCGGTCGTTTCAAATTCAAATGTTTGTTACCTCCAAATCAGCATGCAACGTTCGTTTGCGAAATCTTTGCATCCGAACTCCACCCGAACTCTGTCCGAGTTCGGTTCTAAAAAACACCTATAAATAGAAGAGAAAATTTCCATTTTCAAATTACTCATCATTTCTTCTTTCTATCTATTCCTAAAGTGTTTTTCAGTGTTCTAAATCTTTTATACTCCACATATACATCTCTTAGCCAGAGCCAGTAATATCGATTCGATTTAGAGTTCTTTGGTTCTCAAAGTTGTAAAGAGGTCGTTCAAGCTCAGAAATCATCTCTATTTTCGGAGCCGGTCGTGCGTTCGTCACCAAGCACGGTGTTGTGAAGTTGGTCGTGCACTTGTCACTAAGTACGGAGTTGTAAAGATACTGCAAGTTCTCAATTAGCTTACGAATAGTGGACTAACAGCAGGCAAGAGTACCTGCGACTAGAGTAGTCCTCCAAGAGGTAAACCAGTATATATCACGGTGTTTACTGAGTTTGATTCTCTGATCTCTTGCTACATTTATTTACTGTCTCTTTATTTACTACCATAGTTATCTGCTTTTAATTTTTAAGTGGTGATTTATTTCGCTGCACTCGCACTCACTCTATTCACCCCTCTAGAGGTGCTCAACTGTCTTACACTTGGTATTAGAGCAGGTTATATTCTAATATAACAACCTCAAAGAGTATATATGACAGCCGTGAAATCAATATTCAATGGTGAAGGGCAATCCACAAATAGACCCCCACTATTTGATGGAACAAACTATACATACTGGAACACACGTATGACATTCTTCTTAAAGTCTCTTGACTTTGATCTTTGGTCTATAGTTATTGACGGTTATAAGAAACCGACACCTACAATGGTTGTTGGCATACTTATAGACAAGCCTCATGATAAATATACAGAGACAGAAAAAACAAAGGCTAGTCTAGATGCACGTGCCATCAACACACTGTTCTGTGTAATTGACAAGACGGAGTTCAATCGAGTTTTAACCTGTAAGACGTCTCATGATATTTAGAAACTTCTTGAGGTAACTCATGAAGGTACTTCCCAAGTGAAGGAATCCAAAATCAGCAGACTAACACAGGAATATGAATCTTTTAAAATAAAACCCGGCGAGTCAATTACACAGATGTTCACTCATTTCCTTGATATTACTAATCCTTTGCAATCTCTAAGGATTATAGTAATCATGAGAAGATCAGAAAAGTGCTATGGGCTCTAACCAAAAAATGGAACCCAAAGGCAACGACAATCATTGAAGGAAATGATCTCACCACCATGACTCTGGAAACACTTATGGGCAAGTGACCCATGAGCTGGACCTACAAGAGTTTGAAGAAGCAACCCCAAAAAAAATCTATCGCCTTCAAAGATCAAGCTAGAAGGTCAACATGCAAAGATTCTGATGAAGAATCATTCAGTGGTGATAAACAAGCCCTGCTAGTGAAGAATTTTAGAAAATTCTTAGAGTTTGAGAAATCAAACAGAAGGAAAAAAGATGTCCATAAAAGTAATAAATAAGAAACAATCTGCTTTGGATGTAAGAAGTCAGGGCATATGAAGAAGGACTGCCCAACTCCAAAGAAAAGTAGTCCATATAATAGATCAAGATCAAGCCGAAGAACAACAACTGGTCAAAAGTATGAAAATACAAGTATCTGGCATGAAAGTGATGCTAGTGAATCAGAGGAAGAAGACAGACCCTACAGCACTGCAAATGTATGTCTTATGGCTTTCGATAAGGTGGACCCTCAACCCTCTCATGCTAAAAGTAAGTGGATCATCGATAGCGAATGTTCGCGGTACATGACTGGTGATGCATCTTTGTTCGTTACACTATCGATGAAGAAAGAAGGATATGTCTCCTTCGAAAATAACCTGAGAGGTGATATCATTGGAAATGGTATTGTTGGTGTATCTCCTTATCCTGTAATAAAAGATGTTTGTCTAGTTACGAAATTGAAACATAACCTACTGAGCATAAGTCACTTGGTAGATAATGGTTATGGCATCAATTTTGTAAAAGATAAATGTAAAATATATGATATGTTATCTGGTAATCCCATATATGAAGGGATTAGAGAAGATAATATTTATGTTTTCTTTCTAGAGAGTACTAATAATGCAGGAAGATGCCTAGTAGCAAACTTAGATAAAAGCTGGCTATGGCAAATGAGGCTAGGACATGCTAATATGGACACTATCTCACGACTAAGTACTAAAAAGTTGGTAAAAAGACTCCCTGAGATATCATTTAAGAGAGATATGGTATGTGCAGACTGTGAAAAGAACAAAGCACATAGGACTACATTTAAATCCATCAATGCTATAAGTACTTCTAGACCTTTGCAGTTGATACATATGAATTTATTTGGTCATAGTAGAGTCACTAGTCCTAGCGGTAAGCTCTACGCCTTTGTTATTGTTGATGATTTCTCTCGCTTTACTTGGGTTTACTTTTTATCAAACAAAAGTGATGTAATTTTTGAATTTTAGATATTTTATAAAATGGTACAAAACGAAAAAGGTTTCATGATTACTCGTATTCGAAGTGATCATGGTGACAAATTCAAAAATACTGATTACAAAAAGTTTTGTGATGGTAGTGGATATTACCACGAGTTTTTTGTCCTAGAACTCCTCAACAGAATGGTGTTGTGGAGCGAAAGAACCGTACTCTAAGCGAGATGGCTAGAGTCATGCTGAATCAGCATAATCTTCCTAAATATTTTTGGGCAGACAGCATGTCATATTTTAAATAGGGTATTAATTCGACCTATCTCGAAGAAAATATCTTATGAACTTTGGTTTGGAAGAATTCCAATATTTCATATTTAAAAGTTTTTGGATGTCGCTATTTTATCCTGAACACCAAGGACAACTTAGAAAAGTTCGACTCTAAAGCAGATGAAGAAATATTTCTCGGATATGCTGCTACGAGTAAGGGATATAGAATTTTCAATAAAAGATCTATGATTGTTGAAGAGTCCATTAACGTTACCTTTGATGAGCTCAATAGTCACAAATCCAGCGACAGTGATGATGAAGATGCACAAGCCAGAACCAATAAAGCCCTATGGAAGATCTGACTCATAAATTTGAGTCATTAAAGTTCATGCCAGATCATCCAGTGACGCTCATTATAGGTGATATATCAAGAGGTGTAAGTACACGCTCTTCATATAGAGATACTGAAATAGCAGCTAATATAGCCTTCATTTCACAAGTAGAACCTAAGAATGTAGCAGATGCTTTTAATGATGAATTTTGGATTGATATTATGCAAGAGGAACTTAAGTCAATTTGAGGAAAACCAAGTTTGGGAACTCGTTCCTAAACCTATTGGTCTATTGATAGTTGGTACTAAATGGGTGTTCCAAAATAAATTAAGTGAGGATGGACAAGTTCTACGCAACAAAGCACGTCTAGTGGCACAAAATTATAGTCAAGAAGAAGGTATTGATTATGACGAGACATATACTCCTGTTGCTAGACTAGAAGCTATCCGCATGTTTTGTACATTTGCATATTTTAATGATTTCAAATTATTTCAAATGGACGTGAAAAGTGTATTTTTAAACGAATTTTTGGAAGAAGAAGTTTTTGTGAAACAACCTCCAGGTTTTGAAGATTTTTAAAAACCTGATAACGTCTTCAAACTTAAGAAAGAACTTTATGGACTCAAACAGGCACCTCGTGCTTGGTATGAACGCCTAAGTGCCTTCTTGCTTGAAAATGGTTTTTCAAAAGGAAGAGTTGATACTACTTTATTTATCAAGTCTTTAGATGATGATATTCTTCTTGTGCAAATATATGTTGATGACATCATATTCAGATCTACTAATGAAAAACTTTCTCAAGATTTTACTAAGTGTATGCAGAGTAAATTTGAGATGAGTATGATGGAAGAGCTGAACTTTTTCCTAGGACTCCAGATCAAACAATACTCAAAAGGAACATTCATCAATCAAGCTAAATATACAAAGGACATACTAAAAAAGTACGACTTCGACAATATAAAGCCAATCAGAACTCCAATGGCTATATCAACAAAGCTTGACACTGATGAAAGTGACAAACTTGTCGACCAGCGTAAGTATCAAGGTATGATTGGTAGTTTATTGTATTTAACTGCTAGTCGCCCTGATATTATATTTAGTGTTTGCATTTGTGCACGATATCAGGCAAATCCTAAGGAATCACACTTATGTGCCGTTAAACGTATCTTTCGATACCTTAAGGGAACTTCAACAGTTGGCTTATGGTATCCTAAAACCAAATCCTTTAACCTGATAGGTTACTCGGCTGCAGATTTTACAGGATGCAAAGTAGACCGTAAAAGTACCAGCGGTACGTGTCATTTCCTAGGAAAAGCCTTAGTCTCATGATTTAGCAAGAAACAAAATTCTGTAGCACTATCAACTATTAAGGCTGAGTATATCACCGCAGGACGATATTGTGCTCAAATTTTGTGGATGAAGCAAACCTTAGAAGACAACAATCTGCACTATACTAAGATTCCTATTTATTGTGACAACACTAGCACTATTAACCTGACTAAGAACCCTGTATGTTACTCACGCACAAAGCACATAGAGATTTGTCATCACTTTTTATGTGATCACTAACAACACGGAGATATTTGCTTAGAATTTGTTGACACAGATTATCAACTAGCAGACATTTTCATAAAACTATTGGCTGAAGACCGCTTTAATAATATGCGTTGAGAGCTCGGCATACTTGAATTTTTAGATTTATAATGTAGTATGATTAGTAAATCAATTTATAACTCAAAACATTAAACTTTATTAATGGAAGTTATTTTAGGTACAAGCCGAAAGGGTCCTTCTGTCATACAGACGTAAATAGCCTGAAGCGACACGGTGTACTAGTCTTTGGACTATCGTTAGCTGGGATCCGGCCCCTACAGCTACCCAAAGTAATATAAATTATTAAATGAAGAAGTATGCAAGTTATACATTGAATTTATCAATTATACTGCATTAATGACATTAGAAATACAAGCAGCCGAAGTCGGACAGAACTAAGAGCGAACGAGTTCAGATGGTAGCTGTACGGATTTCTAGAACAGAACAGCCGGCCCTAGCCTTTATATTCCCTTCTTTTACCTCTTCTACTCTCATCATCCCACCGAGAATTCTCCACTAAACCCTAAGTCAAGGTTCTCCTCCTCCTCTTCAAGTTTTGTGGAGCTTTGAAGTGATCTCCTTCATCTTCTTCTTCCTTCTTCCAAAGGTAATCATCTATCTTCTCTCTTTTATTCTATGGCACCCAAAGCCCAAAAGAGAAAGATTGCTGCCTTCCAAGCAGGATCATCTTCATCTGATTATGTCCCAACCAATGTTTTCTGTCCAGCTCGTCCCTCTGATAAAGACGACTATGACCCCGGACTATTTAGTGACAGGGAATTTTTCGTTCTTTGGTTTGATTCCTTCTCTGGTCGTAAAATCTGTGTTGGAGCTTGTGTCAACTTCACAATATTTTCTGAATATGCACCTACCTTTAACCAACTTGGATTTTACGACTTCTTTGAAGTTGCTAAAAATATATATGATAATGCCGTTAGGATATTTTACTGCAACTTGTAAGTAAAAGATAATGGCAGTTTCTACTCTTATATTGCTGGACAAGAACTTGAGTTCAATGCCACTGATATCAGTAAATATTTTCATATTTCTGATATTGGTGAAGCATTGGTGGATATTAACCACGTCCAGTTTCCAGAAGGTGTCACCCTTGACTCCTTCAAAGAATTAATGTGTTACACTCATCCTGTCCCACATAGGGTGTATTCAAAACACTTGAATCAGCACTTCTATGAACTATATTGATTTATCTTCTCCGCTTTACTTCCAAAAAGGGGATCTTTTGACGATATCACCTTTATGGAATTATCTGCGATGTATCATATTTTTTACTTTGGCATTCCTTTCTCCATCCCCAAGACCGTTATGGCCTGGATGCTCAATTGCAGAAGTGCGAAGCGTAACCTTGTTTACCCCATGCACCTGGCATCTATCTTCAAGAGAGTTAAAATTGATCTTCAACTCTGTCCTTTCTCTTCTCTTGCTACTGAGCTTAGTAGAGCTAGGTTGTACCCCAACCCTCCTCCTCCACCCGGTGTCGAACCTGCTGCTCTGATTCATGATGATGACCCTGAGGCTCCTGCTCTAGATGCTCCAGCCCCTGCACCTGGCTTTGACCTAGGCTTTTATTATCGCTTTGATGACTTTGTTGCCCTCTCAGTGCAACGTCATCAAAGTTATATTGACTCTGAGTTCTGCCACATCACCCAGGCACGGGTGTTGCAGAACAGCATTGCTGATATACACTGGAGTCTATTCCATGATCCCACTCATTCTGTTCTAATGATCCATCACCCAGATTCACTGGTCCGAGGTTCAATGATGAGGCTACCTTTATACATTTCGATCCTACTACAGCTTACTTTCCATCATATGCTCCTGGAGGTGATGACACGCTATTGTGATGTAGGACTACAGTTAGTAGTTTTTGGACGAAGTTGCTAGATGATGATCTATGTAGTTTTTTTTGATGATGTACCAGTCTAAACTTTCGAGTTAGACTTTTTATTAGACTCTTTTGATAGTCATAAAGTTTTGAGTTATGATTTATGCAGTTTATGTTAGTTGCATCTTATTTTAGTGATATTATGAGATTTCAGTTATTTCTTTTCTCACTGCTACTTCTAGTTTACTTTTGCTACGACTTGTTATATATGGATATTTTATTTCTTTGTCTTCTAGTGAGCATTGTTGGCTTCACACATTACGGGAGAGCCAAAACATTTTGAACATAACAAAAGAGGAGAAAGAGCAATCCATTATTTTCAAAACAAAATCAACTGGTTGATTCAAAGAACAAATCAGGTATTTATTTCAAGTTATTAGATATATTTTGGTACAGACTAAAGTTTGTCAATTATCAAAATGGCAGAGATTGTTGGCCCATTACCTAATGGTCACACCCAATTTTGATAAATCAATACACAAAATATACAAACTGCTGCTAACATTTTAGGTCAAGTGAATTCAATATCAGAGAGTGTACTACAATATCTGCAAGCATGAAAATCATCATCCCTAAGCACTTATGTACTGGAATTAGTCTAAGTCATTTTATAGTTTATTATGTATTTTATTCTTTATTGAGTCTAGGATACAAATTATAAAATCGACTGGATATTACTGGCTTAGGTTATTCAAAGTCCACTTACCAAAAGTTCCATCTATCCTATGCAACAGAATTTGGCAAAACATTCTTCTAAATACTATATGAACTTAGACAAAACTCTGGCCGAGTACAGGCCGAGTTTGGTCCGCGTTCAGACCGAGTTTGGTCGTTTCAAATTCAAATGTTTATTACCTCCAAATCTGCATACAACGTTCGTTTGCGAAATCTTTGCATCCGAACTCCTCTCGAATTTTGTCCGAGTTTGGTTCTAAAAAACACCTATAAATAGAAGAAAAATTTTCTATTTTCAAAACACTCATCATTTCTTATCTCTATCTATTCCTAAAGTATTTTTCAGTGTTCTAAAGATTTCATACTCCACCTATACATCTCTTAGCCAGAGCCAGTAATATCGATTCGATTTAGAGTTCTTTGGTTCTCAGAGTTGTAAAGAGGTCGTTCAAGTTCAAAAATCATCTCTATTTTCGGAGCCGGGCGTGCGTTCGTCACCAAGCACGGTATTGAGAAGTTGGTCGTGCACTTGTCACCAAGCACGGTATTGTAAAGTGACTGCAAGCTCTCAATTAGCTTATGAATAGTAGATTAACAGTAGGCAAGAGTACCTGCGACTGAATTAGTCCTCCAAGAGGGAAACCAATATATATCGCGGTATTCACTAAGTTTGATTCTCTGATCTCTTGCTACATTTATTTACTATCTCTAATTTTTAAGTGGTGACTTATTTCACTGCACTCGCATTCACTCTATTCACCTCTCTCTAGAGGTGCTCAATGGTCCTACACTTATATCATTGATGGATTTAAAAGATGACCTAGTTGCTTTGTTATTTTCACAGTCTGAATATATCATATCTCTCTTGAAGGAAATTTCTAGGAGTCTTTTTACCAACTTTTTAGTCAATAGTCGTGAGATAGTATCTATATTGGCATGTTCTAGCCTCATGTTCCATAGCCAGCTTTCATCCTGATTGACTTTTAGTCACAATTACTTGCATTGTTAGTACGTTCTAGAAAGAAAATATATATATTGTCTTCCCTAATCCCTTCATATATAGGATTACAGTAGACATTTCATATATAGAATATTTATCTTTCACAAAATTGATACTATAACCATTATCTGTCAAATGACTAATGCTAAATAGGTTATGTTTCAATTCGGTGACTAAACAAACATCTTTTATTTTTGGGTAGGGAGACATACCAATAGTACCTATTCCTATAATATTACCTCGAAGATTATTACAAAAGGAAACATACATTTTATCTTCATCGATAGCGTAGCAAATAAGGATGCATCACCTGTCATGTGCCGCGAACACCGCTATCGAGGATGCACTTGCTTTTAGCATGAGAGAGTTGAAGATCCACCTACAAAATGAGTAGATGTAACCTTTGGTACATATTTCTTCATGAGTCCAGCATGATTAGTTTTAGGAATCCAAATAAGTACATTTGTGTCAACTAGTTATCTAGCTTTACAATACTATGATATGTGCCCGTGTTCACTATAGTATGTGCATCTGATTTTTGAAATAGTGTTCTTCATTTCTATATTGACATGCTTCTTGTGTCTTTCTTGGAAACCTGTATATGAAAGCATGGTTGTGAGAAATATATTGTTTACGTGCTTTCTTTGGTTTAGTCCTTTGTGGTATATGTATAGTATTATGACTAACCTTACGCTGTGTAACATGGGTGACCTGTTGATCTAATTTGATCTCTAACTTTTTTGAGATATTCGAATTTTGTAATCATATCCGTGAGTCTCTACTCAATGACTAGGTGTCTCTTCTTGTCTATGTCATATAGTTCTTGTACTTTGATATAGTCTCTTTCTTTTTGTTTTATAGTGAGGATAGCCTCTTGCTAGTCCAATCTAATTTTCATTATTTCTTCCGTGTTACCAGTAGTAGACGTCTCTTTAGTATCTTAAAAATGATTAGACAGTCTAGCTACTTCGATTGTGTATGCCTTTATCTCTTTACGAGATTGCTTATACTTGTCTAAAATATTTATGTGCTCTTTGAATAATTTGCTAAAGGTATTTTCTAACTGATCGAATGTAAAATCATCATAAAGAGAATTTTATGATACCTTAACGTATGCCATCAGACATACATTTGCACTATTGTTGGGTCTGTCCTCCTCTTCTGATTCACTGGCCTCACTTTCGTGCCAGATACTAGTTTTTGCATACTTTCGACCAGTTTTAGCTTTTCTGCTCAATCTTGATCGGTCAAATAGACTATTTTTCTTCATAAGTGGACAATCTTTCTTTATGTGCCCTGATTTCTTGTATCCAAAGCAAATAGTTTCGTCTTTGTTGCTTTTATGGTTATCCATAATCTTTCGGTTTGATCGCTCAAACTTTAAGAATTTTCTGAAGTTCTTGACCCGTAGGGCTTGTTCATCACCATCAAAATCATCTTCGTCAGTATCATTAGATGAGACTCTTCTGGCTTGAGCTTTGAAGGCGATGGATTTTTCTTTGGGAGTTGCCTTTTCAAAGTCTTGTAAGTCCAGCTTTTGGGTCATGAGCTTGCCCATAAGTGTCTCCAATGTCATTTTGGTGAGATCGTTTGCTTCTATGATTGCGGTAGCCTTCGGGTTCTAATTTTTGGTTAGAGCCCATAGTACCTTCCTAATCTTCTCATGATTGTTGTAATCCTTTTCAAGAGATTATAGAGGATTAGTAATATCAAGAAAATGAGTTAACATCTGTGTAATTGATTCACTGGATTTTATCTTGAATGTCTCGTATTCTTGTCTTAATCTACCGACTTTGGACTCCTTCACTTGGAAAGTTCCTTCTTGAGTTACCTCAAGAAGTTTCCAAATTTTATTAGATGTGGCACAAGTAGATACACAATTGATCTTGGTTTTACCAATTGCAAAGAATAGTGTATTGATAGCTCGTGCATCTAGACTAGCCCTTGTCTTCTCATGTCAGTATACTTGTCATGAGGCTTGTCTACTAAAATACCATCAATCACTGTTCTAGGCGGTTTCTTGTAACCGTCTATAACTATCGACCAAAGATCAAAGTCCAGTGACTTAAGAAAGAAACTCAACTGTATTTTCTAATATGTTTAGTTCGTTCCATCAAATAGTGGGAGTCTATTTGTGGATTTTTCTTCACTGTTGAATATAGATTTAACGGCTGCCATATATATATATTTTTTCTTTAGGTGGTTATGTATATATATAACCTGCTCTGATACCAATTGTAGGACCGTTGAACACCTCTAAGAGGGTAAATAGAGTGTGTGCGTGTGCAATGAAATAAATATTATAACTAAAAATTATGAATTAGGCAAGTAATAGCAAATAAAATAACAGTAAATAAGTTGCAATAGAAGCGAGAGTTAAGTAGATTAAACTCAGGACACAACGATATATATGGGTTTCCCTCGTGGAGGACTAATCCAGTCTTGAGTACTCTAGCTCGATGTTAATCCACTATGGCACAAGTATTAACTGAGTTCTTGCAACTCTTACAATATCGTGCTTAGGGACCAACTTCAACAACATCGTGCTTGGCGACGAGTGCACGACTGACTCCAGAAGGCGATTGGAAACTGAATATTTTCTGAATTTAGCCTCCAATACAAGTCTTCAAAACCAAACTCTAGATTGAACTAAAACTGTACTGGCTTGGCTAAGAGTAGTATAGGCTAAATATGAAAGTGCATAGCTCATAGAAAACACTTTAAATGGAGTAGAGAAGAGAATGAATAAGTGAATGAGTGATTTGAAAATGTGAAAGTTCCTCTCTATTTATAGTATTTTTGTAGACCGAATTCGGACAGAGTTTGGATGCATAAATCTCATATTCGAATGTTGGATGTAGATATCAAGGGGATTCAAAAATTTGTTGAAACTGTCTTGACCGATATCGGGTCGAACTCGGGCCGAGTTCTAGCCGAGTTCTGCCTGAGTTCTGACATAACTGTTTGTGCCAAATTATTTATAATTTTGGGCTATGTTTGAATGTGGACTTTGGATAGAAATATATGGGTAGGTAGGCTATATTTTTTTGGACTAAGAACATCTAAGCCAGTACCGATCCTGAACAATTTTACATATTTTTCCTAGACTCAATAAAAATAAAATTACAGAAGAAATATGTAAAAATCTTGATCTTGATTCCATCGCTTTTGGTTTTTGTTGACGATAATACGTTTTGTAGCTTGTAGCAGTAGTAGGTACAGGCCTTTTGGCTTGAAACCTGTAGCTATATTTATGTTTTATGTATCGACCAAAGTTGACATTGATTATCAAAATAAGGTATGATCATGACCAGTAGGCCAACAACGATCATCAACATCATAATCGAGCTCGAGCTCTGCATTAATCTAGCATATCCAGACTAGCATCAACGATCAACGAACTAAAGAAATGGTGAAGAAGGATAGGCGAGAGGAATGATGAACTTACTGTTTGATCGGTGCTTGATCTATAGCTCTTCGAGCCTATGCAACTCCTCAAACACAGAGTTGAACAACTCATTATTAAGCCTGCTTCACGAGATTATTTGTAGCTCCCCTTCCCGGAATTTTGAAATATTTTTATTTTATTTATTTTGATTTAAATGGTAATTTTAGATTTTTGTAAATAATGATTTAGTTAATTATTACGGTAGATGATTTTTAATCATGATTAAATTTGGAGTACAAGGCGACTAGAAATCATGGCACGGATAGTGCACTGTCGTGCTTTGACTAGTGTTTAGCCATGGTAGGGGAATGTCAAGCCATAGGAGTGTCCTAACTAGGAAAACCAGGCCAAGTTATAGCATGACCATTATAAATAAGTCTAATTAATTATTATTATTGACTTGTAGGAGACCCGTTTGTGTCGATTTAGCCCGAGCTGAGCCCGAACCGAATCCAAGCCTTTGTGGGTATTTAATGAGATCAAATACACCCATGTAGACATATTTCAA
This sequence comes from Iris pallida, assembly GCA_029216955.1. NCBI lineage: Eukaryota > Viridiplantae > Streptophyta > Magnoliopsida > Asparagales > Iridaceae > Iris > Iris pallida. The sequence goes on from JANAVB010004800.1 coordinate 16,825,699, forward strand.
GTGGATGCAATGCCTATTATTGGTATATTAGATTTCGTTATTATTATTATCTATATTGGGGTTATTATTTAATATTATTATTTTATTGGTTATATCATGTTATTGACAAATAAATACTATATATGTGTGGAAGTGAATGTATGTATATATAAATATTAAATACGTGTATAAGTGTTTGTATATATAGATAAATATATATTAGATATGTGTATACGTGTATATAGATAATATATATATGTATATATATATATATATATATATATATATATATATATATATATATATATATATATATATATAGATATATATATATATATATATATATATATATATATATATATATATATATATATATATATATATATATATATATATATATAAATAAATATATTATACGTGTATATGTGTATATATATGTATATACCTGTGTGAGTGTATATAGATATATAGAGTTATATAATTATATACGTGTATACGTATATCGGTATACATATTACGTATATGGGTATGTATATACAAATATATTATATGTGTATGTGTATATATATATTAATATATATTTGTATGTATATGTATATGTATAATATATATATATATATGTATATATATATATATACATATATATATATATATATATATATATATATATATATATATATATATATTTTAATATATATATATATATATATATATATATATTATATATATATATATATATATATATATATATATATATATATATATATATATATATATATATATATATATATATATATATATATATATATATATATATAATTGTATATATACGGATATATTTGTGTGTATATATATATAATTGTATATATATCTATTAGAAAATAGAATAAGAAAAAGAATGAAAAGAAAAACAATTAACCCTGCCTTGGACCGAACCCATATATGCGCAATACTGTCAGTTTATATTATCTGTCATCAAAAAAAAAATATTATCTGTCATCAATAAGCTTCATAACTGTATGTGAAGCTTGGAGCATATAAATAATTTGTTCCTTAATATGCTTCTTTACTTCTTCCAGAACATTATTGTTAGAAGTACGCTCATGAAGCACTACACTTCAGACAATGAGCAATGCAAAGGCCAAAATGCAGCCTAGGCACGTGCCTTGGGTGAGGCAACTAGGCGTGAGCAATGGGTGAGAATGCGCTTTTGGAGTTCTTGAAGTTTTAACTTGGACTTGCTTATGACCCGACCCAAGCAATCTCAGCCTTCCCTATTAGCCCAACCGAAAAGTTCCCCACAACAATTCCATTGCAAAGCCCACAACCAACCCGAGCTCAGTCCCTCCAAGCCCGAAGTCACCACCAGACCCGACTTTTCCCCTGATTACACGCGCGCGTATGAATATATATAGCGAGAGAGATCGATAGGAGTTTTATACAAAACCCTAACCACCCTAGCTGCACCGACACCACGGCCCCCGGCGACCTCCCCCAGACAGGGCGTGGCCGGGCACGCCTACAGCGCCGCCGCTGGCCGGTCGGCCAGACGGCCAGGCGCGGGAACACAGTCCCAGTGGCAGCAGCAGCATGCTGTTTCGAGCAGACTTCACGGCGACCCTTCGTCGCGTACTGCGGATCGTTTCATGAAACAATTGACCAAGTGCGTACACAACCTATAGGCCTTCTTTTCTCTTTAAATAGATTCTTTTTTCATGTGTTAGATTCCCCGCAAAATCGACCCAAAGTCGATAAAAATTCCGCCCCGAGATAGGACACGAATCAGTCCAAACTCCCATGTTGGGAGACGAATTGATGATAATCCATTAACTTATTAGAAAAACTATTTGAAGGCACTTTTAGACGACATATAGGGCTTCACTTTCCTTCTTGTGGATTCGGAAATCATCGAATACGCGTCGAGAAATCGAATCCTAAAGTTTCCCAAAAACCTGTTTTAAAAACTAGAAAATTGTTCCACACGACGTGCGTCCCGCCAATCCGGGCGACGTGGTCGAGAACCGAAAGCATCGAAAGGTGCGTAACGGTTTCGTGGTCGTGTGGGCTTTGACGAAATTCAAATTGGTCGCGTGTGCGCGACGAATTTGATGCGTATCCGTCAAAATTCACCGTATCGTGCACTTTGTAAATTTCTCAATTACTTTGTGCATGTTCGTCAGATCGAGACGAAACTTGCGCCAACAGAACCGTATCATTTTTTTGGTCCTGTATGCCAAGTTTGGTCCAATTCTGAGACAGTTGAATCGTACGTCGTTTTACGGGCCCCACGGTCCCACTCAACGGGCGATTTTGTGCACGGTCTGCCGGAATCCAACTTTGGACATACGGTTGGGTTCGTATCAGAAAACTGGATCCGTAGACATGTAGTTTGACAACTTTAGAGACCGTTGACTCTGGCACGCTTTTCGTTGTAAAGCGGGTCCAACGGCGGACACCGTTTTGGCCCAAAATTATCGTTTTGCCCCTGTATCCAGAATTGGACTTAAGGACAGGCAATCATAGCTAATTTGACTATTCTAAAAACATTGGTAATGTTTATTTCAGCTTTCGGAGACTGTTGTACGGGTTTTGACTATTGTGGCACATTGAGTGGTTCAGATTGTCGGTTTCACCAGCAGAGGACCACGGGCGAGTACAGTTTATTGTCTGCATTTCGATATTGATCTTTACTATATCTCATTGATTGGTCATTAATTATGTGAATTTTATTTTATTATAAAACAATGAGTCGGGAACTTGAAATACCAAAGATATGTGATCTGACCATAGCCCGTGATTATTTTCTGCAAGTAGACATTGTAGCCCGTGTTTATTTTCTGCAAGTAGACATTGTAGTCCGTGTTTATTTTTTGCAAGTAGACATTGTATCCCGTGTTTATTTTCTGCAAGTAGACATTGTAGCCCGTGTTTATTTTCTGCAAGTAGACATTGTAGCCCGTGTTTATTTTCTGCAAGTAGACATTGTAGCCCGTGTTTATTTTCTGCAAGTAGACATTGTAGCCCGTGTTTATTTTCTGCAAGTAGACATTGTAGCCCGTATTTATTTTCATGCAAGTAGACATCGTAGACCGTGGGGCGTAGTACCCCAGACCGATCACATATCAAGGTATTTCTAACAGTTGGGAAGGTATTGTCTACATTATTTACTTTACTGTCTTTTCTCACAGCTTTATTATTTATTTTTAAAACTCATGATTGATGTCTAACCTTTGTTTTATAGTCATTTTCTTTATTTGAAATTGCATTCAGTGAATTGTGCTCGTTTCATTCCTGACTGGAAACCAACATTTTCAGGTTAGCCGTGGATCCATTTAGCATTGGGAGATACGGGTGTAAATGCAGACGAAGGCCTAGAGACTAGCTAGAAAGTCGAGCTATAGTTATTCAATATTTGTACAAGTTTATATTTTTTGCAAATGTAAAACTTGTGATCATTGTAAGTTAAATTAATTTTTGTGAATGAGCATTATTTGTGATTTTGATCTTCATGGCCGTGACAGCATTCTACCGCCGACACTGCGGCGTAGGCTGGCTTGGATACGTCTCGTATCCGTTTAAAATAAAAAAAATGGGTGCGGGTCGTGACAAGTTTTTGTGGTGGCCCATGCAGGTCAGTCTTCGCAAATCATGCGAACTCGTGATAGTACTTAAGTTAGTTGTATTATTGCGAGCCTGCGACTATAAATGCTCATTCACGAATAAGAAATTAATTTAACTTACGAGAATGACTAGGACTAGGAGTCCCTTATACAAATTTACCGATAGGTAGTCTAGGCCATGCAATGTAGATAAGAGTTATTAATTTTGATTGTTATCAGATCCCCATAGGTACATTATTATCTCTTGATATGACGATGTAATCTAATTTGGATAGATTATTCCCTTGGTAAGGCAGAGCTTCCTAGAATTACTGATCTAACCTAGAGGAATCATCAATTCCTTTTCCTTGCCTCTTTAGATATCATCCTCACATCTTATTCCAAATTGCCTATTTAGTTCCTATTTTGCCCTAAGAATTATTATTTTTGATTATATTACCCATATACGAACCTCGAGTTAGGTTCGATTCAAGGTTTTTCCTCCATGGTTTGAATACACACGAAATAGATGCTAGAATGTTTGTATTCCTTTTTCTTCAGCTATTTCCTCCATGTTCAATATTTTATTCTAAGGGTTGTGACTAATAGGACATATACTTACGCTTTATGGTTACCTTGTTTGAATCCCTAGAAGCTTATGAATTTTTACAGATATAGTTAAAGGAATGTTAGTTAACTCATAATGGCAGGACAACAGCGCACTGTCGCCATTTGATTGAATTTTGGGGACTATGGATACCCTGCAGCCAGCAGCGCACTGGCGAGACACAACCCCTAGAGGTGGAATTAGTTTAAGAAAATATAGGTGATGGGATATTGCCGAAACTATGGCTAGTGGTCCTCTCTTTATTGTAGATACCCTTGAGCCAATATTGGATAGAGTTAAAAAAAGGTTCGATTTGGTATCATGTTGAGTTACGAAACCAAGGGTTTACCACAGCCAGAGTATACGAATGAGACGTAATCCACGGTGAAATGACTTCAAACATGATTACAAGTTTGGGATACCATAGAGGATAAGACAATGTCATGCATGTCCCATAAGATCCAAAGCCGAGATTAGTGGAAGTTCTGTAAGTTGAGTAGCATGTCTCCCAACCTAGCATTATGTGGTCCTTGTGATCTATTGACGAGGTAATTGACCGACACTAATAGGTTACCAAGAATATAGAATCCAGAGTTCCATAAAGCATTAGTTGACCAAGACCTTATGGACATGAAGATTTTAGGAAGATTGTATAAGGAAGAACACCAGGTAAGTTTTGATTCTCTCTAAACTCGAACTACTTGTGCCTTCTTTCAAAAATCTCGCGTACTTGTATCTTGACTATCTTGACCAACGCTGCTGTTACAGCTTAGTTTTGCAAGCTCACTCTGTTCTCAAGCTTGATTTGAGGCATATGTTTAGTGGGGACGCCTGCTAACATATTGTCTAATCAGAATCAGTGTATTATGGTCTGATCAACTATGATGCATTTGGTTCGCACTTATTTAATTATCCTACGTGGATTGAGATGTAGATGTCTCTAGGGTCTCATCCACGACTGCTTTGACAATTCCTCTTGAAATTATACGTTCGACTTTGGATCACGTGATTGTATTCAGTAACATCTTTCTTGAACTCTTTATTGTCTTTGTCTTTCACTGATTTGGAAAGACAGAAGCTCGTAATTGGTAAAAAGATACCTAGTATCCCCATGGCTATGATAGTGGTATACGTAAGTATAGCTACCATCAGCCAGCCCTGTGATTGGAACCTTGCCTTGAGTCACTCTTCCTCCCTTCGACACTAAACCTACTATCTTGATCTTCTGGTCATTGGAGTTCGAGAATGATTAGGATCCTTCCCCTTGACCAAATACCAACCTAGGAGACTACCTATTCTCCAGAGACCAAATGTTGTGAGCCTCTAATCATTTGTTTGAAGCTTGCTTCAACTAGAACCCTTGTGACAATAGTCCGGCAGGTTTGACCCCAATAAGAGAATCATGACTCAGTTGTTAGAAATCTTTTCATATGACGTGCCTTAGAGCTGGATACCCCGTCGATAACTCTTGTACACTATGTTCCTCTATTTTATCGACCATGTGTTATTGTACACTCTCGTTTCTCATTTATTAAGGGATGATCATTGACTTGACTTACATCTACCATATTCCGTTACGCCGTGCCTCATTCTCTATTAACAAGAGTCGAGGTACAGTATCCGGATTTTGGGAACCCTCTAACCTCATTATTCCTAAAACCATGTCTTAGCTTCTAAGGAGGGTAGACTGTTAGCCTTCTAACGTTTTTGAGATATACGAAGACTATCGATTGATTAGAATAATTTCCATTAGAATGATAGTTAGTGCCCCATGGACTCCCACTATCCATTTAGATCATTTTGTGTACCCGACCGTGTCATTAATATTCGGAGCACGAGACCAGCTGTTACCTTCCAACAAACTTCATATGCAAGACCTAGACGAATCCGCCTTCACTTAGGTATATCATGTCCCACTCAAACTCGTCCCCTTATACTCTATCTTTATGGTACGACTTTCAGGACAAAAGGACTAACTATAACCTTTACCATAGTACCGGTACACTTTTTGACTTTCCTTAGAGCCTCAACCTTGACTCAAATCCTTCGACCCAATATATGGTTGTGATCTACTCGAGGCCCACTATGCACATGTCACTAGTGTGCCACCCAATTGAGACCTCATGTGCTACTTAAAAGTCACTGAAGGCGCATTCTGGACTTTAGGAACCTATATAACCAACCCAACTGGCAACTAGCTCAACCCTTGGGTAGAAGACTATTCTAAGTTACCCTAACCTAGTATAAATAGTTTTATCATTGGAATCTTGTCCAGTCCATATAGATTGAAACCCAATGTTCATCCAACCAACGACTGATGCCCAAATAGAGAACCCATTAAGACCACAATCTTGTTTTCGCAAATTATGTTCTATTTTGGAATTGATGTTTAGAACTTCGAGAACAGAATTTCTGTATGGCATGGATTGCAAACCCCCTAAGAAACAAGTGTTCTTCGATTTAGCAAGTGACTGGACTAGAGTAGCCCAACCTAGCAAACAAGTCAGTGGTTCATAAATACTTTTTTAGCTGTACCGTCGGAAACTCTCTTCCGCTCTTGAAACTTCATAATTGCTTCCGATTATTTTTCCTTATCTTCCTGCCCTTCCTACTTCAGAGCAACGAATGGTCATGCTTACTAGAATTTATCAATAAATTTTGGCTACTTGTATAAATTCGTTGCTTGTTGAATTTTGAGTGTTTGATAGATACGAGAGGATTATAGATACCATATATCCTAGATATTTTGGAAGAGTTATTAGCCACTAGTTAGAAGATTATAAAGTTTTAGCGACAGAAGATTGATGGAGTAGTGTGACCAAAGGTGGGTAGAAGTCCTCCAGTATTCGAAATTATGAAATGGCTAGAAGGAGTATGAATATTTCTGAGAAATTAAACTTGAGGAGGTTGTGGTAATATTAGATTTTATTCTTTTACTTTTTGAATTTTTAGACATGTGTATAAGTTAGAATTTCGAGGACGAAATTATTTTTAAGGTGGGTAGAGTTGTAGCTCCCCTTCCCGGAATTTTGAAATATTTTTATTTTATTTATTTTGATTTAAATGGTAATTTTAGATTTTTGTAAATAATGATTTAGTTAATTATTACGGTAGATGATTTTTAATCATGATTAAATTTGGAGTACAAGGCGACTAGGAATCATGGCACGGATAGTACACTGTCGTGCTTTGCCTAGTGTTTAGCCATGGTAAGGAAATGTCAAGCCATATGAGTGTCCTAACTAGGAAAACCAGGCCAAGTTATAGCATGACCATTATAAATAAGTCTAATTAATTATTATTATTGACTTGTAGGAGACCCGTTTGTGTCGATTTAGCCCGAGCTGAGCCCGAACCGAATCCAAGCCTTTGTGGGTATTTAATGAGATCAAATACACCCATGTAGACATATTTCAAGTGGTTGCAATGCCTATTATTGGTATATTAGATTTCGTTATTATTATTATCTATATTGGGGTTATTATTTAATATTATTATTTTATTGGTTATATCATGTTATTGATAAATAAATACTATATATGTGCGAAAGTGAATGTATGTATATATAAATATTAAATACGTGTATAAGTGTTTGTATATATAAATAAATATATATTAGATATGTGTATACGTGTATATAGATAAATATATATATGTATGCATATATATAGATGAATATATATATATATATATATATATATATATATATATATATATATATATATATATATATATATATATATATATATATATATATATAAAATATATATATATATATATATATATATATATATATATATATATATATATATATATATGTATATATATATATAGATATGTATATATAAATAAAAAAAAAATGTATATATAAATAAATATATTATACGTGTATATGTGTATATATATGTATATACCTGTGTGAGTGTATATAGATATATATAGAGTTATATAATTATATACGTGTATATGTATATCGGTATACATATTACGTATATGTGTATGTATATTATATATGTGAGTATTTGTGTGTATATACAAATATATTATATGTGTATGTGTATATATATATTAATATATATATTTGTATGTGTATATATATATATATATATATATATATATATATATATATATATATATATATATATATATATATATAATTGTATATATACGGATATATTTGTGTGTATATATATAATTGTATATATATATATTAGAAAATAGAATAAGAAAAAAGAATGAAAAGAAAAACAAATTAACCCTGCCTTGGGCCGAGCCCATATATGCGCAATACTGTCAGTTTATATTATCTGTCATCAATAAGCTTCATAACTGTATGTGAAGCTTGGAGCATATAAATAATTTGTTCCTTAATATGCTTCTTTACTTCTTCTAGAACATTATTGTTAGAAGTACGCTCATGAAGCACTACACTTCAGACAATGAGCAATGCAAAGGCCAAAATGCAGCCTAGGCACGTGCCTTGGGTGAGGCAACTAGGCATGAGCAATGGGTGAGAATGCACTTTTGGAGTTCTTTGAAGTTTTAACTTGGACTTGCTTATGACCCGACCCAAGCAATCCCAGCCTTCCCTATTAGCCCAACCGAAAAGTTCCCCACAGCAATTCTATTGCAAAGCCCACAACCAACCCGAGCTCAGTCCCTCCAAGCCCGAAGTCACCACAAGACCCGACTTTTCCCCTGATTACACGTGCGCGTATGAATATATATAGCGAGAGAGATCGATAGGAGTTTTATACAAAACCCTAACCACCCTAGCTGCACCGACACCACGGCCCCCGGCGACCTCCCCCAGACAGGGCGTGGCCGCGCGCGCCTACAATGCCACCGCCGGCCGGCCGGCTAGACGGCCAGGCGCGGGAACACAGTCCCAGTGGCAGCAGCAGCATGCTGTTTCGAGCAGACTTCACGGCGACCCTTCGTCGCGTACTGCGGATCATTTTACGAAACAATTGACCAGGTGCGTACACAACCTATAGGCCTTCTTTTCTCTTTAAATAGATTCTTTTTTCACGCGTTAGATTCCCCGCAAAATTGACCCAAAGTCGATAAAAATTCTGCCCCGAGACAGGACACAAATCAGTCCAAACTCCCATGTTGGGAGACGAATTAATGATAATCCATTAACTTATTAGAAAAACTATTTGAAGGCACTTTTAGACGACATATAGGGCTTCACTTTCCTTCTTGTGGATTCGGAAATCATTGACTACGCGTCGAGAAATCGAATCCTAAAGTTTCCCAAAAATCTGTTTTAAAAACTAGAAAATTATTCTACACGACGTGCGTCCCACCAATCCGGGTGACGTGGTCGCGAACCGAAAGCATCGAAAGGTGCGTAACGGTTTCGTGGTCGTGTAGGCTTTGACGGAATTAAAATTGGTCGCGTGTGCGCGACGAATTTGATGCGTATCCGTCGAAATTCACCGTATCGTGCACTTTGTAAATTTCTCAATTACTTTGTGCACGCTCGTCAGATCGAGACGAAACTTGCACCAACAGGACCGTATCGTTTTTCTGGTCCTGTATGCCAAGTTTGATCCAATTCTGAGACAGTTGAATCGTACGTCGTTTTGCGGGCCCCACGGTCCCACTCAACGGACGATTTTGTGCACGGCCTGCCGGAATCCAACTTTGGACATACGGTTAGGTTCGTATTGGAAAACTGGATTTATAGACATGTAGTTTGATGACTTTAGAGACCATTGACTCTGGCACGCTTTTTGTTGCAAAGCGGGTCCAACGGCGGACACCGTTTTGGCCCGAAATTACCGTTTTGCCCCTGTGTCCAGAATTGGACTGAAGGACAGGCAATCCTAGCTAATTTGACTATTCTGAAAACATTGGTAATGTTTATTTCAGCTTTCGGGGACTGTTGTACGGGTTTTGACTATTGTGGCACATTGAGTGGTTCAGATTGTCGGTTTCACCAGCAGAGGACCACAGGCGAGTACAGTTTATTGTCTGCATTTCGATATTGATCTTTACTATATCTCATTGATTGGTCATTAATTATGTGAATTTTATTTTATTATAAAACAATGAGTCGGAAACTTGAAATACCAAAGATATGTGATCTGACCATAGCCCGTGTTTATTTTCTGCAAGTAGACATTGTTGCCCATGTTTATTTTCTGCAAGTAGACATTATAGTTCGTGTTTATTTTTTGCAAGTAGACATTGTAGCCCGTGTTTATTTTTTGCAAGTAGACATTGTAGCCCGTGTTTATTTTCTGCAAGTAGACATTGTAGCCCGTGTTTATTTTCTGCAAGTAGACATTGTAGCCCGTATTTATTTTCTGCAAGTAGACATTTGTGAAACCCATATTTTGTAATATTAGTGTTTTAGTATTATTATTAGTATTTCGATTATTATTATTTTTATTATTATATTTTTCTGAGTGTTAAAATAATTTCGAAAATTTATTAAATAACATGGATTTTTGAATTCAGACCCAGACCCGAGTCCGAACCCAGACCCAGGCCTAAACCCGAACCCAATCCATTTCCTCTCTTTCTTAAAATCTGATTTGGCTAATAGTTGTTTTAAAAAATATATATAATATTTTGAGCTGTCCCGTTGGACCAGCACAACCCTTTCTCTTCTTTCACTCGTAACTCTCACCACTACAGCATTCATTCCCATCTCCTTATAACTCCCAACCCATCAACTCCACCAACTCTCCTTTAATAACTCTCCCTTTATTACTCTTCCTATTTTCCCCTACTCCCTCACAGAGAAATAAACTCTCTCATCTCTCCACAGCTTCTCTCAATCTCTCTCCTCTCTGTTCTCAAAATCCCCTCTCATCTCCTTCATCTAATCTCTCCAAAACCCTCTCCACCAGAAACCCATTTCCCCCGACCCCGACCGACGGAAGCCCCACGCCGGCCAAGCCCGACCGCGCTGCCCGCGTCCCGCGCCCGCCGAGCCTCCCTCGCGGCGCCACTTTGCCAAGACGCCGGCCAAGCCGACCGCGCCCTCCCCCGCCGGCCGGCCGACCACGGCGAGGCCCTCCCCGCCGTCCAGATCCGCGGCCTCCTAACCCCACGCACGATCTCCACCGTACCCGAGCGCCGGCGACAGCCCCGGCCAACCGCCCCGTGCCCCTTTGCTCTCCGGCGCCCTCCACAGCGGAACCCCGCTGTCCAGATCTGTCCGCCCCGCGCGGCTTTGCTCCAGCGCACCCCCGTGCGCCTTCCCGTTGTCTTTTCGGTGGCTGTTTCTCTCGACGTTGCTGACAGTGCTGTTGTCCGCCGACAGCACTGCTCTTCGCGGCATTTTTCTGGCCAGCGTGCCCTATTCTGGATTTACGGCATTTTCGTCGTTGACGTCGCTGCTGGATTTCTTCTATTCTTTTATTATCATCTGAGAGCTCTAGCCGAGCACCCCGAGGTATAAATTCTCTGCCCCGTTGCGTTTATTCTCGGTAGTCTATGATGATATCGGTCCCCGGTTTCCCCTTCGGAAATCCGGTTAGCTACGTGGTAGTTTCGGTTAGCTACGTTAGCAATTTCTGTGATATTGTCTGCTGAGATTTGTATGTTGTTGGTTTGATTGCGGGATCCCGAGTATTTCGGGAAGGTTCTGGTGGTTGAGAAATTATTTCTGTGGTTATATTTTCGGGTTATTCTTTGGTTGGAACAATTGCAGGATTTTGTTGGCGTATTTCCCAGTTTTGAGTTGTCCCGAAATAGAGAAAATGCTGCCCAAATTTTTACAAAAACTTTATCTATTTGGATTTCAAATTGGTTTTCAGAAAAGGAATTTTAAAACTGATTTTCGGGCGACGACCGTACCGGTCTGTGGGCCCTAGGGAAATGCAAACGCACCGGTCCGACCGGGCGTTGAGGTATTAGCTAGATTTGATGATGGACCGAGTCTGAGACTCCAAACTTTTGATTTAAAATTATTTTATTTAATGATTAAGTTATTTATTATAGATAATTATTTACTGCACATTTTATTTAGGAATTAAACAGTTTTTCTCTTATTTTATGTAAAAGAATTGTACAGGGCATAAGCCCATAACTCTAGGATGAATAGCTGTGCCCCTGTATTGCATAGCGTAGATTTTTACTTTCTTTTCTGGGTGGTTGATGTTGATCTTGGGTGGTTTTGGATTGGATGTATAACCGTAGTTAGAGCGTAATCATTTCTTGTATATAATTAATTAAGAATTTAAATAAAAGGATAAAATATTAGTAGGATAACTAGTTCATGATTTGTCACTGGAAGAAACTATATTTTTATAGATATATTAAAAAAACACAAAGTTTTCCAAAGATAATTGATTCTTGTTATTATTTCCAAATAATCAAATTAATCGGTTTAATCAACGCACTTAGTTTGTGACGTAATCGTTAGCTGTAGTTTAAATAACCTAAAACCTGACTAGGACTTACTACTAGAGATTGCGACTAGCACACTTAGCTTGGTTATACAACGGTTCTAAGTCGAGTTCTCAACTGTAGGAACTCGAAGATACACCTGACGTTCCTCCTCGGTATCAACTCGTCTTTCCAGTCATCTAATACAAGGCAAGTACATTTTGTGTTAGTTTACAATTATTTAGTAATCGTTTTAATGCAAGTTTAAACCATGATGCAATACGGAACTCTCTCTGAGATCACTGACTATAACTACTGTAACTATTGGGGACTGGGGGAGTTGTGTAATGAGTATGACCACATCCAAAACTGTATACTGACTGTGTTAGCTTACCCCTCATACACACGGGGATAAGCCATATCGTATCAATATGATACAACTGTACAACCCAAGCCGGTCATATTTATTGCCTATTCACATCACAGAAACTGTAACTGTTTTAAAACTGTAACTGCTTAGTTGATTTTCAAAACTGTTTAAAAGTGCATGATTCTATTATTATTTCAATTATTAAATTAGCATGAATTATACTTTGCTCCCTCCTGACTGGAGACCCAACATTTTAGGTATCACTGATGAGGCTTTGTTCTGCGATCCCAAGACGAGGATTTCGAGACTGATGAGCTGTTTGCCTATAGTTTTCTTTTTCTTCTTGATGTATGTAGAAAATGGTTTAAGTTGTATCTTTCATTCCATTGTAAAAGTTTAATAAAGTTTTAAATTTTCGAATTTTGAGTTGTGATAAATATAGTGTTGTTGTATGGTTACCTGCTACTGAACAGCTTACTGCCGCCGTCTCAACACGGTGCAGGCTGGGCATGATCCGGTTCGACCCAATTAGTTGGGATCAGGTCGTGACATTTTCAGGTCATGATCCGATCCCAAGTTAATGGATCGAACCGGACCATGCCCAGCCTGCACCGTGGTGAGACGGCGGCAGTAAGCTGTTCCATTGCAGGTATTCACAACAACACAAGTACATTTGTCACAACTGTTCTATTCGAAATTTGAAACTTTGTTTAATAAATATTTAGGAGTACAACTGAAAAGGAAAATGCTGAAATAAACTACAAACTCCAAATAAAGAAGAAAATACAGAAAGGGAAACTATCTAAGCATCAGGTTCAGCAGTCCTCCAGAGACGGCTCCGGTACCGTCGCAGGGTAGAGAACCGGGTCATAATAGCTATTATAATATAGCTCTTCATCCTCAGTGTTACCTAAAATGTTGTCTCCAGTCAGGAGGGAGCAAGAACGAAATATGCATCTCATAATTTAAATAGTAATTGGAAAGTGCAGGGTAAACAGTTTGAAATAATGATTTTCAGCAGTATAAAACAGTTCAGTGTGTTTTGAATATGCAAACGTCTATGACCGGCTTGGGTTTGAACAGTAGTATCCTAGCGATACGATATGGCTTATCCCCGTGTGTAAGAGGGGTAAGCTAACACAGTTATGTCAATAGGGGCTTTGGTCATAAACGCCTACACTATTCCCCCAGTCCCACAATCAGTAACAGTATCAATCAATAGTTGAACCCCAAGATGGAGTTCCGTGTCAGCAGTGTGGTTTAACATGCAGCTTAACTTTACTAAGTAAAATACAGGAATACATAATCCGAAACTTGCCTTGTATTAGATGACTGGAAAGACGGGTTGATACCGAGGAGGAACGTCAGGTGTAACTTCGAGTTCCTACAGTTGAGAACTCGACTTAGAACCTTTGCGTAACCAAGCTAAGTGTTCTAGTTGCAATCTCTAGTAGCAAGTCCTAGTCAGGTTTTAGTTGTTATTAAGCTACAACTAACGATTACGTCGCAACTACGTGCGTTGATTAAACCGGCTAATTTGATTATTGGAAAATAATAACAAGAAACAATTATCTTTGGAAAACTTTGTGTTTTTGTAATATATCTATAAAAATATAGTTTCTTGCAGTGACAAATCATGAACTAGTTATCTTACTAATATTTTATCCATTTAATTAATTCTTAATTAATTATATGATTACGCTCTAACTACGATTATACATCCAATCCAAAACCACCCAAAAATTAACATCAACCCAGAAAAGTAAAATCTACACTATGTAATACATGGGCACAGCTAATCATCCTAGAGTTATGAGCTTATGCCCTGTACAATTCTTTTACATAAAATAAGAGAAAAACTGTTTAATTCTTAAAATGTGCAGTACTTAATTATCTAAAATAAATAACTTAAACATTAAATAAAATAATTTAAATCAAAGTTGGAGTCTCAGACTCGGTCCATCATCAAATCTAGCTAATACCTCAACGACCGGTCGGACCGGTGCGTTTGCATTTTCTGTGATATTGTCTGCTGAGATTTGTGTGTTGTTGGTTTGATTGCGGGAATCCCGGGTATTTCGGGAAGGTTCTGTGGTTGGAAAAATTATTTATGTGGATATATTTTTGGGTTATTCCTGGTTGGAACAATTGCAGGTTTTTGGTTGGCACATTTCCCAGTTTTGGGTTGCCCCGAAATAGAGGAAATGCTGCCGTAGCCCGTGTTTATTTTCATACAAGTAGACATCGTAGACCGTGCGGTGTAGTACCCCAGACCGATCACATATCAAGGTATTTCTAACAGTTGGGAAGGTATTGTCTACATTATTTACTTTACTGTCTTTTCTCACAGCTTTACTATTTATTTTTAAAACTCATGATTGATGTCTAACCTTTGTTTTATAGTCATTTTCTTTATTTGAAATTGCATTCAGTGAATTGTGCTCGTTCCATTCCTGACTAAAAACCAACATTTTCAGGTTAGCCGTGGATCCATTTAGCATTGGGAGATACGGGTGTAAATGCAGACGAAGGCCTATAGACTAGCTAGAAAGTCGAGCTATAGTCATTCAATATTTGTACAAGTTTATATTTTCTGCAAATGTAAAACTTGTGATCATTGTAAGTTAAATTAATTTTTGTGAATGAGCATTATTTGTGATTTTGATCTTCATGGCCGTGACAGCGTTCTACCGCCGACACTGCGGCGTAGGCTGGCTTGGACACGTCTCGTATCCGTTTAAAAAAAATGGGTGCGGGTCGTGACAATTATGAAGATCCATCCCAGAGATTGATTCCTCGTGGTAGATCATGATCGAGGTACGGTGGATCTTTGCTAGTTCACAGTCGTCGCAGCTACAAAAAAACTGTGCAATAGAAAGGAGAATCGTTATGGCTCGAGCTCAGAGACGATGACGGTTACAGAAGCTCATTCTTCTTGTTCACACGGGAAAACGACTAGAAACCAAAAAGAATTAATTTTTCTTTCCAAACTCAGTATTGGCCTCCAAGTTACTAATAAATTACATTTAATTAATCTAACCCTTTTTATTAACTAGGTTCACTATCTTAGGTGGTTAGAGGTTGTTAGGAGTTAGTTAGGGCTTGAAAAATATCTAGATTTTTCTAATATTTATAAGAATGCCATTGTTTCCCATTTAATTACTAAGTTACCCTTTCCTTTTCACTAATTTCTCTTAATTATTTATTGAACCAAATATTTCTATGGAAAACCGTTGAAATGTTTTATTATTGGATTTAGAAAAAGGGAAGTTACAGGTTGTGAGGTTAGGCTATCTGATACGACAGGCTATGGATAGAAGCTACGACACGGGTGCTTATTGCCTGACTATAGCTAGGGGATGTACTTTATCGTAGCATGGTGGGCCACCTTTTGTCCTTGTTTGGTGTAAGGATGCCATACTTTCTTGACGATGGTCTAGATTCCTAAGCTTCGGCACATGTCATTACTTATGCCTTGATTGAGTTTTGTTTCATTTATTTGTGCTTCTTTGTGGTATTTGTTATGAGAGGCCTGGCCCCTCTGGTTTATTTTGGATAGATCTAATAGCTGAGCATGAGGATCTAACATATCTTCTCATGAATGATGGTGCACACTAGGAGGATGGTCGCCGAGGGGATTGAGTATGTTTCTTCTTCACCACTCTTGTAGTATTTTTTCTTTTTTTGATGTTTAGTCACATGCATATATTTAGCCTAATATTCTGGAGTTTTATTCTTGCTACATGATTGTACTTATTCAAACTTCAATTGACTATGATCATGCATTATTGATATTGCGCTAGCTCTTCATTTTGTATCGCTAGTTTTATTATCATTTTGATAGAGCGTTAGGGATGCCTTACAACTTTATCTTATATGTTCTATATATTATATTTTGTGTATCCTATTTTGTGGTTTGATTGAGGCATAGTTTATTTCTTGTGAGGCCATTGGTGATTTATATTATAGTATGCACTCCCTTGTCTAGTGACAATCGTGACCATATTATATGTACTTCATAGTGTATATTTGGTCGTGTCATACCCCTATTCCTTGTACTCTGGTACTGGGGCATGATAATCCATAGCCTAGATAGCTTCTTTTTGAACCACTATAGTTTTTAACGAATTTGTCCTAGATGTCAATTTCTTAGGAATTGTTGGATCTTTTAAGATTATAGTTATGTCTTATTTTTATCATCTATTTTATAGTTGTATAATTATTACGACTGATCTAGTGTTGGTATATTGTGATTGAATATTGAGTGTATGAAACGGTGATTGTAACTAAGGTCTATACAATGTACTCACGTGCTCATATCTAATTATTTGAGATCGGATCGTGACAGCTTACAATTAGAAGATCCATGATGCAATGGATAATTTAGTGTATACAATTGCTCATGGAAAAGGAAGAAAGATTGGATCCATAAGAAGCGTTAGGGGAAAATACAGCAAAATTAGAGACTTTTGAGTTCAAGAAGTTGTCCGAGCAAGCAAAGAAGGCCGGTGTCATATCCCTATTTTTCTAAAATATGTATGTGACTGTATTTCATATTTTGAATGATTTTAAAATTTTGTACTTGTTTAAAAAATTTATTTAATTTCTTTGTCTTGATTTGGACTTGGGTGAGGACTCATTCTCAGTTATTATTGCTGTAATTAATTTGTTGTTGGCATTATTTTATTATTATTATTATTATTATTATTATTGGTGTAAATTGGTTATTATTTATTTTATGGTTAATTCTAATATTATTATTGTTGTTATCATTATCATTATTACTATCATTATTTTATAATAATAATAATAATAATAATAATATTATTATTATTATTATTATTATTATTATTATTACATAACCCTAACTCTAACCTTAACCTAACTCTCACGCACTCACCCCTCTCAGCCGCTCACCCCTCTCTCTTCTCTCTCCTGCTCACCCCTCCTCCTCACACTCGATCTCGCCCCTCCCTCTCTCACTCTCAGCTCATTCTCTCCCTTTCCATGGAGCAGCTGCCCTCCTCCCTCCCTCTTTTCTCCCCTCTTCCGTGCTACCCCCTCAATCGAATTCTCTTTTCCTCTTCTACGGCCTCTGGCTCCCTCCGTCGGTGCCACCACCATCAACCTCCACCGCCATCGTCACCACCATCTCATCTTTCCCTCCCTTGTTTCTCTTTGTCGGCCCCCGATCTCCAGCCCGGCCTCCTCCTCTGCAACCACCGCCGCCATCATCGTCGTCTCCAACTTCTCCTCCTCCCCTTCTTTTCGGTAGAGCGTCGCCGTTGCAGTCGTTCATTTTCCATCGCTAGAGCTGACCGACCCCGTCAAGCTTCCCCATCAAGCTCCTTTGCCCCTCTCCCCTCCTCGGACATCGCACCCTCGAGGAGTGAGCCCTTCGTTTATTGTGCACCTCGGGAAGCGAGCCTTCGACCTTCGTGCATACCTTAAGCAGCAGGACGCTTTGGGCCCTATGCTGCTCGGGTGATGTGTCATCTTGTGTCACAACCCGTACCTACTTTTCGGATACGAGATGTGTCCAAGCCCAGTCTACGCCACAGTATCGGTGGTAGTACGCTGTCTAGCCCACAATAAACAAAGTGCTCATAAATACTAACTGCTCATTCACAACAACTAAATCAACTTTACAAAATATAGAAGTTTTACATTTGAAGAAGAATGTAAGCTTTTACATTTATAGAAAACTACCACACAACTAACTAGTCTTCTATGGTTTAGCCTTCGAGTCTCTATCTCCCCCTCATATGGTCCATAGCGCAAGAGTAGGAACGTCAACCTCACCTATAACAACGATCCAGTCAGGAAAGGAGCAGAGTACAACCATACTGCAATTAATGTTGTTAGTCCAGAATAAGTTAGAACAACGAGAAACGATGATGGCAAAGAGTATATAAAGAACTAGTACTATCAAGGTATGAACGATCAAGATATGAACTAGCAAAATATAAACTAGCAAGATGGGATCTAACAAGATATAAACTGGCAAGATGTAAACTAGCAAGATATGAACTAACAAGATAATGGACTAGATGAAGGAAAAATAGAAACTAGTATATGTGTGAAATACCTTTTAATACGTGAACGGCTGGGCTAATACGACACATCATACGATGGCTATCCACAATAACAGGGTCCGGCTAACTCATACGTGGGGTGTATGACTTAGCTATCCACAATAAAAATAAATGGATTTGTTCACGTACTCCCGACTCTCTAACAATCAATAACGGTCAATGATACACTAAGAGGGATACGATAACTACAGTGTCACAATCATGTCTCAATGGAATATCAAGCAATGACTCAACGGGATATCAAACAAGAAAACTATAGACTAAACGTTATAATGAACTAAAACATAAATGCAATACTGTACTTGCCTGAATCCTTGCACAAACCGTAGTCACATGTCGAGGACGAGGGAGTTTACCGATCTAGAAGCTGTCAACCTATAACACATATCTCACCTTGAATCGTGCACGAAAACCATAACTCAATTCTAATGTTCTAGTTCTAAATTCATGGAATAGTGGCTAGTTGGGTTACTAATCTAATAATAATTAATTCTGAAATAATTTACTTAAAAACCTAATTTAACCTAATAATAATCTGAATATAATCTAAATATGCAAATTTGGCCATCAAAAGTCATGTTTCCAATTTTGGAAACCATGACACCCAAATCGAGGCGTACCATTGACTATTTAGTCAAACACTATAAACTATATATTTTGAGAGTGCACCATGGTAGATTTCAGTGCCACGGGTGCGCTGGAATCAACCGTGCCGCAAAATCATGTTTTGGTCAAAAGATATTGCCGTTACGGCTAATCGTGACCAAAACGGTGATCAACCGATCAATTCTGTGTTCAACAGAATAACTAAAATACTAGATGAATGAAATAATTTTTGGAAAACGTATATGTCGTAGAGCTCTGTGTTAGATTTCCGAAACTTCAAGCGGTTCGTGATTTTGATTTCTGATTCTCCCGAAATCTCGAAAACACCGAAACGTGTCAAATTTTGGACAACTAGCACTCTACGAATTTTCCAGAAATTTAGGTTCAGAAATTATGAAAATAAATCACATTTTCAGAAATTACCACAATACGCTTTCAACAAAAAAAACGGCGCAAAAAAAGCACGTCGGGGTTGGCGAAAATCGCTTCGGGAAGTTGGAAACCCTAGATGAGTTCTCCCACAAAAGGCTGCTGGAATTTAATTAGGGTGGGCGAATATAATAATATATATATAGGAGAGAGAGAGGCGGTCACTATAGCAGTTGGCGCCGACAGGTGGGCCCCCTGGTTGGATTTCTGGGTATTTATTTATTTACTTTAGAAAATTATTTAAAAATTATTTTAAGTCCAAATAAATCAAAATAAATTGCAGGAAAGTCCAGAAAATTTTTAGAAAATTCTAAAAAAGATTTCTAAGTGTCTAGAATCTAAATAAAATATTTTAACATAAAATATCATCGTGTGACATCACAATAAATTCCCAAAGCCTATAAAATATAATTTCTATAGGTTTTATTTATATAAAAAATTCTCAAAAATTCTAAAAAAATCCAGAAAAATTCTAAAATATTATAGAAAATATTTTTAGTCATTTAGAGCCCAAATAAAAATATTTTGTCCAGAAATACTCCCGTATGACCTTACAGTAAATCCTGAAGTCCTTAAAAATAATAAAACCTTAAATATTAAATATCTAAAAATATCCAAAAATTGTAGAAAAATATAAAATAGCTAAATAATAATATATACGCTATCTAGAGGTCATATGACCTTAATATGGTCATAGCCCACCTACAAGCTTTGGCATGACTCCCAATGACCATAAAATTAATCATAAACAATTAAAATAAAAAAAATAAAAAATTTGGGAAGTTACAAATCTACCCACCTTAGAAAAATTTTGTCCTCGAAATTTCAAAAGATACAAATAGGTACAACCAAGAATATTATCAAAATATGACATGACCAATCGATATGAATAAGCACGACAAAGAATATAATCAAGAAAATAATGTGATGAATGATCGAAATTGATCAGGCGTATGGAATCGAAATCTAAATACGTTTTAGAAATATAGTGGAAGGAAATCAAAATAGGTTTAAAAGATGACGATTCAAAAATAAAAAAATATGAGAGAAATAAAGAACTACTAGTTGTAGGGAAGGTGGTAACAAAAAATAAGACATCAAATAAATTTGAAAGAAAAAATTTAATAGTCGTATGCCAATAAAAGATATAGTCGCTTTGATATTCGAAAATCATAAGTATATCCAAAGTCATTTAACCGAGAATCTATGCCTCGCTAGTGTACATCTGGCTGCCGTGAACCCTTGGTTTCGTGACTCAAGTATAATATGTTATTGAACACTTTATCAACTCTATCCAATGTTGACATAATAAATCAAAGGATCAAATAATGCAACTAGGATATAGCTTTAGTAACATTTGAAACCTACGCTTACTTGAAATTATTTCAACTTATGGGTCATGCCACGCCAGTGCGCTGTTGGCTGCTGTGAACCCGCCGTCTCCATAATTCAAATAAATTGGGACAGTGCGCATCTGTCTTACCATTGTAAGTCATCAAAAATTATTTCAACTATATCCATAAGAATTTTAAGGAGCTTCCATAAATTCAAACAAGTCGATCATGATAAGAAAATGTAAGTATATGTCCTTGAATAAAAGTGTCAGTTTTGAAAACAAAACGATCGCAAAATAGTTTTAAAAATAAAATAAGGTTTAGAGAAGGCAAAAGATAAAATGGCACAAATGATCAAAATTAGGA
Organism: Iris pallida; assembly: GCA_029216955.1. Classification (NCBI taxonomy): domain Eukaryota; kingdom Viridiplantae; phylum Streptophyta; class Magnoliopsida; order Asparagales; family Iridaceae; genus Iris; species Iris pallida. The sequence continues at coordinate 16,847,433 of JANAVB010004800.1, forward strand.
ATTGAATTCTATGAAGGTCTAACTTACCAAACGAATAGTCTACCCACCTTTGATCCTAACATCGTATCAAATATATAATAGGGTTTAGAATTCAATAAATCATTGGCTAAATCACATGGCCTAATTAGCAACCATAACTACCCAAGGGTTAAATTAAATAAGGGACTACTAGTCTAAAATTAAATCAATCCTAATTGTGAATGAGCAATTTTCTAGTCGCAGGTTTGCAGTAGTACGACTAACTTAAGTACTACCACAAGTTCGCAATCATTTGCAAAATCTGACCTGCATGGGCCACCAAAAAAATTTATCATGACCCGCACCCGCTTTTCGGATACGAGACGTGTCCAAGCCCAGCCTACGCCGTGGTATCGATGGTAGTACGTTGTCTAGCCCACAATAAACAAAGTGCTCATAAATACTAACTGCTCGTTCATAACAACTAAATCAACTTTACAAAATATAGAAGTTTTAAATTTGAAGAAGAATGTAAGCTTTTACATTTATAGAAAACTACCACACAACTAACTAGTCTTCTATGGTTTAGCCTTCGAGTCTCTATCTCCCCCTCGTATGGTCCATAGCGCAAGAGTATGCATGTCAACCTCACCTATAACAACGATCCAGTCAGGAAAGGAGCATAGTACAACCATATTACAATTAATGTTGTTAGTCCAAAATAAGCTAGAACAACGAGAAATGATGATGGCAAAGAGTATATAAAGAACTAGTACTAGCAAGGTATAAACGATCAAGATATGAACTAGCAAAATATAAACTAGCAAGATGGGATCTAACAAGTTATAAACTGGCAAGATGTAAACTAGCAAGATATGAACTAACAAGATAATGGACTAGATAAAGGAAAAATAGGAACCATTATGTGTGTGAAATACCTTTTAATACGTGCACGGCTGGGCTAATACAGCACATCATACGATGGCTATCAATAATAACAGGGTACGGCTAACTCATACGTGGAGTGTATGACTTAGCTATCCACAATAAAAATAAATGGGTTTGTTCACGTACTTACTGAGTATTTTCCCTCCCGACTCTCTAATAATCAATAACGGTCAATGATACACTAAGAAGGATACGATATCACAATCGTGTCTCAATGGAATATCAAGCAATGACTCAACGGGATATCAAACAAGAAAACTATAGACTAAACGTTATAATGAACTAAAACATAAATGTAATACTGTACTTGCCTGAATTCTTGCACAAATCGTAGTCATAAGTCGGGGACGAGGGAGTTTGCCGATCTAGAAGCTATCAACCTATAACACATATCGCACCATGAACCGTGCACGAAAACCATAACTCAATTCTAATGTTCTAGTTCTAAATTCATGGAATAGTGGCTAGTTGGGTTACTAATCTAATAATAATTAATTCTAGAATAATTCATTTAAAAATCTAATTAATTTAACCTAATAATAATCAGAATATAATCTAAACATGCAAGTTTGGCCATCAAAAGTCATATTTCTAATTTTGGAAACCATGGCACCCAAATCGAGGCATACCATTGACTATTTAGTCAAACGCTATGAACTCTAGATTTTGAGAGTGCACCTTGGTACATTTCAGTGCCACGAGTGCGCTGGAATTAACCGTGCCGCAAAATCATATTTTGGTCAAAACCGTTATGGCTAATCGTGACCAAAATGGTGATCAACCGATCAATTCTGAGTTCAACAGAATAACTAAAATACTAGATTAATGAAATAATTTCTAGAAAAATTATATGTCGTAGAGCTCTGTGTTAGCTTTCCGAAACTTCAAACGGTTCGTGATTTTGATTTCTATTTCTCCCGGAATCTCGAAAACACCGAAACGTGTCAAATTTCTCTCAGAAAATTTAGGTTCAGAAATTATGAAAATAATTTACATTTTCAGAAATTATACCTCAATACGCTTTCAACAAAAAAAACGGTGCACAAAAAGCACGTCGGGGTTGGCAGAAATCGCTTCGGGAAGTCGAAAATCCTAGATGAGTTCTCCCACAAAAGGCTGCTAGAATTTAATTAGGGTGGGCGAATATAATAATATATATAGGAGAGAGAGAGGCGGTCACTGTAGCAGTTGGCGCCGACAGGTGGGCCCCCTGGGTGGATTTCTGGGTATTTATTTATTTAATTCAGAAAATTATTTAAAAATTATTAAAGTCCAAATAAATCAAAATAAATTGCAGAAAAATCCAGAAAATTCTAGAAAATATTTCTAAATGTCTAGAATCTAAATAAAATATTTTAACACAAAATATCATCGTGTGACCTCACAATAAATTCCCAAAGCCTATAAAATATAATTCCTATAGGTTTTAATTATATAAAAAATTCCCAAAAATTCTAAAAAAATCCAAAAAAATTCTAAAATATTCTAGAAAATATTTTTAGTCATTTAGAGCCTAAATAAAAATATTTGGTCCATAAATACCCCCGTATGACCTTACAGTAAATCCTAAAAGTCCATAAAAATAATAAAACCTTAAATATTAAATACCTAAAAATATCCAAAAGTTGTAGAAAAATATAAAATAGCTAAATAATACATATATAAGCTATCTAGAGGTCATATGACCTTAATATGGTCATAGCCCACCTACAAGATTTGACATGACTCCTAATGACCATAAAATTAATCATAAACAAATAAAATAAAAAAATAAAAAATTTGAGAAGTGGGCTTACATCTTAGTTCGCATGCACCTTAGTATACGTACTAGTTTTGGTTTTTATGCCACCCCGATCCATGTGTTGCCTTGAAAGCGGGACGCCTCAAGCCCCGCTGTCTCGGGCACCGTGTCATCTTGGTTTGTGAACCTTCTCGATTTCCGTGCCTTGGCCTTTACGCCTACCTTGTGACCCATGTCGTATCATTTTACGTGCACATATAGATTTGCATGTCGTATTGATTTGTGTGTCATATTATACTTTATGTCATCTCAATTTGTGTGTATGCCTCAATTTGTGTGTTGTATTGATTCGTGTACCATCCTGATATTCATGATCCCTCAATCTATGTGCACATCTCTATTTACATGAACATTTTTTTTGCTCATTCATCTCGGTATTCGTATCATTTCGAATCTTATATGCGTCTCGATTTATATGCATATCCTTATTTACGTGCTGTATCGATTTACGTGCCTTGGTTTCTGTGCCAGATCCTTGTGCTGGTTACGGGACCTATACGGTATAGCCTCCTACCATCCTCCATGATTTTTGTAATTATTTTATTAATTAATTCTAATAATTTTTTATTCTGTGTTCTAAGGACCCCGATGGACGTGCTAGCCTTGGACCTAGGACGCCAAGGACTTGCTTACCTAGCCGAGTCCTCTAGGCAAGTATCCTTTGCTTATCGACGGCTTTTGCTCTTCCGCTGGATTTTATTACATTTAACGAATTGTAATTGTAATTGTAAATATATAAACGTGAGTAGTGTAGCATAGTAGTAGAACTGCCATGATTAGAACTTAGGATAGATTGGTTCGATATCAGGTCATGCCATATCGGACAACTCGGATGGGTCATCCACACCTCCAAGGACACAAGCACGACTCACATGTATGGATTGTCCCTATATGTCCCGTGTCCGACTCGCGGTCGGGTAACGACTTAGGCTAACTATTTATGTGACTATACTTGTAGATTGGATAGGACTGTTGACATGTGATGTGATATGTCCTGCATGGCGATTCTTGTTGTATTTGTTGGTTTCGCGCCTAGTACGTATCGTAGTGTTGTTGGAGACTGAACTTAGTGTTCTTGGCTAGGGTTGGCGCCTAATACACATCGTAGTACTGCTGGAGGCCGAGACTTAGTGTTCTCGGTTTGTGATTCTGTGGCGGGTTGTGCCAAGTGGATATAGCCACACCTGGCAGGGAGCTCCGGTTCAGAAATACAAAGGAGACTGCCAAATTTTCTAGAATTCCTGATCGAAAATTTGGTTCGAAGATTTGGGTTGAAACTTTCCTTTGGTTTGCTGAACCAGACTCATATCAAATTATTTTATATAGTATGGATGCCTGATCCTTGTACCTACTAGGTAGACTCATGACTAGAGTAGTTGTCACGACCCGCTCCTGAATAATCGGATACGAGTCGGACACGTCTAGCCTTTGTCGTTAGACACAACAAAGTAAGCTGTACCAATCTAGGGAAACTAACCAGATAAATATGAACATGTATGAAATCACAGCATCTATAAATGTGTCCCCAAATCCAGAGTAAAGTACAAGTATCAGAATTATTACATTCCAGCAAATGAAAGTAAGTCTACTAGTCTCAAGACAGAAAAATATAAAAAGCTAAAGGTAAGCTCTAGGCTTCTACAGCCTCTAAGTCCAACACAGCTCCAGCTGGCTCAGCAAGAATAGCAACATCCTGTCCATAATAGGTATCGCACAGGGCCTCCAACTCACCCGCAACATATCCTATTCAGGAGCAGAGCAAAGTACAGTTCTAGGTAATGAAACATGAACATGAAATGGGTACAAAGGTACAAGAAATGAAATACAGGAATGGACAGGTAAATACAGGAAAGTAGTACAGGAACTGAGTACAGGAGATATAGTACATGAATGTAAAATACAGGAACATGTAAAGTACAAGAGTGTAATGTACAGGAGATGAAACTATAATCCTGTAGTACCAGACATGATAAGTGTACAATATCGAAATACAACTAGTCCATGTGACCGGCTGGGGTGAGTACATGTACAGGAGTACATGAATATGGTATGACTTAGGACCCGCGTGCACAGTGCGAGGCCTAAGCTAGGTACAAGGATATAGTAACCGGGATTGGTCACATGGCTAGTGTATTTCCCCATCCGACACTAATAAGTACAAGAACAAGGGTACAGGAATACAGGAGTACATGAATATCGTGCCATGACGTGTCACAAGAAAGGGTACAGGAATGTAAACGTAAAAAACCATAGAAAAGTGCTTGCCTGGCTCCGAGAAAGTACGGGTGAACAATGGAGCTGGATGTAAGCCTGTATTTATATTAGTACAAGTTGGTTAAGTTCTAAACAAGTTCCAATTAAAGTCAAATCCTATAGTTGAATTATCTACTAACTGTAACCTTAACATGCCAAGGCTTAAACTCCTAGAACATACTCTATCAAAAAGGGAAATGGTACTAGAGAAATAGTGAAGGTTTATGAAGGCAAGGTAAACAACAACTCAGAATTTAGAACTCAACTAACATACTTAAGTAACCATTTAACTGAAATAATTTCCAAGATTACTATTAATGTAAACTTGGTAAAGTATTAGGCAAATGATATTTTAACAGTACTGGACTATTAACTAGACAAGAGGGTTTCTTTCTAGTTCAAGTTATACTTACCTATCTCAATTTGGTTGAGCCTAAATCTAGCTATACATCTACCCAACTAACTCAGGTAAACAACCTACTATCATTATAGCAGGGCATGCTCTGCTGCTTCCATCTAGTTCAGTCAAAAACAGTCAAGACATATCGTCTTTTACTAACTTCCCAATTTAAGAACGTTCTATCAAACACAGATTTCTCCTCAACATGCTAACCAAATGAGCCTCTCACTGCACTGCCACTAAACTCAGAATTTACAAGGGAAGCTTAAACAAAAGCTAACTAGTGAACCTACTGTCCAGATTTAAAAGTGCATCTCAGTTTAAAATGAAATCACTCGTCTCAATGCCAGGACAGGGTAAGTGATATGGTTCCTAGTTCAAATGAAAACCAATACAAAAATTTAGTTCATCCTTCAAAGCTAAACTCTTGTCTATATTTATTAGGGTATCCTACAGTTTACTAAGTGAACAACATGATATGTGAACCAAGACAGGAACCTAAGGTCCCATGCTCAATAATCATTCAATATTGGCAAAGTAACTCTGAAACAACATTGGTATCCAATCCACAGTCCTCAACTGAAGTCTGATACCCACATTCCAGGTTTTTCCTAAGAATGCCCATAGTTTAACTGAGATGAACATTCTCAAGTGACTCTCAGGTTTTCCTGAGAATGCTCTCAGGTTTCCTGAGATGAGCATTCTCAAGTGACTCTCCAAAATATTGCACATAATTTACAAGTTCAAGTACTAATACTAAATTAACTACGAGTTCAAATACCAGCCAATCCAATTCAGTTTAATTTAATTCCATTCAATTCCTGCTGCCAGGGTTAGTTCCTTCATTGTTTAGTGTGTAAATTTCCAAATTCTATCACAATGTTGTCCAAGCTTCAAACTAAGAACTTGTCTATCCTTACAAGGATTTCCAGTCCTGTAATGGGTATTGGCTGATATTGCATTCGATAGCTTAGATTGAAATAACCTTAAATTAAACCAAATTGAGCCATGCAATTGAATTCAGTAAAAATGAATCAACACTGCACTGATATGTGGGACCAGTCTCTACCAATCCTAGGTTACTATTTAAAACCTGATTCATGTATTTCTCATGTTAAGGTTCAAATTATAATAGGGGTTCTGGTATTGGAGTAGTGCTACCCATCTAAACCTTATAACCCAACCAAAATAAAACCTATCTATCTATTTACTCAAACTCAGAAATGAGAACTCCTGAGATAAATTTACTGATATCAGGAATGAAAGTTTGTCTATAGTCATGACCCTTCTTACAAATTCTTCGATTAATTGATTAAGAGCTGAGCATAAAAATAGGAAAAATCACTACACTACATAGCTTCTATCCATGTCCAAAATATCATTTCACAGGAGAATAATCTCAGATAATTACTCGACCTCTCCTGAACAATTTAGGTACAACCATCATAGTTTACAACTGAAAATGATGACCAGGAAATTACCTCTTAATGAGATCAAAACAGGGTCCAAAGAGTGCCTCTGAATCTTGCTAAACTGGGGTTCAAATCCTCATTCGTTCAACATTCTGACACCCAAACGATCACCCAACCAATGAACATACGGTCACATCTTTATGAATCGTAATCAAAAGAATAATCCATAATCTAAATTGAGAAGAATCAGGGATTACTTACCAATGGTAGATTCACGAGGATGATTTCCCAAACAGAAAAATCAACCTATTAATCCAACCACATATATGAGAACAGAGTCGAGAATTTCCATTTGGACGTAACTATTGAATGGGGATCTATACCTTGTTCGATTGATTAAAACAGCCAAGAGATAAAACAATTGTCAAGGAAACTCTGAACTGAGTCGAATGACCTCAAGCATTGGTGATGAAGACAATCAGTCGATCAATGATATCTCGATCTGTAGATCCTAATCCACGAGAGAGTATAGTTGAATCGATCGACTGATTTCCAAAGAAAAGAAAGAATTGAATCACTAAATTTCTACAATCGAAAATTAGATTTGAAATTACTCAAAGCTCACCAGCCTTTATCATTGATCTGATAAAGAAGAATGGATCAACTCAATGCCCTCTTGTTCCTTCGAAAACTTGCAATTGTCGCCAGTGTTGTTCTTTACAAGAATTGATTAGATTTAGAAGGAATGGAGAGGATGGAATGAGAATTAGAATGGAGAAGGGAAGATTTTATAGGGTCGGCTGGGTGAGTAGCGTAGAGATTAGGTTTGCTCATGGCGCGAAACCACCCCTCCTGACAATTCTGTTAGGGTAGGAGAAAAATGTGATTTCAAATTTTTGTTACAGTAACTCCTTCTCCCCAAATGAATTGTACAGGAGTGTGTACAAAAAAATGCAAAGATGAAACGAGGAATGGGTGGCTGGGTTCAGTAAATAAAGACTAGCTAAAGGGTTTAATAAGTGGCTGACTAATGTACTTAAACCAATGGGCTAATCTAATGGGCTTAGGGTTTAACAATTAAAAGTCCAAGTTCAAAACTAATTAGTTAAATAGTTTTGAGCCCATTGGCTAAACATGTTTTAAAAGACCCATATGTATTTAATACCCATCTCAAAATATTAAGGTAACAAAATTCTAATTTGTTACGTCAAAACTTCATACACTTATTATTATTTTATTTTATTTTAAAAAAAATCAGGAAGGTGGAGTTACAAATCTCTCCCCCTTGAAAAATTTCGCCCTCGAAATTCAGAAATAAATTAAATTGATTCACGAAACACCCCAAAATATTTATTGAAAGTTGGAAATTCAGAATATAAAAAAAATACAATCAAGTAAACATTCTCGGGTAGCGCTCTCGCATCTCATCCTCACGCTCCCATGTGGATTCTCCCGGAGAGTGGTGTCTCCACATGACGCGGACAAGAGGAATGGTCTGGTTCCGCAGTCGCTTCTCCCTCCGGTCCAGGATTTATACTGGCTGCTCCTCGTAGGTCAAGCTCGGACCCACCTCTAACTTTGAGTAGTCCACCACATGGCTAGGGTCTGGAATGTAATATCGAAGCTGAGACATATGAAAAATGATGTGCACTCCCTCCAAGCTAGCTAGAAGCTCTAAACGATATGCTACCTCGCCAATCCGTGCCATCACGTCGAAAGGCCCGATGTACCTCGAATTGAGCTTCCCGCCTCTGCCGAATCTGATGACGCCTCTAGTCGGTGATATCTTCAGAAACACTCTATCGCCAACCTCGAACTCCAGTGGCCGTCTGCTGCTATCCGCCCAGTGCTTCTGCCGATCCTGTGCAACTCTAAGACGCTCCCTAACCAGTCTGACTTTCTCAGCTGAGTCTGCCACCATCTTTGGCCCAAGCAAAGCTCTCTCGCCAACGTCGTCCCAAGATAGAGGCGTGCGACATCTTCGTCCATATAGCGCCTCGAACGGGGTCATCTCGATGCTAGCCTGATAACTGTTGTTATAGGCAAACTCCACAAGGTGTAAATGATCCTCCCATGAACCGCCAAAGTCGAGGGTACAAACTCGTAGCATGTCCTCCAGCGTCTGAATGGTCCTCTCGGACTGTCCATCGGTCTGTGGATGACAGGCGGTGCTGAACTTCAACTGTGATCCCAAACTCATCTGTAGACTCCTTCAGAAGTGTGATGTGAAGCGGCTGTCTCTGTCTGAAATGATGATCACTGGCACCCCATAAATTCTCACGATCTGACGCATGTAGAGGTCTACAAGCTTCTCGGTCGACAGCCCAACCTTGAACGGAATAAAATGAACAGACTTCGTCAGTCTGTCCACGATCACCCAAATAGCGTCCTTGCCACTGGGAGTATGTGGTAATCCAGAGACGAAGTCCATGGTGATGTGCTTCCACTTCTATTCTGGAATAGATAAGGGCTGGAGTAGTCCTGCTGGTCTCTGGCGCTCCGTCTTGACTTGCTGGCACACAAGGCATCTGGAAACAAATCTGGCAACCTCTCTCTTCATTCCATACCAACTCTCGTAAATCCTTGTACATCTTGGTAGACCCAGGATGTATAGAATACTGCGACTAGTGGGCCTTCTGCATCACCTCCTTTCGCAACTCCTTCGGCACACACAACTGAGTTCCGTGCCTCAGGGATCCATCCTCTGCGATGGTGAAGTCATCGAGCAATCCTGCCTCTGCCTGGCCTCTGAGACATCGAAGCCCCTCATCTAGAAACTGGGCTTCCCTGACCTTCTCTAGTTATCCTGACTGTATCTGCATGTGCATCAGCTGCCCTCCTGCTCCTGGTAGAACAATCTCGATCCCCAGACTCTCGAGATCCTTTAGAAGATGCCGGTCCATAGTGAGTAACATAGCAACAGGATATCGACTGAGAGCATCTGCTACCATATTCGCCTTCCCAGGGTGGTACTGCAGACTAATGTTGAAGTCCTTCATGAGTTCCAGCCATCTACGCTGTCTCATATTCAGCTCCTTCTGAGTGAAAACATACTTCAGGCTTTTGTGGTCCGTGAAGATGTCCACTCTCTCCCCATATAGATAATGCTTCCATAGTTTTAAGGTAAATATGACTGCTGCAAGCTCCAAGTCATGTGTAGGATAATTCTTCTCATGGGGCCTCAACTGTCTAGAAGCATAAGCTATGACCTTCTTGTTCTGCTCAAGCACATATCCCAAGCCTTTCCCTGAAGCATTGCTGTAGATGACGAATCCTTCCGATCCAGATGGCAAAGCTAGAACTGGTGTTGTCGTGAGTCTTCTCTTCAATTCTTCAAATGCTGACTGGCAGGCGTCGCTCCAGATGAACTCCTCGTCCTTCCGCATAAGCTTCGTCATAGGCTCTGCTATCTTGGCAAAGTCCTTCACAAACTTTCTGTAGTATTATGCTAGTCCTAGGAAACTACGAATCTCTGCTACTAACTTGGAAGGTGCCCATGCTTCCACTGCTTTAATCTTCTTGGGATCCACAGAAATACCCTCTCCAGTCACTATGTGCCCCAAAAACTCCACCCTGTCCAAGAAAAACTCACATTTCGAGAGTTTCCCGTACAGTTTCTCCTTCCGCAGAATCTCCAACACAATCCGCAGGTGCTCTACATGTTCCTCCTCGGTCTTCGAATAGATCAAGATGTCGTCAATGAAGACTACAACAAACTTGTCTAAATACTTGTGAAAAAACTTTATTTATCAAGTTCATAAACACTGCGGGGGCATTGGTGAGTCCGAACGGCATCACCAGGAACTCATACTGGCCGTATCGGGTGTTGAAAGCTGTCTTCAGAATATCCTGCTCCCGAACCTTCATCTGATGATATCCCGACCGAAGATCAATCTTGGAAAAGACCTTCGCTCCACTAAGCTGGTCAAACAGCTCGTCAATTCACGGCAAAGGGTATCTATTCTTGATGGTGATGTTGTTGAGTGTACGGTAATCGATGCACATCTTCACAATTCCATCCTTCTTGGGCACGAAGAGTACCGGTGCTCCCCAGGGTGAAGCACTGGACCGAATAAAAACTTTGCCCTCCAGCTCATCAATCTGGGCCTTCAACTCTGCAGCTTCCTTCGGGTTGATCTTGTAACAATGCTGGGACTTTGGTGCTGATCCGAATAATAGGTCGATGCTGAACTCCACGTCTCGATCCGGCGGCAATCCTGGCAAGTCCTCGGGGAAGACGTCAAGATACTCTGCGATAAGTGGATGCGGCAACTCCTGGTCTTCTGCAATGGCTCCGAAGTAGACTCCCTCTGGCCTCTCTGCAACTCGTCTGCTGATCTCGAACGGTGGAACTCCTGGCGGGCTGAAGATCACCTTCCCTTCATGGCAGTCTATTACGGCAAACTGCTCGCTCATCCAGTCGATGTCGAGGACTATATCAAATTCGGGCAGTGGCATCACTAGAAGTCGATCCCTAATCTCTATTCCAGCAATAGTGATAGGGCAATCCACCATCTCACTGACTGGCACAATCCCTCCTCCTGTCATAATCCGACAGTTCCTCCTAGTGGGCTTGGGTGTGAAGCCGTGTCTATGCAGAAACTCATATGATATGAAGCTATATGTGGCTCCAGAATCAAACAATGCAATGGCAGGGAAAGAATGTAAAAGTATAGAACCTGTGATCACATCCGGTACTGCCTCATCCTCCTCAACTGTCGCCATGACGTAAGCACGTCCCTGCTGCGGTCCTCCCCTCTGCTGACGCTGTGCAAACTGCTGCTGCTGAGTGGGTAAAGCCGGTCCCCTCTGTGGTGCAACTGGTAGAGCTGTGGGTGGTACAGGTGGTAGTCCTCCAGCTCTTCTAGGTCCTCTAGTCAGTCTAGCCGCAGCCTGTGGGCAATCCCTCATCTAGTGTGCGTCTGATCCGCAGAATAAACAGAGCCCGAGCCTCTTCCGGCACTCGTCGAAGCGGTGTCCCGACCGATAGCAAAATGTGCAAGTAACTGCATGCTGCTGTCTCTGATGCTGATGTACAGGAGCTCTGGCTGGGCGATGATGCTGCTGTACCGGCTGCTGAGGTCTCGCCTGAATCTGAGTCTGGACCCTCTTCGCTGATGCTTGGAAACTGCTGCTGCCCATATCTCGGTCCCTCTTCAATCTTGGGTCTGCCTCCTTCTCTACAGCCTGAGTAATCTTCAGGATGCTCGTATAGGTCGTCGCCTGACTAATCGCCACCATATGCCGCAGCTTCCTGGTGAGACCCTTCTTGTATCTCCAAGCTCTGTCCTCCGGCGCTCTGACTAGGCTCTCCGTGAACCTGCTGAGCCTAGTAAACACCGCAGTGTACTGCATAACCGTCATCGTTTCCTGCTGCAGCACCTCGAACTGCATCCTCAGCTCATCCCGCTCCACCTCTGGAAAGAACTTCTCCTTGAACAGAGTTTTGAAATCTGTCCAAGACACCTGGGGCTCCGTCAACTGGGGGTCCTCCCGGTACCAAGCTTTGGCCAAGTCGAAGAGTCGCATGCTAGCCACCTCCACCTTCTGGTCCTTTGGAATATGCGCCATGTTCAAGGTCCTCTCTGCATTCTCCAGCCACTCATCTGTATAGATGATCCCCTCGTCGCCCCAAAAGTCCATCGGGCAGAGGTTCTGGTACTCCTTGGTCGTCCCTGGTCTCGGTGCTCGTGGTGCTGGAACTGCTGTTGGAGCTGGTGCTGGTGCTGGAGCTGGTGCTGCCGGCCCTCTGGTCCTGCGTGCGTCGACGACAGTCGCTCTGAACTGCGCAGCCTGGTGATTCTGGGCCTCCAGAAAGTGCTAAAACATCGCCATCACCTAGGCGCCGTCAAACATCTTACGATGGAAAGATAGGAGGCGCTGGCAGAAGTTGATCTGTTGAAATATCCGGTGCAGCCTGTTGATCCGAACTGCCTGCGACTTCGGAACTGCCTGCAACTCCGGGCTGATCTGCGGTCTTCCTCGTAGTGACCATCCTGCATAAAAAGAAAACTTCGTGATTGATAAAAACCTAACCTACCAGAAAATGTAAATGTTTATATAATAACCATATGTACCCGATATACCCGATTTTCCTATGCTGTGATTCAAGTTTCCCTAATATAAATAAAGTCCCCCAATAGTACGCTAAGACCTAGGTACCATTAGGATAGACCTGCATGGGCCACCACTAAAAACATGTCACGACCCGCTCCCGAATAATCGGATACGAGTCGGACACGCCCAGCCTTTGTCGTTAGATACAACAAAGTAAGTTGTACCAATCTAGGGAAACTAACCAGATAAATATGAACGTATGAAATCACAGCATCTATAAATGTGTCCCCAAATCCAGAGAAAATTACAAGTATCAGAATTATTACATTCCAGCAAATGAAAGTAAGTCTACTAGTCTCAATACAGGAAAATATAAAATGCTAAAGGTAAGCTCTAGGCTTCTGCAGCCTCTAAGTCCAACACAGCTCCAGCTGGCTCAGCAAGAATAGCAACATCCTGTCCATAATAGGTGTCGCACAGGGCCTCCAACTTACCTACAACATATCCTATTCAGGAGCGGAGCAAAGTACAGTTCTAGGTAATGAAACATGAACATGAAATGGGTACAAGGGTACAGAAAATAAAATACAGGAATGGACAGGTAAATACAGGAAAGTAGTACAGGAACTGAGTACAGGAGATATAGTACATGAATGTAAAATACAGGAACATGTAAAGTACATGAGTGTAATGTACAGGAGATGAAACTATAATCCTGTAGTACCAGACATGATAAGTGCACAATATCGAAATACATCTAGTCCATGTGACCGGCTGGGGTGAGTACATATACAGGAGTACATGAATATGGTACGACTTAGGACCCGCGTGCACAGTGCGAGGCCTAAGCTAGGTACAGGGATATAGTAACCGAGATTGGTCACATGGCTAGTGTATTTCCCCATCCGACACTAATAAGTACAAGAACAAGGGTACATGAATACAAGAGTACATGAATATCGTTCCATGACATGTCCCAAGAAAGGGTACAGGAATGTAAACGTACAAAACCGTAGAAAAGTACTTGCCTGGCTCTGGAAAAGTACGGGTGAACAATGGAGCTGGATGTAAGCCTGTATTTATATTGGTACAAGTTGGTTAAGTTCTAAACAAGTTCCAATTAAAGTCAAATCCTATAGTTGAATTATCTACTAACTGTAACCTTAACATGCCAAGGCTTAAACTCCTAGAACATACTCTATCAAAAAGGGAAATGGTACTAGAGAAATAGTGAAGGTTTATGAAGGCAAGGTAAACAACAACTCAAAATTTAGAACTAAACTAACATACTTAAGTAACCATTTAACTGAAATAATTTCCAAGATTACTATTAATGTAAACTTGGTAAAGTATTAGGCAAATGATATTTTAACAGTACTTGACTATTAACTAGACAAGAGGGTTTTCTTCTAGTTCAGGTTATACATACCTATCTCAATTTGTTGAGCCTAAATCTAGCTATACATCAACCCAACTAACTCAGTAAACAACCTACTGTCATTATAGCAGGGCATGCTCTGCTGCTTCCTTCCAGTTCAGTCAAAAACAGTCAAGACATATCATCTTTTACTAACTTCCCAATTTAAGAACGTTCTATCAAACACAGATTTCTCCTCAACATGCTAACCAAATGAGCCTCTCACTGCACTGCCACTAAACTCAGAATTTACAAGGGAAGCTTAAACAAAAGCTAACTAGTGAACCTACTGTCCAGATTTAAAAGTGCATCTCAGTTCAAAATAAAATCACTCATGTCTCAATGCCAGGACAGGATAAGTGATATGGTTCCTAGTTCAAATAAAAACCAATACAAAAATTTAGTTCATCCTTCAAAGCTAAACTCTTGTCTATATTTATTAGGGTATCCTACAGTTTACTAAGTGAACAACATGATATGTGAACCAAGACAGGAACCTAAGGTTCCATGCTCAACAATCATTCAATATTGGCAAAGTAACTCTGAAATAACACTGGTATCCAATCCACAGTCCTCAACTGAAGTCTGATACCCACATTCCAGGTTTTTCCTGAGAATGCCCATAGTTTAACTGAGATGAACATTCTCAAGTGACTCTCAGGTTTTCCTGAGAATGCTCTCAGGTTTCCTGAGATGAGCATTCTCAAGTGACTCTCCAAAACATTGCACATGATTTACAAGTTCAAGTACTAATACTAAATTAACTACCAGTTCAAATACCAGCCAATCCAATTCAGTTTAATTTAATTCCATTCAATTCCTGCTGCCAGGGTTAGTTCCTTCATTGTTCAGTTTGTAAATTTCCAAACTCTATCACAATGTTGTCCAAGGTTCAAACTAAGAACTTGTCTATCCTTGCAAGGATTTCCAGTCCTGCAATGGGTGTTGGCTGATATTGCATTCGATAGCTTAGATTGAAATAACCTTGAATTAAACCAAATTGAGCCATGCAATTGAATTCAGTAAAAACGAATCAATACTGCACTGATATGTGGGACCAGTCTCTACCAATCCTAGGTTACTGTTCAAAACCTGATTCATGTAGTTCTCATGTTAAGGTTCAAATTATAATAGGGGTTCTGGTATTGGAGTAGTGCTACCCATCTAAACCTTATAACCCAACCAAAATAAAACCTATCTATCTATTTACTCAAACTCAGAAATGAGAACTCCTGAGATAAATTTACTGATACCAGGAATGAAAGTTTGTCTATACTCATGACCCTTCTTACAAATTCTTCGATTAATTGAATAAGAGCTGAGCATAAAAACAGGAAAAAATCACTACACTACATAGCTTCTATCCATGTCCAAAATATTATTTCACAGGGGAATAATCTCAGATAATTACTCGACCTCTCCTGAACAATTTAGGTACACCCATCATAGTTTACAACTAAAAATGATGACCAGAAAATTACCTCTTAATGAGATCAAAACAGGGTCCAAAGAGTGTCTCTGAATCTTGCTAAACTGGGGTTCAAATCCTCATTCATGCAACATTCTGACACCCAAACGATCACCCAACCAATGAACATACGGTCACATCTTTATGAATCGTAATCAAAAGAATAATCCATAATCTAAATTGAGAAGAATTAGGGATTACTTACCAATGGTAGATTCATGAGGATGATTTCCCAAACAGAAAACTCAACCTATTAATCCAACCACATATATGAGAACAGAGTCGAGAATTTCTATTTGGACATAACTATTGAATGGGGATCTATACCTTGTTCGATTGATTGAAACAACCAAAAGAAAAAACAATTGTCAAGGAAACTCAGAACAGAGTCGAATGACCTCAAGCGTTGGTAATGAAGACAATCAGTCGATCAATGATATCTCGATCTGTAGATCCTGATCCATAAGAGAGTATAGTTGAATCGATCGACTGATTTACAAAGAAAAGAAAGAATTGAATCACTAAATTTCCACAATCGAAAATTAGATCTGAAATTACTCAAAGCTCACCAGCCTTTATCATTGATCTGATGAAGAAGAATGGATCAACTCAATGCCCTTTTGTTCCTTCGAAAACTTGCCATGGCCGCCATTGTTGTTCTTCACAAGAATTGATTAGATTTAGAAGGAATGGAGAGGATGGGATGAGAATTAGAATGGAGAAGGGAAGATTTTATAGGGTCGGCTGGGTGAGTAGCGTAGAGATTAGGTTTGCTCATGGCGCGAAACCACCCCTCCTGATAATTCTATTAGGGGAGGAGAAAAAGGTGATTTCAAATTTTTGTTACAGTAACTCCTTCTCCCCAAATGAATTGTACAGGAGTGTGTACAAAAAAATGCAAAGATGAAACAAGGAATGGGTGGCTAGGTTCAGTAAATAAAGACTAGCTAAAGGGTTTAATAAGTGGCGGACTAATTGTAATGCCTGTGGTTCGTATTACGTATTTTGGAAATACGTGTACGTATTTTCTTGTATTGTTCCTTGTTTAGTTTTCTTGGCTTGGTTTAACTCTCGGTTTGGGTTGGCTTGGTTTGGCCGGCTGGTTGCTTGGTCCATCATGTACCAAGGTAAACCCCCTACCTACCATCAACCCATGATATTTATTTCCCCACCAACCTTCTCTCTCCTCCATAACTCTCATTTATTTCTTCTTCTTCTTCTTCTTCTTCCTTCCTCCCCACAACTCCCCAACCCTTAGGCAAGTGCAACTTGCTTCCACAAGAGAACTCATTTTTTATGGTTCCATTAGCTTCTTCTCATGATTCTAAGACACATTAGAACTTATCATTTTCTATTTTGAGGCTTTGATTCTTGTAGATCTATAATTTAGTATTTTTGGATTTTTGGTGGTTTTGATCTATCAAACTTTCTTGTTTTCAAGTTTTGATGGTTCCATGTTGTAGAGAACTTCATTCTACCCAATTTTGACCTTTGGAAAGTTGGATTCGGACTTGTTTTGACCAAGTTATGAGCATTTGGAGTTTTGGGTTCCATCCATGGAGTTCTTGCAGTTCTTGCCCTTTGGAGAAGACAGTGAGCAGTGTGCTAGCTTTTTAGCTTACGTCGCTGACTTGTGTACGCTGCTCTTTAGCGAGTGTACGCTGCTTTTCGTACGCTGTTCTTTAGCGAGCGTACGCTGCTTTTCGTACGCTGCTCTTTAGCGAGCGTACGCTGCTTTTCGTACGCTGCTCTTTAGCGTGCGTACGCTAGCCTTGATACGCTGCCTATTGGCAGCCTGTCTTTTCGTACGCTAGCTTGAGCGTACGCTGACCTGTAGCTCGAGCGTGCCCTTGTGTACGCTGACCCTTACGTACGCTTCCCATTGGAAGTGTATGGACCCTTTGGTACGCCAGCTTGAGCGTACGCGTGCCTTGGTATGCTGGCTTTGAGCATACGCTGGCTTGAGCGTACGCTTGCCTATCTTGTCACCCTGGTTCAACCCGAGAGGTTTGTGACCCCCATACGCTGCCTTTTGGGAGCGTATGCTTACTTGAGCGTATGGCCTTTGGCAGACTTGATCTTATATTAGCTTGTCAGTTTGTTTTATTTTTCCTTATCCTGGATCTTCTATAGCCCTGTATATTGATAGTTTATTAGATATTTTACGTCCATTTTATATCCTTACGCCTTTTGACCTGAACTTGATAATTGCGAATTTACTTGATATGTTTGGAATTGACAATTGAGCATGACCTGATAGTGACCCGTAGTGGTGCACTCCTGACATGAGTAACCTGACATGACCTGATAGTGGCCCGTCGTGGTGCACTCCTGACAAGTACACTTGACCTGATAACCTGACATGTTATACCTTGATAAGCTGTTGCGACGGCTACCTGACATGACATGACCTGTATAATAACCTGGATACCGTGGGCGATTGTGCTTGTATAAATAATCCAGTCTTGTCTTGCATCATGTCTAGGAGGGGACTCCTGGGTACCACGGTCAGGAGTACCTATTGAAATAAACTAAGGGCTAATAACTAGATTAATACATTAGTCATGAAGAGATTTCTCAGCTACAGGCAATCCCGTTACCTGGGCACGCCTTGGGATCTGTAGCCTGCCGTCGAGTAGGGCACATTTCCAGCACACTGTCATGTGTTGCACCCTTCAAGCTACCTAAGGGTACATTCGTTTTCTGGACGATGTACCCACCTGAATTCAACTCTAATCTTTTAACCCGAGGAACCTGGATGGTCTGCAGGGCCTGTAGCTGTGGAATAATCTCACTGCATCTTGTTAGTAACTAGGACTGTGATAACCCTAGTTAGTGAAAGTATCAAGCCGTAGGTCTTGCTTGGCCGTGAAATGATTGGATAGAGTCTAACAAGTCTAGTCTTGCCCTGATCTTATTCTACACTGTTACATGACCAGCATGCTTGTATTTATTTTCTCGATAAATGGTGAAAAATCAAGCTCCGTTCAGACGAAGGGTTACAACCCCGGTCCTTGTTTGGTTTACGGGTTGTAACCTAGCTATCTGAATAGTTCTATGGTTATCTCGTCGTATATCATCCTGGCATGTTTTTCTTATTTCCAGTTTTTACCAGTTATTTATATTCCTGTCTTTTATTATATTATTTATATTCCTGTGCTGATTGCTGGTTTTAGTTCTTAAGTGAAGCTCCTTTGTGGCACTTGCTCTTTCTGGGGTCTGACCCAGCTAGTTTTGTGTGGCCAGATTTCGGAGCAGCTACCGAGGATCTACCGACATTTCTGCCAGATGGTGAACACTAGAAGGAATCCTGGCAACGAGTGGGTTATTTTTGGCTCTCCCACTCTATTGTAAAAATATTCTTTTGAGGCGTTTAGCCGACGAGCACCTGTTTAGCTCGATTGCACTTACTTACTGTCTGTCTACGGGCTATAACATGATTAACAGATCCTAGGGTTGATCATGTATGACTAAACTCTCGCTAGTCCTGACATTTTGTAACGACTAGCTTCATGATCAACTGAATATGTAATGTTTGGGACGCCTTACTATTGTATATTTAATGATCATACATCTTGTGACTTTTACTTACTTGCTTGTGATTGAGACACTAGGCTTGTTCATGACCTTAAGAGACTGTTGGCTTGTAGATAAACCCTCATGTATCCTAGACAGCCGTGACCGTATAGCGAGGTGGGTTGCACTTTAATATACGTAGCTGGCTATGTCTGCCCCCGCTCTCCAGTATTCTGGTTCTGGGGCGTGACATGGTTTAAGTGGTGGCCCATGCAGGTCTTGTAAATCAAGATATGTGAGGGTTTATCGAATAGATGTCTCAATCAGTATTCGTCCTTTATCTCTGCTCATATCTTCTGAATCCCTGGATTCTTGATCATATGCTTGTATCGTTGATCTGTCCTGGTCCTTTCTTATTGATCCCTATGTCGTCTTCTTCAGCGGCATTGTTCGTGGTCCTGCCGACCAGCAAGGCGGAGCACCTCCCGCGGACCAGCAGCAACCTGGAGATCAAGCCCAGCATTCCGGAGTAGCCTCCAGAGTTGTGCCTTCTGACGGAGAGCCACCAGTCCAGCCAGTTCAGCCTGTAGATCCTGATGACGGCACTTTGGTAGGACTCGTCAGGACCTTGATAGCTTCCCAAGATCGTCGTGGAGATGCCTTGCACCAGGCAGTGGCGGATGCTTTGACCCGGGGTGGTCATCAGGGTAACAGCGCGGCCAACAACTTCAAGCGCTTGAACCCTCCCTTCTTTGACGGTAGTGAAGATGCTATCGCCGCGGATGCTTGGCTTCAGGACACAGAGGTGGTTCTAGAAGCAGCCAAGACTCCAGAGAATGAGAAGGTAGCCGTGGTGCGCCTGCAGTTGTTAGATCTTGCCCGCAGCTGGTGGACAGCGCAGGCAGTTGGGTTAGCAGCACCCATTCCATGGGCAGTGTTCAGGGAGAGATTCTAGACCAAGTATTTTGATGCTGTAGTTCGGTATGATCTACAAACGAGGTTTACCAATCTGAAGCAAGGAGGCAGGACGGTCGACGGATATGCGGCCGAGTTTTCTAGACTCAGTCGGTTTGCTCCCATCCTGGTGGCAACCGAGTATGATCGAGCCTAGCGTTTCCAGCAGGGACTTCACCTGGAGATTTTGTTAGCAGTCGAGCAGTTTGAGCATTAGACTTTTGATGCAGTCTTGAGAGCAGCCCGGAGGCATGAGTATACCTCCCAGAGGATTGTGGATAGGGCTGGAGGTCGGAAGAGATCTCACGGCCAGATGAATCAGTCTTCAGCACCGGCCCCGGCAGCCAGGGCTTTGACTATTGGAGCTCCGAGGCGAGCGACCTCAGTAACGTCGGTTCAGCATTCCACTCCGACGTACACTCAGCAGCAGAAGCAGAAGCAGTCTTCTGCAGTGGGATGTTCTCATTGTGGGAAGCCAGGCCATGTGGTGGCAGATTGTCGCAGGGCACAGGGATTGTGTCTGGCTTGGAGAGCACCAGACCATAGGGTTGGATCCTGCCCGAATAGGGGTGGTTCATCATCGTCCAACCTTTCTAGCTCTTCGGTGAGAGGGACAGCACCGGTCCAGCAACCGCAGCAGTACCCATTGCCGAGGCCCTTGCCGCCTCAGACCCAAGTGTTCCTGCAGCAGAACCCCCAGCAGTATATTTAAGCCCAAGCCCAGAGTCAGAGCAGACAGTAAGGATTTCAGCAGAGGGGACCAGTACCCCGAGGGCACGGTCAGGCTATGGTGATGACCGTGGAGGAAGGATTGGCACCAGGAGAGGTAGTGGCTGGTACTATTCTCGTCAACTCCTTTCCAGCTTCAGCTTTATTTGATTCTGGTGCATCGCATTCTTTTATGTCTGTACGATTCGCGACACGGGTAGGATTGGAGCCCGAGTCATTATCAGTAAGGCTCAATATACTTACTGGTAACGGACTTGTGGGAGTAGATAGAGTGTTTTCCTCGTGTCAGATCGTAGTTAGCGGCAGGAAATTCCTCGCTAGATTGATAGAATTCCCGATGGCCGATTATGATGTGGTCTTAGGGATGGATTGGTTGAGGAACCAGTATGCTAGGATAGACTGCCATATTGGTAGGGTTGTTTTTAGCATTCCAGGTGAGCCAGAGTTTTCTTTCTCTCGAGGCGAGGTTGAGCCTTCTCCTCCAGTATTGCAGATGGCAGTAGCAGCAGTTCAGTTGCCCAGGATAGTGGACGAGTTCCCAGATGTTTTCCCAGAGGAACTTCCAGGTATGCCTCCGAAGCGGGAGATCGAGTTCACTATAGACTTGATTCCCGGGACAGCCCCAGTGTCAGAGAGAGTCTACAGGATGGCGCCGTCAGAATTGGAGATATTGTATAAGATGATTGAAGAACTTAGAACCAAGGGATTCATTCGTGCTAGTGGATCGCCTTGGGGAGCCCCGATGCTTCTTGTAAAAAAGAAGGATGGTACGTCCAGCTTATGTGTAGATTATCGTACCTTGAACTCAGTGACAATCAAGAACAGATACCCTCTTCCGAGGATAGATGACTTGTTTGATCAACTCAAAGGGGAATCAGTATTCTCGAAGATTGATTTGCGCTCAGGTTATCATCAGATCAGAGTCAGAGAGCAGGACATCCCAAAGACAGCTTTTAGATCGAGATATGGGCATTGGGAGTTCCTTGTTATGCCTTTTGGAGCAACCAATGCACCGGCAGTATTCATGGACCTCATGAATCGCATCTTCATGCCTTACTTGGATCAGTTTATGATTGTGTTCTTGGACGACATCCTGGTCTACAGCAAAAGTGAGGCGGAGCATGAGCAGCATCTCCGTGTGGTTCTTCAGACTCTCAGGGAGCACCAGTTATATGCCAAGTTCAGTAAATGCGAGTTCTGGCTCGATCGTATTTCGTACTTGGGTCATATCATCTCTCGAGGAGGAGTAGAAGTGGATCCCCAGAAGATCGTAGCTATTGAGTCGTGGCCAGTGCCCAGCACAGTTGTAGAGGTTCGTAGTTTTCTTGGATTGGCCGGCTACTACCGGCGGTTTGTTTCGGACTTTGCTCGGATATCAGCGCCATTGACGCAGTTGACCCGTAAGGATGCGCAGTTTGCTTGGACAGCAGAGTGTCAGAGTTCTTTTGAGCAGTTGAAGCGAGGCCTGATAACTGCTCCTATTCTCACGCTTCCAGATGGAACTGTAGGATTCTCAGTATATTGTGATGCTTCGGGCAGAGGCCTAGGATGTGTTCTGATGCAACATGGGAAGGTGATAGCTTATGCATCACGACAACTTCGTGATCATGAGAGGAATTACCCAACCCATGACTTGGAGCTGGCAGCAGTAGTGTTTGTACTTAAGTTATGGAGGCACTATTTGTATGGAGATAGGGTAGAGATTTTCACCGATCACAAGAGCCTGAAGTATGTTTTCACCCAGAAGGATCTTAACATGCGTCAGAGAAGGTGGCTGGAGCTTCTTGTGGATTATGATGTCAACCTGCAGTATCATCCTGGGAAGGCCAATGTTGTTGCGGATGCATTGAGCAGGAGAGCGGAAGTTTATTTTCTAACAACGCAGCCAGAGCTGTTAGCAGATCTTCAAAAAATGGGTATAGAAGTTATTCTCCCTTCCAGTGTGGCCTTGATGGCCAGTATGCAAGTTTAGTCCACTATAGTCGAGAGGATCCGGATGGCGCAGTCGACAGATTCCAAGCTTCAGCAACTCAGAGCAGAGTGTGAGGCAGGACGAAGACCAGAGTTATGTATTCATGAGGATGGTACACTTTGATATGGTAAGCATCTTTGTGTACCCAGCGGAGATATCCGGCAGGAGATCATGTCAGAAGCGCACAGTTCGCAGTATTCCATCCATCCCGGCAGTACGAAGATGTATCGTGATATCCGGCAGCATTTCTGGTGGAATGGCATGAAGCGGGAGATAGCTCGGTTTGTCTCTCGGTGTTTGGTTTGCCAACAAGTTAAAGCCGAACATCAGAGACCGGCTGGACTTCTTCAGCCCTTACCGATTTCAGAATGGAAGTGGGAGCATGTGACCATAGATTTTGTGACTGGACTACCTAGATCCCCAGCTGGTAGAGATGCTATCTGGGTTATAGTTGACCGGCTCACGAAGGTAGCTCACTTTCTCCCATTCAGAGTTGGTCAGTCGACGGCTCAGCTAGCAGAGATGTACCTCAGGCAGATTGTCAGATTGTACGGTATGCCAGTCAGTATCACCTCGGACCGAGATTCAAGATTTACGTCGCACTTTTGGTATAGCTTGCAAGAGAGCTTGGGAACTCATCTCCAGTTCAGTTCAGCATATCACCCGCAGACAGATGGCCAGTCGGAGCGCACGATCCAGACTCTTGAAGACATGTTGCGGTCTTGCACACTTGACTTCGGTGGTTCATGGGAAGATCACTTGCACCTGGTGGAATTCTCGTACAACAACAGTTTCCAAGCCAGTATCCAGATGGCACCGTTCGAGGCACTGTATGGTAGGAAGTGCAGATCCCCGCTAGCCTGGGATGATGTTGGAGAGAGATAGATGCTCGATCCAGAAATGATTGCCCAGACAGTTGAAGTGGTCAGGCGAGTCAGAGATCATCTTCGAGTTGCCCAAGATCGCCAGCGCCATTGGGCCGATTCTCATCGGCGCCCTCTCGAGTTTTCGGTCGGCGATCATGTATTCCTGAGGATTTCGCCTAACCGTGGCGTCATTCGTTTCGGCATACGGGCCAAGCTTAGTCCAAAGTATATAGGACCGTTTGACATTCTGGAGCGAGTAGGAGATGTATCCTATCGTCTCGCTCTTCCACCATCGCTATGTGAGGTGCATGACGTATTCCATGTATCCCAACTGCGACGGTATATCCCGGACCCGAGTCACATCCTGGATCATTCGGAATTGGTTGTTGGTACCAACCTTTCGTATGAGGAGAGGCCCGTGTCTATATTGGACCGGAGAGAGAAGACGCTCAAGAACAAGACTATCAAGTTAGTCCGAGTTGCTTGGGGTCATCACTCTTTGGGGGAGTCAACGTGGGAGCGTGAGGATGATATCCGATCGCGATATCCCGACTTGTTTGACTCGTGAGGTATAAAGTCTTTCTTATACCCCATGCCTTCGATTCCTTGCTTGAATGAGTGATTGTATGCCTAGTTATAGCTTGCATGTGATTAATGTAGCTTGTCATTGCTCCTCTAGCCTCTTGATTAAATTCCGAGGACGGAATTCTTTTAAGGTGGGTAGAGTTGTAATGCCTGTGGTTCGTATTACGTATTTTGGAAATACGTGTACGTATTTTTCTTGTATTGTTCCTTATTTAGTTTTCTTGGCTTGGTTTAACTCTCGGTTTTGGTTGGCTTGGTTTGGCCGGCTGGTTGCTTGGTCCATCATGGACCAAGGTGAACCCCCTACCTACCACCAACCCATGATATTTATTTCCCCACCAACCTTCTCTCTCCTCCATAACTCTCATTTATTTCTTCTTCTTCTTCTTCTTCCTTCCTCCCCACAACTCCCCAACCCTTAGGCAAGTGCAACTTGCTTCCACAAGAGAACTCATTTTTTATGGTTCTATTAGCTTCTTCTCATGATTCTAAGACACATTAGAACTTGTCATTTTCCATTTTGAGGCTTTGATTCTTGTAGATCTACAATTTAGTATTTTCGGATTTTTGGTGGTTTTGATCTATCAAACTTTCTTGTTTTCAAGTTTTGATGGTTCCATGTTGTAAAGAACTTCATTCTACCCAATTTTGACCTTTGGAAAGTTGGATTCGGACTTGTTTTGACCAAGTTATGAGCATTTGGAGTTTTGGGTTCCATCCATGGAGTTCTTACAGTTCTTGCTGTTCTTGTCCTTTGGAGAAGACAGTGAGCAGTGTGCTAGCTTTTTAGCTTACGCCGCTGACTTGTGTACGCTGCTCTTTAGCGAGCGTACGCTACTTTTCGTACGCTGCTCTTTAGCGAGCGTACGCTGCTTTTCGTACGCTGCTCTTTAGCGAGCGTACGCTGCTTTTCGTACGCTGCTCTTTAGCGTGCGTACGCTAGCCTTGATACGCTGCCTATTGGCAGCCTGTCTTTTCGTACGCTAGCTTGAGCGTACGCTGACCTGTAGCTCGAGCGTGCCCTTGTGTACGCTGACCCTTACGTACGCTTCCCATTGGAAGTGTATGGACCCTTTGGTACGCCAGCTTGAGCGTACGCGTGCCTTGGTATGCTGGCTTTGAACATACGCTGGCTTGAGCGTACGCTTGCCTATCTTGTCACCCTGGTTCAACCCGAGAGGTTTGTGACCCCCATACGCTGCCTTTTGGGAGCGTATGCTTACTTGAGCGTATGGCCTTTGGCAGACTTGATCTTATATTAGCTTGTCAGTTTGTTTTATTTTTCCTTATCCTGGATCTTCTATAGCCCTGTATATTGATAGTTTATTAGATATTTTACGTCCATTTTATATCCTTACGCCTTTTGACCTGAACTTGATAATTGCGAATTTACTTGATATGTTTGGAATTGACAATTGAGCATGACCTGATAGTGACCCGTAGTGGTGCACTCCTGACATGAGTAACCTGACATGACCTGATAGTGGCCCGTCGTGGCGCACTCCTGACAAGTACACTTGACCTGATAACCTGACATGTTATACCTTGATAAGCTGTTGCGACGGCTACCTGACATGACATGACCTGTATAATAACCTGGATACCGTGGGCGATTGTGCTTGTATAAATAATCCAGTCTTGTCTTACATTATGTCAAGGAGGGGACTCCTGGGTACCACGGTCAGGAGTACCTATTGAAATAAACTAAGGGCTAATAACAAGATTAATACATTAGTCATGAAGAGATTTCTCAGCTACAGGCAATCCCGTTACCTGGGTACGCCTTGGGATCTGTAGCCTGCCGTCGAGTAGGGCACATTTCCAGCACACTGTCATGTATTGTACCCTTCAAGCTACCTAAGGGTATATTCGTTTCCTGGACGATGTACCCACCTGAATTCAACTCTAATCTTTTAACCCGTGGAACCTGGATGGTCTGCAGGGCCTGTGGCTGTGGAATAATCTCACTGCATCTTGTTAGTAACTAGGACTGTGATAACCCTAGTTAGTGAAAGTATCAAGCTGTAGGTCTTGCTTGACCGTGAAATGATTGGATGGAGTCTAACAAGTCTAGTCTTGCCCTGATCTTATTCCAGACTGTTACATGACCAGCATGCTTGTATTTATTTTCTCGATAAATGGTGAGAAACCAAGCTCTGTTCAGACGAAGGGTTACAACCCCGGTCCTTATTTGGTTTACGGGTTGTAACCTAGCTATCTGAATAGTTCCATGGTTATCTCGTCGTATATCATCCTGGCATGTTTTCTTATTTCCAATTTTTACCAGTTATTTATATTCCTGTCTTTTATTATATTATTTATATTCCTGTGCTGATTGCTGGTTTTAGTTCTTAAGTGAAGCTCCTTTGTGGCACTTGCTCTTTCTGGGGTCTGACCCAGCTGGTTTTGTGTGGCCAGATTTCGGAGCAGCTACCGAGGATCTACCGACATTCTTGCCAGATGGTGAACACTAGAAGGAATCCTGGCAACGAGTGGGTTATTTTTGGCTCTCCCACTCTATTGTAAAAATATTCTTTTGAGGCGTTTAGCCGACGAGCACCTGTTTAGCTCGATTGTACTTATTTACTGTCTGCCTACGGGCTGTAACATGATTAACAGATCCTAGGGTTGATCATGTATGACTAAACTCTCGCTAGTCCTGACATTTTGTAACGACTAGCTTCATGATCAACTGAATATGTAATGTTTGGGACGCCTTACTATTGTATATTTAATGATCATACATCTTGTGACTTTTACTTACTTGCTTGTGATTGAGACACTAGCCTTGTTCATGACCTTAAGAGACTGTTGTCTTGTAGATAAACCCTCATGTATCCTAGACAGCCGTGACCGTATAGCGAGGTGGGTTGCACTTTAATATACGTAGCTGGCTATGTCTGCCCCCGCTCTCCAGTATTCTGGTTCTGGGGCGTGACACTAATGTACTTAAACCAATGGGCTAATCTAATGGGCTTAGGGTTTAACAATTAAAAGTCCAAGTTCAAAACTAATTAGTTAAATAGTTTTGAGCCCATTGGCTAAACATGTTTTAAAAGACCCACATGTATTTAATACCCATCTCAAAATATTAAGGTAACAAAATTCTAATTTGTTAAGTCAAAACTTCATACACTTATTATTATTTTATTTTATTTTAAAAAAAATCAGGAAGGTGGAGTTACAGTAGTCGCCTAGCTACTTGACCTGTCTTGTCTGTCGGATAGCGTAAGGAGTACAGTACTACTCGGGAGACAGTCTGCGACCCCGGTCCTTGTACGGTTTAAGGGTCATGGATCTGCTCCAGAGTGGTTCATACAATCCTTGTCATTTTTTTGGGTAATTTATTATTACTCTTGTCCCATGACCGTTCTTTCTAGGAGTTATCCTAGTTTAGCCAGATAGGGCTAGCAGTTATCCTATGTATCAGATCGTGATCTTTGGTTATATTTTAGGATTATATATTATTGGGAGTATGATCTTGGAATATTTCTTAGGCAGACTCACGTGGATTCTTGGATAGTGTGAGGAGCGCGGTTCTACTCGAAAGATGATCTGCGACCCTGGTCCTTGTTTGGTTTAAGGGTTGTGGATCTATTCCAGAGTGGTCCATGCAATCCTTGCCATTTCCCCTTTAGTTGTTGTTTTATTTTGATCAGATATGACCTATATGGATTCTTGGATTATGATGATGGTAGGAGTATTTTACGGAACGAGGAGAATATCAAGGTTATCGATATATAGTTCTTACTCAACTTCCCAAGCGCCCATCTGGAGACTTGTTTACTAATAGCATGTATTATTTATTCGGTGGATACTTGTGAGCCAGAGGGCCTAGCATCGTTCATAGTAACTAGCTTCATACCTAGTGATCATATTTTCTGACATGATATTTATCCCATCGTAGATGGGAAGACTATTGATAGATTAATCTGGTGGATAGACCGACTTGATAGATCGAGCCGTAGGCTCCCATGTGTACATGAGATGTTATTATAGTAAAGATCTTGACTGTGTACCTGACCCCATACCCATGCCATGATGTGGGCAGAGGATTTTATATGATTAGCTGATTGACCATGTTCCTAACTTGACTACCTGTACTCGTGCTGGTACCTTTTATGTGTGCACTGAGGTGCTATCCTATGTGTATACTGAGGTGATATCCTACGTGTGCACTGAGGTGCTATGTTATGCATGCACTGAGGTGCTATATGATTCTATGTATTATATGCACTGCATCCGTTGTCCCATTCAAACCTATTCTCTTGCATTCTATATTCGTCACACAACGTTCGGATCAAATTAGGTCAATTTGCTAACTACCGTCAAACTTGACCTACTTCTAATTTAATTTCGGGACTCGACATCGATCCAACCCATTCGACCCAATATATAATTTTGACCTATTTTGAGCATACTACACACATGTCAATGGTGTCTCACTCAATGGAGTTTCCATGTGTTATTTATTTTTAAATGGCATACAAGACTCATTTATTGTATTTTCGAAGTTGAATTTAACTCGATAAATTCTTTGGACCCAACCCTAGCTCAAACCACATAGAGGGCCTACTTACGTTGCAAAAATCATCTATACATATATTTGATTGACTTTTATTAATTAAATAATAGCCATGTATTCATAGATTTATTGAATATTAATTCAAAATCCACTCTTTCCAAATATGGAAACCCATATGCCATATCAGTTGATTAGTTCACCAAATCTCCACCAAATCAATTCAAATATACTCCATAAAAACCCTAAACCAAATTAGGACCAAACCTTATAGATAGGAGATTCCATTGGATTCCCACCTTTTTCCCAAAACTTTAAAACCTGCGCCCCTCAAGCTTTGGCCGACGGCTACATCTCTATGGTCGACCCCCTTCAACCCCACTTCTTCTCAACTTTTGTAAACTCCACCACCTCCTTGACGACCCCAAGAGACCCATCTTCATTCCTATAAAGCCCCGGTGGAGTTTCGTCTAGCTTTTTGTTTTTGGAGGCCGAACTTAATGGTTATTTCTAGCCGTAATAAAAATATGGAACCTAGGTTGGTCATCTTCTTTGATGTGTTTCATCTACTTTTTCTCATCCATTAGACCTGAAACTAAAACTACTATATAGACTTATATGTCTACTTTGATTTCCAATTGCTGACTCACATCCTTTCCACTCGGTTTGGCCATGGCGTCTGTTGCACTAAAATTGGTCTAGATTTAACCTATTTCAGTGTTTGGAATTTTTCGACGACTTGCGAATCTTTCAACATCAAACAACTCATTGGTAGTGGTTCTAACATCCTCGTTTATCATCTATTAATATCCATTATTCAGATTTGCAAGTTATTCATGCGTTTATGCTATCATTTCCATGCTACTAGTTTTTCGGATACCGACACTTGGATATTTGATCTATAAACTTCGTGTAACTTCTCTATGATTTTTGTCAAGTAATTTATGATAAAAAAATTATATTTTTATCTAATTTATTTTGATTATTTTTAGAATATTTGATTCCCATATTTTTCCTATATGTTTGCTCCCAAATTTGGCCCATATATGATATAATTGTATTGGTAAATAAATGCACTAATTTGAGATTGATTTTCTTAAAATAAATATATATATAATTTATTCAAAATTTATTTATTATATTTTCTAGAAATAAAAGTGTATATTTATGGTATACAAATATTATTTTCTAAAAAGTATAGTGCCATATATAATAGCATTGATGGTATATATGTTTAAGTGTTATATATAGTTGTTTACTAGTTGTAGTATATATAGTATGTAATCCTTGTTGTGTAATTTAACAACAATTTTTATTATTTCTCAAATTATTTAGATTTATTTTAGAATTTAAATATATTAGTCATATATTTATTTGATTTCGATTTAATTGGCGAGTTGGCCTAATAAGCCAATTAGTTGATATATTTATGAGAAGTGTATTTTACTATAAATATTATGATTAAATATTACTATTAAATATTTTAAAGAAATATTCAAGAATTTATGGTTATTATTTTAGTTTATACCAATACTACTTTTAACTAATAGCATGATTACATGTGTATGTAGGATAGCTAGAACATGTGTATGTAGTTAACTAGTATATGTAATAAGAGTCTATAAATAGTATGTATATTTATGGTAGATATGTGATCTTTGAATTAGTATTTAGTATAGTTTATTTATATTTTAGGAGTTCGTAATCATTCGACTACAATTGGAGCCGGACCGTGATTTACATTGCTTCCGAAGTTCCCGGTAAGATGTCTTACCATTTTTGTACTGTTTAAATTTATGATATTGTGATGGTGTTAGTAGTATTATTCGTAGTGGGTGCGTCTAAGTATGACTTGGGTGCCATCGGTGTTGTCATTAATGTCGTGTGTGTGTTTAACTTACGTGTGTAGGAGACATACCAGGTTTGTGTGAAGTTGTTTGTAAATGATTCTATGCCTTGTCATGGATCATACACAACACTGTGAGTGAGATTTATTGTGTTGGCATGGGCTTCCATACTTGACTGATCATTTGTGCGAGCAGCTCGTATGTCCTTACATGTATGGATTAGAGTGAGTCTAGTTAGTGACTATCATTTAGATATAGATTATTCGAGTCATAGATATGACTAGTACAAGACATGGGTGGGAAAGACTATTATTAGGCGTATGAGAAAGCCACATATTAGCCTTATGGTTCCCGGTTATGGGTTTATGGTTTCTCGGTTATGGGTGAACTACTAGAGGATATATCCGACAACAGCCGCTGATTTATCGTCAAGATGCGGTCGGAAGGTATGTTAGTAGTACATAAGCCTCTAGCGGATGCTATGCTTTATTCTTTCACCTACTCATATGTACCAAAGTCATCTTCGACTTGCATACACATAGATGGTTAGTGTACCCTTGTTTATCTTTTATTTATTCAGTTTATATTATGGCGTATTCTTTTGTATCTTGCTACGTCCCTCTAAGGACCTGGTGATCTCTCCAAGTTGTTGCTGGACTTATAGTATAGAAATATGGATGGTTTGATTTTGGATGTAGGGTTCAGGTATCGCTTATAGTCTCATATTATCATTTTTTTTCGTGATTTATATTTCCTTCCCTGTCATATCTTACTCATTAGCCTAGTTTTGTAAACTTATTTATTCTCGAGTTTGCTCGAACATATGTATTATAGGCGGCCGACTATATTACATGATATTTATTCTTATTTTATTTACCTATATATGGATTGAGACATAGTTAAGACATAGTAGGTTTAGTTTACTTTTACATCGTACTATGATTAGAATAAGTCCATTAAATAGGGGTTATTCTAGCCCTACATCTGGCATGTTCTTGCCTTGGGTTCCTATGTGTTTTGGAACTGGGGCGTAATAGATAGCACCAAACAAGGCGTTCTATGGAAGAAAGTATCGAACCACTATCTAGGGATAAAATTGGTAAGAGACATGTACTTGGACTGGAACTGGTGGAGCAGGCCGTTGAGAAGGTTCGCGTGATTCGAGACATACTTCGTATTATGCAGTCGACATAAGAGTTATGCAGATCTCCATCGACGACTACTAGAATTTCTGGTCGGAGACTACGTATTCTTAAAAGTGACATCAATGCGAGACGTAATACAGTTCAGAGTAAAAGGCAAATTGATCCCAAGATTTATAGGCCCTTTCGAAATCCTCGAATGAGTGGCGACCATAGCTTATCGGATTGCGCTACCCCCTTCCTTAGCTGAACTGCATGACATCTTTTATATTTTGCAACTCTGGAAGTACATGCATGATCCAAGTTATGTGATTAGTTTCGATCAGTTGGAGCTATGTGAAGACTTATACTACTCGGAGGAGCATGTTCAAATTTTGGACCATAAAAAAAGTCATATGAAATCGGTCGATGTTATTGGTTTGCGTGCTATGACGGAACCATTCAGTTAAGGAATCGACATAGGAGATGGAGACAGAGATGAAGGAGAAGTATCCTTCGTTGTTTGTCTAATTTGATGTCAGACCCTTATTCTGAAGTTTCAGGACAAAACCTTTTCTTAGTGGTATATTATGTAGTTCCCTATTCGCTTTGGGCGACGCACTATGTAATAGGCTCGTGGCAAGTCAGACTCGATCGAGAACTTAGATGGCTAGTCTGACTCAGTTGGGAGCTTGGTATACGAAAACCCTTTGTGGCATTAAACAAATCGATTTGGAAGAATGCTATAAGAACCGTTCCAACTAATGGATTGGCTTCTGTAGGCATAAGTCTTAGATGCAGCAGATTGCATCTCAGCAAGTGAGCCCTATATAAGAGTCCCTTCGACGGGACCAGGCAGCTGTATGATTTTTTTGAAGTTTTTACTGCTTGATTTTGATGAATGTGTTTTGCGTCAATTTTTGCATTCATTCTAAGAATTTCAAAATGAAGGATTAAAGAAGGGTTTCTAATACAATGTTGGTGCCATTTTAGAAGCTCGCGTAACTGAAGCAAGATCGTTGTGAAGCCCCATATTCTTGGCACATTCGATACTTGAGGGTAGTTCGGCTTCTTCTTTTTTATTCCTTCCTACAAATAAAATTCGTATTGCCTTGAATACGTTCAAATCGATGATGCCAAGTTAAATGCATATTATACCACTTAGATAAAGAACTTGGGATCAATGTAGCAATTTAGAGTACTTTTTCTCTAAACTCAAAATGATAAGCTTCACACTCGAAGTGAGCAATTAAGGTTCAAATGAAATTCGTATTGCCTTGAATACGTTTAAATCGATGATGCCAAGTTAAATGCATATTGTACCACTAAGATAAAGAACTTGGGATTAATGAAGCAATTTAGAGTACTTTTCTCTAAAATCAAAATAATAAGCTTCACACTCGAAGTAAGCAATTAAGGTTCAAAAACCATAAAACTGCTTAAGACCCTAAAGTTATAAGCTTCGCACTCTTTAAGGTTTTATAAAAGAGATAAACTGTTTCACATGAACGAAATAATGAAACATCGGTTGTGGCATGGCGCCTCGGGATATTTGGTACATATGGGATGCCAAATCAAAACGTATAGCTTTGAGGGAAACGAACTATTGCATGAGTAGAATGATAATACTACTTAATTCTGTTCTGTAGTGTGCATCTATTTTATAGTTTTAACTGTTCACATACTTGCATGGTCGTGGACAACTTGTGCATAAAGTATGGCTTTTCTTGAAATGATATATGGGGCACCGAGAGTGAATCAACCTACGGGAAAGTGAGATTCGTGCTTTGAGGTAAGGCATTATGGGACCTCCAGCTAGGCTTACAACCCAGGCTGGTAGGGCACGTCGCAATACCATATGATAGTCCTTCATGGTGTTATAACATCAATGACCATATATTAGATAGATAACATGCTCATCAATTGTCTTATGTAGGTAGTAAGTACTATCATTGTTTTTATGTAGGGACGAGCATGGCCGTTGTTATATAACACTTACAAAAAAGAAAATAATCACTGTCTTTTTCTATTAGCACAAGGCACCACAAATCGAGTACACCTGAGAGATCCTGCACTGAGAATCCCCGAGTATAAAAAGAATTTTGGGAAATGGGATAATGGAGATCGAGCGGTAGTTGCTCCTTTACTCCGTTGACACTCCGATTTACAAAAGTGGGAGAAAATCTAAGAAAATTGCTAACTCTCGACTTACTGGCAAGAAGGGCAGCAATTTGGCTCTGAAATGCTCTATGTTCTCTTTATTTGAAGAGGCATATGGCCTTTATTTATAGTCGTTTTGCACGGAAATGATTGTTATGCGCACACAGGTGGAGAATGCACTGATCTCACTATGGGCGCATAGTGTCCCTTTGGGCGCATAGGACGTAGGCGCATAAAAAACTGGACGATCGTGGGTAGATCGTGGGGTTGACGTGGCCGCATGCTTCGGTGCACGACTGCTCGTGGGGACTGACGTGGCCGCATGCCTCGGCCCATGACTGGTCGTGGATGTTGACCGAGTCGCAGAGTTGTTCTGTCTTGGACGCATAGTACGAAAAAACAACTATACGCCCACCTGTGGAGAAATCATGTGGGCGCATAACACTTTGTTACATGTGGGCGCATAACACTTTGTTACATGTGGGCGCATAGCCACTTCCTTATGTGGACGCATGGCTTCAGGCACATAGTATGGATATTTATATGCTTCTACAAGACCCCCTTCAAAATTTTTGATACTCGAACGAGTTCGAAATACTTTGAAAGAAGCATGGAAAACTGTCTTCTATGGCTCTATTGGCTATGGGTGCATAACAGACCATCTCTTTGGGTGCATAGATGTTGCCAGGCTGGCAAAGATGACTGTTGAGATCTTTCTCAAAAATCTGAACTGACAGATTCATTGGAGCAGAATTTGAAGGGGTCCATCCTTTGTGCGATATCTCAACAAAATATTGGGCACATAGTGTGCAAATAATGAGTCTTTGTGTGGGCGCATAGACCACGTGGGCGCATAACTTCTCGTTCGTGCCTATAAATAGGCCTTGAGGAGAGAGAAAATTCATTATCCTCTCATTTTCTCAAAAACTTCCAAGAGACTTTTTATTTCTTTTCTGGAAGGACATGTCTCCCAAGGCTGTCAAGAAGTCCGCGAAGGCCAAGGAGGCTGCACTTGACGGTTCTCCTCCTTTGACAATGTCTTCGCTAGTCCAAGATCTCATTCCGGGTGAGGCTATGTTTTAAAACAAAGTCTCGAGCGTTAATTTGCAACACTCGGACGTCTCTCTGCTTGGGCGCATAACCATTGATATGCGTCCAAAGCAATACATCTCTGTTTAGCATTTTTATGCGCCCACACACTTGTTGTGTGTCATGCACCCACACAGGACACTTCTGTGTTTGAAAATTCTTATGTGCCTATAGGCTGTTTGGGCACATAGAAACTGGGCACATAGAAATTTTTCAGCACTTAGCTCTTTTTTCTGTAGATTCTAAGTCTAACTTTTTTCTCTGTCTTTGCAGTTGATATGGTCGTCCCGGAACTCGGTGGAATTTCTTTCAGCTCTGCTCGCCAAGCTCTTGGTTTAGGCCTCGTCACTACTATGATTAGGAATGTTCAAGTTAAGATCTGCCAGAACCAGCCTTCAGTGTGAATGATCGCTATGCTTGAAGATGATAAGATATTCCTGAAGCAGATGATAAATGATGAGAAGTTCTTGCTCGGAGGGGCGCAAAGCTTTAAGAGACCATACTTCTTGTTTGGCGACAGCCTGGGATTTGAGGACGACGAGATGATACGCCTGAAAGACCCTCTGGTGGTCAGGTTGAACAACCTAAGGATATGATTGCCGTCCATGGATCGCCAATATTCTCTGTCGGCGTTCACCGATTTAGCTGTACGAAGACAAATGAAATGGGACCTAACCCCTGAACTTCATGGGGTTGTCTTTGGAAAGATACACTTTAACTTTGGTGATCGGAAGAAAGACACTTTTAAGTGTGTCAAGGACTACACGTCCTATTCCACAAGGGGGCTACACCCTGGTGCCATAATAAACGATATTCCGACCGACCTTCATCCTTATACTACCGACACCCTTTCTAATCTGATGATGTTGAAGAATAGGTCGTATCCCGTAGGGAAGCTGCGGATGGAAGGTTGGAGGTACCCTATTTTATTTTGGAGTGACCTTACTGAATGGGTACTTTCAACCTATGAAGCCACCCTGAGGGCTGCCAGCCTTTTTCATGTCATTAGAGCCACTCAATATGGCATTAAGACAAATTGGCCTATGTTTGTTTCTTTGGCAGAGTTGTACAATCATCATACCTATACCTTCTTCACATCGGGCGGGGAGATGGGTCTGGCTCTTCATGAGATACATGAGATATCGAAGCTTCCCTGGGGAACAGAGTCGTACGAAGAATATGTCCCTTGTGATGAAGAATTCTTGGACCTGGAGAGAGAAAACTCCGAGATGACATACGTGTATAAGGATTTATTCAGTCACTTCCTCATCTGTCACACGATCACAAAGAAGGGCAAGACTGAGGGGGCCAATCCCCATACAAAATCTCGAACGGGATATATTTTTGTTAAAGGAGAAGGAGAAGGTTTTAGAGGCTAAAAATCAAGCTGCGCCACCCATTAAAGTGTTCGATCATCAGATAGCGCCAAATCATTACATTGTGCCCAAACCGTCAAGTTGCGCAGCATCAGGTTGCGCCAACATCTGGTTGCGCAGGAGTCAAGTTGCGCAAGCGCCACATGGCGTACTTCCTCGAGAAGCTGTAACGGCATTATCATTGCCTGACAGCTGACAGCACGGAGATTAAGAAAAATTCATTCGAATCCCGCACAATACGGCACTCGAGAAGATTTTGTCAGCATGTAATTAATACTGACAGCTGGTTCACGTAAGTCATTGTGTGGGGCGAGAAATAATCAATACAGCACAGAAGACCTAGTCAAAGGTGCCAGTTGTTGAGTCGTGCCCATGCGCAGCCTGGCTAGTTGGCGCCACTTGATCAACTCTTATTTTAAAGTAGGGTAACATGGCACGCAAGCCACAAACTTTGCAGAGCATGCCCACTACACTGTCCCACGTGCATCTCAATCTAATGATGCCATGCGTCTATAGCAGTTGGTGCAACCTCTCACGCAGGTTGCTACATTATACCCACGCGCAACCTGATGAAGCTCGTGCAAGATGATCAAACAGTGTTCAGAACAGAGTGACGTGGCGCACAAGCCACTAACTTTGCAGAACGTGCCCACTACACTGCCCACGACCATACGTATCTCAATTAAATGATGCCACGCATCCACAACAGTTAGTGCAACCGTTCGGGCAAGTGAACAGGAGACGCACAACCTGAAGCGCACGCAACCTAAAATAACTGCTAAACAGTTATTTCAAGAACTCTATAAATAGAGTTTTAAATCAATCTCAAAGCATCAGGAATGATCATAATCTCCTGCTAAAGTGCTGTTGCATTCTCCAGAGCTCGTGTCTTCGATATCACATCGTCCAAGGGATAAAGTGATCGTCTTCAGATCAGATTCCTATAATTGTACTTTTCCAAAAATCAATTATACTCTTGTACTTTTTTTTAAAGTTTGTAATAAAGACTATTTGTTCTTGCAAACAAAATGATGACTCTGCTGGGGACGACTTTCTCCTCCGACGAGAAAGTGACAACTTTATGTGATACCGCGTCAATCGGTAAGACACAGAAGACCTTGGTCGTTCAAGTCGACCAGACAGCCTACGAGGCCATGATCAATGCTGGGGGTGCCAAGCATACTGTTGTCGCTGTTAAGAGCAAGACGTGCTCTGTTTGGACTCTTAAGTCCTGGATGGCACAATCTCCTGCCTCTGTGCAACTTATGCCCATCACTGCCTTCGTGCAATTTA
Source organism: Iris pallida (assembly GCA_029216955.1). Lineage (NCBI taxonomy): Eukaryota > Viridiplantae > Streptophyta > Magnoliopsida > Asparagales > Iridaceae > Iris > Iris pallida. The sequence continues at coordinate 16,885,177 of JANAVB010004800.1, forward strand.
AGAAAAACAGTCTTTTGGCTAATCCCTCCACTTTTTCGATTCTGAAATCGAAGGAGACTTCGTCTCGACACACTGCTGTCCAAAACAAGAGAAAGTGCCCTTTGGCCTTTACTTCCCTGGCGCAACCTGCACATGTTCTTGCTTCTGTGCAACTTGCGCCCATTACTGCCTTGGCGCAACCTAAGGGAAACAGCCTTTTGGCTTACCCATCTACTTCTCCGACTCTAAAATTGAAAGAGACTTCGTCTTGACACACTGCTAGACAAAACAAAGGAAAGTGTCCTTTGGCCTTTTCCTTCCTGGCACAACCTGTGCATGTTCCTGCTCCGGCGCAACTTGCACATGTTCATGCTCTAGCGCAACCTATGCATATTCATGCTCTGGCGTAACCTGCACATACTTCTACATTAGCACAACGTAAAGAGAAATACTATTTAGTGGCTCCCTCTTTGCCACCAAACCAGAAGTTTAGTGAGAAATCACTAAATCAAGGAAAACGCTCTTTAGCTTTTCCTTATTCTGCTCAAGTCATTGACTGGGTGGAAAGTACTGTTAATTCAGATAGGAATTTTATTCTCCTTATCAGAGACAACCAAATATCTATCAGGAAGATGGGTTCTATTCAGAATAAACTTTCTACGCAAAAGGGTATTATGCCTACTCCAAAGAGATCAGGGCAGGATCTACCAACCCTATGTATCTCAAGATCCCGACAAGACAAACTGCTAGTATCTCAAGTAGATGCACAAGTAGCTCCCCTGTTAGACTTGCGCACCTATATCAACAGGTGCCAATCAGGGTCAACCTCGGGAAAACACAAAATATATCAAGGGCAACCTGTACCAGTTGCTAACTTACACCAGAGGAAAAATGCTGAGGTGAAAGATCCTATGAGTTATGCTAACCAGCTTAGCATGTCCTTGTACACTCAAGGTATGGGACACCTCAAGAACAGGAACCATGTCCCGAATATCGTCAAGGACTATATTCCTGCGACTTCTTCTCGTCCTGTTAATGACCTCTGTGAACTTTTCATACAGAAGCGGAAGGTTGCAAATCCATCCCGTCCAATGGTAAACCAACAGCAAGAACATCATTGCAATCACCACCATGAAGTTGTCATCAAATGCTGCTGTCAGTCAGCCAAGCGGTCCGTATTTGACCGTTTGAATTATGTTCAGACTCCTGAACTAATCCTAGTGGACGAAGATGAATTACTCTATGCCCCTGTCAACATGGCATCTCGAAGCACTGGGGGTGGAAAACGTCCAAGACGTAATGCATCCTGCAATCCCAATCAACAGTACTTTGATCGGATTCATGAATCTGGTGAAGGAGTATACCAATATACTAGATCAAGAAGCCGAGAAATATTTGGTCAAAGAAATTTTCTTTCCGACCAAGACACAATCGGTCAAAAGAATCTTCTTGATTCTAGCCAAGATTCCTTCAGTAAAAAAGACATCCCTATCACTTATTCTGGGGGTAGTTCTTTATATGACTTTCATGTTGACAGTGAAAGTTCTGAAAGGACCATCCTTTCCACTAGCTCGTCTTTAAGGGCTAGAGAAGTGACTACTTATGTCGTCACAAAAGATCAAGATACTTCCAGTTCTAACAGTCAAGAGCAGAGAATTGCTGCTTTGGAGACTAGTTTGAAGAACATGGCTGAGATGATGACAGGCATGCATACTGTGATTATGGCACAATATACAGTTCCACCGGTCATAAATTTGATTCTAACTCAGGAACCTGTAACAACATCAGCTGCCATCAATATTGACCTGGGGGTACAGTCTTCTCACACCGCTTCCATTTCGGCGCAGGCTATTCCAAGTCAATCTGGTGCCGGGGGTGGTACTTATCATGCAGTACCTCCTCCTAATATATCAAATCAATCCACTCCTCCATAATCAACAGGAGATACCAATGAGGCCATAAAACTTTTACGTACTCAATTTAAAGCTTTTAAACATAAAGATGGCCTGCAGAAACTTGGGATCAAACAGCCCTATCCTATAGAATGGAAAGAGGTCCAATTTTCTTCTAAATACAAACCCCCTACTATTATGCTATTTGATGACAGCACGTCTCCAAGTCAATACCTCAATCACTTTGAAGTAATGACTGATCAACTTCAACCAAATGATGCTCTTCTTACTAGAGTATTTGTCGGCTATTTAGCTGGTGCGGCATATGACTGGTTTCGTAGTTTACCAGATGGTTGTATAACCTCTTTCTGTGGCTTCAAACAAATGTTCTTGGAACGATTTTATGAGGGAACCAACGACATGACTATATCTACTCTCATCAAATTCAAACTATGACATAATAAAACTACTGAACGTTTCATTGAACGATTCTGCCGTGAAGCACTCAAAATGCCTCTCGAAACTCCAGATGCTTTGACTATAGACACTTGCAAATCAAACCTGTTGCCTATAATCAACATATGTATGGGATCAACAAAATTTCTGGACTGGCCTTCCTTCATAGTGAATGCCAAAGAAGCAGAAGAGAGCGCTGACAAGTTCAAGCAATTAGGTATTCAAATGCCTAATCTTGACAAAGATGAACATGCTACACCAAATAATAGTGGCCGTCAGAACAATCGCAAGAGCAAGGAGACTTTGGCCATTAATCTCAAAGGCAAAGAAGCCCTAGCTATTAATGTAAATCAGCCAATATCTACCCCAACAGCACCACCACAATGGGCACCATGTCTAAAAGAAGAATACTCTTTTGATGAAGATGATATCATGAGTATCTTTGATTGTCTCATCAAGAGCGATAAACTTTAACTGCCAGAACCAAAATGGCCAGAGGAAGTTGGTAAGACTGACCATCCTAAATATTGTGTTTACCACAGATTTATTGGACATCCAACTCGAGCATACTATGTGCTCAAGGGTAAAATTCAAGAGATGGTCAATTCTGGTGCAATCACTCTCCAACAAAACTGTAACGGCTAATGTCGTCTCTTTACAGTTTAGAGATTTTTTGGCTCAACTTGTGCAGGACGGTACCATCCCTATCCCGAGAACTACTATAGAGATTGTTAATCTTCCACCTGCACGAACTGACGGTCTTGTTCCTCTGTCTAGTGATAAAGAAAAATTATATGGATCCATCCAGATTTAGTGGCGGACTTCGAAACACCATCTTTTCCACCAAGTCTAAGAAGGCCACTAAAAATAAATCATGTCATATAATTTCATTTGGTGAACATTGTCTTCCACCTCTAACTGCCACCTTTATCTCGGCAGCAGATAATCCTTCTTCTTCTTCCCTTGCTGAGACAATATTGTCAAAGTTAGAAGCCAAATACCAACCAGCTTTCCATCTATATAGTCCACAATATCGTGAACTAATGACGAAAATGGGATATGATCTACAAAAGGCCTCTGGTTTGAACCATGGAAAGGGATCTCCTATACCTCTTTTCCTATGTCTTTCTCCTAACCAATCTCGGGTTGGTTTGGGTTACTAGATAAACTCTCCATTTTACCAAAAGAAACCTTCCAGAAATAAGATCTAAGCAAAGAGTTGCAATATGGTATCCTTCGAACCTGTGTCCGAAGAAGAAGTCTTAACTGGTACCAGGTCTGGGAAATCTTACCTAAGAGACTATTCATAAGGTCAAGAAAACTCTGCTCCAGCTCTGGAGGCTCCTCAAGCACCATCTTCTCCTGCTGTCAATAGTCCATCAGCTTCATCACCTCCAATAGAGCCAACTCTTTCCAAACCGATGACTATCGACAAAGGAAAATAGCATGTCCGTTTTGATAAAGTATTGAAGAAGACTCCAACTTTGGGACTTGAGAAGCCGTATAACTTTGATATACTGGCTCAGCTGGCTAATACCCCGGCAAGATTGTTAATTTTTGAGCTACTCCATCTTTCAAAGAAAACTCGAGAAACATTGAGTGAAGCTTTGATGCAAGCTGATACTTGTCTAACATTCCTCAGAAGCCAGAAGAAGAGCCTATAACATGTCTTCATTGTCATAGTATGATGGAGCTGATGCCAAACATCACATTTACACAAGACGATATGCTGTTGGAAGATAATCATCATGACCGACCCCTCTACTTCACGGAATATGTCGATACTATGAAGGTTGATCGCATTTTGATCGATCCAGGGTCTGCACTTAGCATTATGCCAAAGACTCTTCTAGATGCATTAAAGATTCATGTACACAATCTTTCAACAACCATCACGACAATCTTGGGATTCAATTCTGGAAGAAGTGAACCTTTGGGAAAGATCCGCCTGAAAGTTCAAATAGGCAATCTTCGTACAAAGGTTACTTTCTACATGATCGATAATCATGGCTCTTATAATGCTTTGCTGGGAAGACCCTTTCTGCATGAGCATAACATTGTACCATCCACTTTATATCAATGCTTCAAATATATGGACGTCAATGGATAAGTCCAATAGGAAGTAGTCGACCTAAATCCTTTTAGGGGCATTGAAGCGTATTATACGGACTCTCGGATGTACAAAGAGGAGTTCGTAAAAATTATATTGGCGATGGATAGTGAGAAAGATCAGAAAGGTACTTCAAAAGATGTTCTCATGATCCCCATCAAAGGACATACTACTCGTCCCTCTTCTTCTCAGAAATTGACTATACATCTTTTCTCTCATAATAAAACGGCCTCCTGCTGTAGAAAGGAAACGAAGGGAGCTCGCCTCTTCTCAGCCTCTTGTTATCGACCTTTGTCGGAACAAACCTTCACCTTTTCCTTCTCCTTCTCCTCCTCTGGTTATCAACCTTACTAAGCCTTCGGTTAAGGCTAAGAATCATATTATAAATAATGATGTACAAATCAATAAAGTAGCATCTCCTTTACAGTATACTGATGTTCTTTATTATACTCGATGTTATTTAAAAATGTTAGATAACTTTGAACCACTTACCATAGGAGCAGTTGAAGCTTCCCTGTCACGACCCGCTCCCGAATATTCGGACACGAGTCGGACACGTCCAGCCTTCGTCGTTAGACACGACGAAGTAAGCTGTACCAGAACTAGGAAAAATCTAACAAGTCAAGTAAATGAGAAGTAATGTCACAGCATATCTATAAACGATCCCAGAATAATCACCATAATCCACAAATCTAGATATCATAATGTACCAGAATCAACAAGAATGAAAAGTGCTATGAACTCTAGAGTCAATATCTAAAAGTAAAGCTAAGTAATCTAAACCTGAAGCCTCAAGCTAAGCCTCATCCTGCTCAGCTAAATCCTGGGCTCTGGCCCATAGAGTAGATCAATGTCCTGCAAGCATACCTGCAACATATCCTATTCAGGAGCGGAGCAAAGTACAGTTCTAGGTAATGAACAATAACATCATAATATGGAAAGTAAATGCTGAAAGAACAAGAAGAACAAGGTATGTAAGAAAAGGAAGAACATGAACTACTGCTATAAAGATACAGGGAAGATCATGACTATGTAAAGATGCAGAAAAGATCACGACTATAGCTAAAATCAAGATACAAGTAAGATCATGAAAGAACAAGTAAGATCCTGAACATGTGTGTTATAAATTTGAAATACTTCTATGATATGTGACCGGCTTGGGTAAGATCATGAAAGAACATGAAAAGATCCTGAAAGATCATGTAGGTACGGCTTAGGACCCGCGTGCACTGTGCGAGGCCTAAGCTAAAGATCATGAATAAGTATCCGGGTTTGGTCACATATCTAGAGTATTTCCCCACCCCAAGATTCAAGTAAGAACATGAAAGAACATGACAGATAAGATCATGAACGTGTCGCAGTGTATCAGCAATAAAGAACAAGGAAAATGCACTGATCAAAACCATAGAGTGTACTTGCCTTGCTCCAGGAAAGTACGAGTAGGTAAAAGAGCTGGATGATCTCCTGTAATGATAATGATGTGCACAAGTTGGTTAATAACTGCTAATTCTAATTGGTTTGTCAAGAGATTCTAATCACAAGTAATTCCTAATCTGAACCTTAGTTCTATGGTTTCCTATAGAGTACTAATATTACTTGCTATAATCTAAACTAACAAGAACTTAATATAAAGCTGAAAACATAATTTCTTCAAGACAAAGTTCAAAAAGTAACTAACAATGATAGAGTGCTTCTTAAATTAATCAAGACCTTGTTTTATTCAGACTCAAGAAATTGGAAATTCAATTCTAGCCCACATGATTTAGCCATACAACTAGTTATTCTGCAAACTAACTTGGTTAACCCTGAACTTATTCTAGAATTTCTGGAAATCATTACTGGATTAACACAGGATTATACTCTGGATTACACAGGAATATCTAGGGTTTCAGGTTTTCAATTGTCTCAAGTTCCTGTATTCATTAGACTGTACTCCCTGTTATTTGACTGTACAAGTCTCACTTCCCTTCACTCTCAACTCCAGGTTTCTCTATCCTTACCATTCTCATTTCAGTCCACAAATTATTCCTATGTAACAGTACCTATACTCTAATGTAGAAATAAACAACAATTAGCACAGGTATTCAGACCCAGGTTCTTACTTGTCTCAGGTTCTCTTATTTACCAAGTTCAACCTTCTAAATTATGTGCAATAGGCTAGGGTGATAGCAGTACAGTAGGAGTGTAGGGTAAAAGTGCATTCATGCTTGATTGCTCAATAGAGTATTCTCAATATGTTGTTCAATAGGAAAGTGGCCTAAATAAAAAATCAGCAGACATTTCTTATTGGTGTCATGATCCTCAGGTCAGCCTCATTTCCAGATTCCTATTTCAGAACCATTCCAGCTGAAATTTCAGAACAACCTCAAAAAGCCAGTCTTGAGACTGATACCATCAGTCCCCGTTCAGAATTGATAAAATCAGTCCCTGTATAAGCTTCCTATTCAATAACTCTAATACAACTCCTTGGTAAAACCTATATACAATGGTAGGTATAAACTGCTATAAACCAAAGTCAAGACAAACTAACAGTTTTATATACAGTCCTAAACAGGGCTACTACCACAGTCAACCCAATCCCTCCATGTTGGAAGTTCAGACAAGAATATTAGCAATAGCTTACTGAACTAAGCCACTGCAGGTTCTACTCCACTGGTTGTGTCGAATTTCTCAACTGATAAGCAATACTGGACCAATATTATCAATTATGTTCTGATACATGAATGTATCAGCCCAAATCGACCAAACCAACTAGAAAGTAGTTCAGTGACTCCTCACTACCACAGTCTCAACTTAACTAACAATTGTTCAAAACAAAGAATCCCCAAGTGATATACTGAAATCAATTGGACTCAACTCAGTTGATACACAAACAAGCCATGATTACAAGGAAAACAATATCAGATATCACCCACAACTGGACATGTTCTGCTGTCCACAACTAATTCAGTTAAGTATATATATAGATATCAAACAGTCCACGCTTTCTAATTACAGAGCTCATCCTACATTCTAACCAATTCGAGCTATCCACTGCACAGTAGCTCTATTCAGAAATCAAGGTAAGGTTCTAACAAATTGACAAGAATTTATTAAGATTTCCCTAAGTGATTCTACATAACCTGTTCAGTCCAGTATAGTCATCCAACAATTCTTTTAAGGACAATTTGAATGAAAAGATTTGTCATATAGGAGTGAAACAATAGGGTGAGAGAGCAAACAGGGAGGGAGAAATAATACCTGTGTCTTCATGAATCAGTACTGCATTCCCTGTGTCCGACTCCAAGATGACAATATGTTCAATCGTGTCTTCGTAACCGGATCCAAGAACTCTGAGGAATTGATACACAGATGATAATGAAATTCAGAGGAAACTCTCCAGAACTCAAGAACAGTCCCAAACTCATCAAGAACGTATCAATCACCACATACGAATATATATATAATTGATACTTACAGTCTTGAGTATTCCTTGGATTGAAATGGTGAGTTATGAAGTGTTAAATGTTTTCAACAATTTCATATGGATCCTCGACTGCGTCGTGCATGAATCGAGCCAAACAAATTGATCCTTGATCTGTGACTCCAGATCTGATCAACGAGAGAAGAAAGAACGATCAAAATTACTCAATAATGCTTGGATTCAGAGCAATGTGAAGGAGATCAATCAATCTTACTAGAATTCCTTGGCTCGGAGAAGACGACGATTTGCCAGAAAGAAAGGGATCAACTCAGATGGAACCGTTGGGCTAGCTCTTGCGCGTCGTCTGATCGCTATAGGAAACGTCGATCCGTTGTACGTCGAGGGGAATTCGTCGAGACATTAATGTTCGCCATGGCCATCATCACACTCGCCGACCGTCGCTGACGTCCCCGCCATGGCCATCATCACACTCGCCGACCGTCGCTGACGTCCCCGCCATGGCCGGAGCGTGCTGCTCCTCGGCCGAGGAAAAAAAATATTTGGGGAAGAATTGATGGAGAGAATGAGTCTCTCTCTTCCCAACTTCGGCTTAAAAGGAAATTAAAAGTAAATTTACAATAAAATCCCTCCGCTACAAATTATTTCATATGGGTTCCTGTTGCAATAGATTTTTTGCAAAAAGGCCCCCTTCCTTTCCATTAATTGCGGAATTGATTGAAAAACAGTTAAAAAATTTGTTAGAAAATTCAAAAGTTTTGGGGACCACTCAAATAGTTGTAACCAACTTTCAAAATTTTAAAAAAATAATATAATCCTGCTTCAAATTCCTTCCCTCCAAAAATACTCATAACTATATATTTATAATAAAAGAAATGAAGTATTTATTATTAAAAATTAAATTTTACCAAAATTGGGAAAAGTGGAGTTACATTCCCAAAATGAAGTATTGCTCGAGCCAATGCAGGACTCCTTCTTCTTAGTTCCTTCCAGGAAGAAAGATGAAGTTCCTATACTTTTTAGTAAAGAAACAGAACAGAAGATCACGCCCGATAGTGAAGAAGAAAATCACGATAACGGAAGACTTCAACTACGTCGTTATAGTCAGAATCAAAAGATATCATTCAAAAGATGGGCTATAATTTTAAAGCTGATCTCAATGGCAGAAAAGGAAGGCAAACTCCTATTCATATTCCTGCTCCAAAAGGAAAATCACAACAATACTATAGCAAAACGAAGCGGAGATTAGGTTATACTTCACCAATTCCGACTCAAGAAGCCTCCGAATCCGATGAAGAAGAATGATCTAACTCTTCTGATTCTATCTTATGGGATTCAGATACCAGTGTAGGGTACGTCCATCGAGTGACTCTATCTTCCAATATGGTAACTATCGAGTTCTCGAAAGATGACGAAGATTTTGTCGAAGCCTCTGAATCTGATCCTTGGGCACAAAAGATGGATACTCAATGGGAGCTTCGCTTTGAACAACGTGAGCCACATACCGAAGATCACTTGGTTCAAGTCAATATTGGAGATAAAACTTCCCAAAAACTGATATTTGTCAGCAAAAACCTTCCGGAAACATATAAAGAAGAACTGATCCAGCTCATTAGGGAATACATTGATGTATTCTCTTAGAGCTATGAAGACATGCCGGGATTGGATCCTCAGATCGCTACCCATAAGCTCAATATTCTGCCGATTGCGAAGCCAGTTAAGCAGCAGCAACGTCGATTTCGGCCCGACATGATGGATGCCATAGAAGTTGAAGTCAAGAAACTCATCACCTGCGGTTTCATTAGAGAAGAACAACATCCGAACAGGGTGACTAATGTTGTCCCAGTTTTGAAGAAAACAGGGAAAGTTCGAGTCTGCATCGACTTCGGAGACCTTAATGAAGCTTGCCCCAAAGACGAATTTTCTCTTCCAATCACTGATGTCATGATCGAAAATACTTGCAGATTTGAATGTATGTCCTTTATGATGGATTTTCAGGATATAATCAAATCAAGATGCATCCAGAAGATAGGAAACATACATCTTTTCGTAATCCTCTTGGAGTCTATTGCTATACTGTCATGCCATTTGGTCTTAAGAACGCTGGTGCAACTTATCAGTGGGCCATAAGTACTATCCTTCGTGATCATTTATGAAAGACTGTTGAATACTATGTTGACGATATTGCTGTCAAGAGTCGTCTAAAAGAATACCACATTCAAGACTTGAGAACTATTTTCGATCTAATGCGCCAGCATCAACTCAAGATGAATCCTACCAAGTCAATCCTGGGAGTCTCTAGTGGCAAATTTCTTGGATTTGTTATTACCTCTAAAGGTATACACGTTGACCCTGAGAAAATCAAAGCCATTCAAGAGATGCATCCTCCACGCAACCTAAAAGAGCTACGAGGATTCCAGGGACGGCTTGCGTATATCAGAATATTTATCTCAAATCTCTCTGGATGTTGTAGACCGTTCACTCAACTTATGAAGAAAGGTATATCTTTTATTTGGACTGAAGAATGTCAACAAGCATTTGAAGACATAAAGCAATACCTTTCCTGATGTATGTATGAACAATGGACCATTCCCTAGGTTTTTTATTAGCTCAGAAGAATAAAGAAGGTCATGAACAGGCTATCTATTACCTTAGCCGTACAATGATTGGAGCTGAGAATTGATACACTATATTAGAAAAAGAATATTTAGCTTTGATATTTGTTGTTCAAAAAATGAGACATTATATCACTGGCCAAACTATTCATGTTATTTCTAGAGTTAACCCTCTCCGGATCCTGATGAAGAAGTCTAGTACACTCAATTCCAGGCTTGCAACATGGGCCATATTGTTAGCACAATATGATATGGTTTATGTTCCTCAAAAGTCTGTTAAAGGTCAAATCCTTGCTGACTTTCTGGCAGCTCATCCAAATCCCGAAACGTCTAAACTCTACGACGAGATTCCAGACAAAACCTTGGAGTACAACATAATTTTAGAAGAAATTCTTACCTGGCGTATATTCTTTGATGGTGCATCCAGAATCGGACCAAAAGGTGCTATTGTTGCTGGAGTCAGAATCGTCCTCGTCTCACCAGAAGGGTTAGCTATTCAAAGAGCTTATTCTTTAGATGAGTCGTATTCCAATAATGTGGTTGAATATAATACTCTGCTCATTGGTCTCCAATTGGCTAAATAATTAGATATTAAGTATCTTGAAATTTACAGAGATTCCAAACTAATTGTCAACCAAGTTAGAGGCACGTACGAAGTTCAACATCAAGATCTGGTCCCATATCATGATGCGGCGATCAGGATGGATACTTCATTCAAAGGCTTCTTCATCGAGCATGTACGTCGAGCGTGTAATACGAAAGATGATGCACTCGCTAATCTTGCAGTAGTATTAGCGATTCCAGTAAGAAGGCAACAAGATTGTCCTCACTAATAGAGAGTTATTTTGTGTCGAGAATAACTTAAATATTGAAGTCAATAACTCAAACATGGAATTCAACAATTCAGTTTAAATTTGCGCCATCAGTGAAGACTGGATGACTCCTTTCATAGACTTCGTGGTCCATGATATTTTACCCGAAGATCCTAAGGAGGCTACAACAATTTGTCGGCGGTCACTCAGATTCTATTATAATCATACTACAAAGACACTCTACCGACGAACATTTGACGGCTTACTTCTATGCTGTCTCGCAAGAGAAGAAGCAAAACAAATACTTCGTGAGGCTCATGACGGTATTTGTAGCGCACATCAACCTGGTCCTAAACTACAGGATCGTATTCGCCATATGGGCTACTATTGTCCCTCAATGGTATCTGATGCAATCGAGTATGCAAGGAAGTGCCGAGCATGTCAAATCCATGCTGACATTATCCATCAACCATCAGAATTTCTTTACCCGACGGCAGCATCATGGCCCTTTGAAACTTGGGGCATGTATGTCATTGGTCTTATTAACCCTCCATCATCTCGAGGACATCGATTCATATTGGCCATAACTGATTACTTCTCAAAGTGGGTTGAAGCTATACCCTTAGCCGAGGTTAAGACAAGTAGCATTATCAATTTTATTAAGCATCATGTGATCTACAGATTGTTCCTCGACAAATCATTCATGATATAGGCCATAATTCATAAGTCAGAAGTTCACTCAATTCTGCGTTGACAACATGATCAATAATATTGCTTCTACAGCTTACAATCCTGTAGCTAACGGATTGGCAGAAGCATTTAATAAGACCATCATCGAACTCCTCAAGAAGTTTGTTTCTACCAACAAACAAAACTGGAGTGAAAAACTTGGAGAATGTCCGTGGGCTTACCGTACTACTATACGTACTTGTCACGACCCGCACCCTAGAGTAAGGGCACAAGACGTGGGTACGTCCAGCCTACGCCGCAGTGTCGGCGGTAGAACACTGTCCTAGGTCACAACATATAACAATATAATTCTAAGCAGTTTATACTCCCCGAATGGGGGTGACATAGCAGAATGAAAACTCAATCACAACTAGGGAAGAAGAAGCACGATATGATATAGAACTCAAAGAAATACAGATGATCAGAAGAGTCTAAGATAACATCTCAGCCAACATCCAGAAATACAAGGTCTCAACTACAGAGTATGAAAGAATATATACAACCCAGATCTCAAAGACAAAAATAAAGTCTAACTAAAACTAGTCTCAAGACAACATAAGTAAGATAAAGCCTAACTAAGCTAATCTAGGCAGTAGGGGTAAAGTCGTCAGCTAGAGCTGGGTCCTCCTGAGAGTACAGCTCACAAGTGTTGTCTAGGGCTGCCCCGTAGAACGTATCCACACAGGCCTCCTCTTCGTCCTCTGTAATATTTTCAACAGGTCCAGTCAGGACAGGAGCGAGCACAATACATCTCAACAGATCATAGCAGGTTAGAAAATATAAACGTACAGTAGAGTAAGATACATGAAACTGAAAGAAAGTACATGATGTAAAAGAAGATAACTGTATGTAAATAGCTACTGTATATAGAGAACTAATAGTGGCTAGTGTCACGACCCGCACCCTAGAGTAAGGGCACGAGACGTGAATACGTCCAGCCTACGCCGCAGTGTCGGCGGTAGAACGCTGTCCTAGGTCTCAACATCTAACAGTTTATATCTAAACAGTTTATATTCCCCGAACGGGGTATCATAGTAACAATAACTCAATCACAGCTAAGGAAGAGATAGCACGATATGAAATAGAACTCAAAGAACTGAATAGATAGTAGCAGTCTAAGATAATCCCAGCAATCCACAATACAAGGTCTCAGATAAAAGAATATATACAACTGAATCCAAAAGAGTCTAACTAAACAAGTCTCCAGACTACAAAAGATAATAAACTATCTAAACTAGTCTAAATAGTCGGGGGAAGGTCCTCAGCTACTGCTGGATCCTCCAGAGGGTCCAGCTCACAGGTGTCATCAAGGGCTGCCCCGTAATAGGTGTCCAGGCAAGCCTCCTCTTCGTCCTCTGTAATATTTTCAACAGGTCCAGTCAGGACAGGAGCGAGCACAGTACATCTCAACAATTCATAGCAGGTTAGAAAATATAAACATGCAGTAAAGTAAGATACAAGTACTGAGAGAAATGCTGTATGTAAACAGGAAGAGAACTGTAATGTAAATATCTACTATACATAGAGACTAGCAGTGACTAGTGAATCAGAGTACGAGATAGCACATGTGAACAGGACAGATTTACACAGGATGCCGAGGTTGCACAGGAATCTACACTACAATGGAAATGTTCACACGACTACTAGCACTCCCCCGTATCCCCAATCAATACACAAGGATCTAAACAGGTTATATTATTGCACAGGATATCACATGGGGGCCCATATAGGGTGCACATGATAGTATACATGGGGGCTCCGTGAACATGAGAGTACAAGATTCACAGGAGTGCACATGTAATGAAAGCACAGGAGTACATGATGTAAGTGAAACGCACAAGCACAATGTACCCGATGCTCCCGAGGGGGATAACATCGCATGTAGAGATCCATATAGTACCAATTCGTGTGACCAACGTGACAGTACAAGTAAAGTAATCTACTGCAGGTAATAATTCTAAGCAGGATATGAAATGATCAGAGAATGTACTCGCCTGTAACTGAGTGTCCGGTATGAAACGTACTGTCCAAGGAGTGGTGTCTGGCTCCTAATCAGAACAGCACAAGTCACAACAAGTCCAGAATAGTAATATGGAGTCCTACTATGCATTCTACATGATTCTAAGTCAATCTAGGCCAAAGTCAACTCTCAGTCAACTTTGGTCAACCCTAGAAGTCAAACTAGGTCCACCAGGTCTAATTCAGTCTAAACTAGGCTATCTAGGTCTAACAAGACATGCTAGCCTCTAACAAGTCTATACTAGACTACACACAACATTTCAAGCACTCATAATACCTATGTATATACACTATATATATATATATAGATACACAAAAAGAACCACACTAGGCATTAGGCTAAATACTATGCATTCTACACATAGATATACTCTCACACATATATATATCTACACTACACATATGCACATAGAACATTGATGTGCTCATGAAAACTTATGGAAAGATACATGTGTGGGTGTGTGTCTAAAATGTATACAGAAAATGATGGTGTCATGCAAGTTTCAGGAAGCAACAGTGAAGAGGTGGCTGTGTATGGGAGCATGACAGGAAAACAGTGCACTAGTGTCTAGTGTGCAGGAAACAAATAGGCTTGGGTGTGTGTATGAAGAACTATGTATGTGGACAGTGTATTAAGTGCAGGAAAACATGGCAGCAACAAGTAATACCTGTGTAACAATGTGTGAAACAGGAAACATGAAATCAGTGCATGCAAAGGGCAGAACAGTGGAGAGAAAGTGTGTTTGTGTGGTGTGCTATCAAGTATAACTAATTGTCAAAGAATGTGTATGCCAACATGTACAGGAAAACAGGAAAGAAGAATGTGTAACTGTGCAATGGTGTGCAGGAATTATTCTAACAGTGAAGAGGTGAAGTATGTGTGCACATGTGTTGGCAGGAAAAACAGTGAAGGTGAAAGCTATGCTATATTGTGAAACTGGAATCACTATTCAGTCCCAAGATATACAGGAAAATGCAAAGTTGTGAGGAGGAATGTGTGCACATGATTTACAGGAAAATAGTGTAATTTAAACCCAGGTTTCCTATGAATCTCAGGTTTAAGACCACAGAAGAAATTCTCAGATTTTATTATCAACTTAACCCAAAAACATGGTACTCATGCTCAGTCACAACCCAAACCACATTACCTAATATTGAAACCTATTCCCAGGTTTAAATTTGACAGTGTATCAATGTATCCAAACTCAGCAATTACAAGGTGCTTCTAATCTCAGGTTAACATATATTCAAAACTGAAATTAACTTAGTTCCTTGAAAAACAACCTAATAATGAATTCAGTCCATATCTCGACAAATTAACACTGAATTTAACCATGGCAAGCTAATGTATATAGGAACATGATTAGAGTTAAAACTTAGCATTAGCATCAGTCATTAGGATTAATAACTATTGAACAATGTAACATAACAGTAAATATTTCGAGTATCAGGACAGTGTCAGGATACTCCTCCCACACCATTTTGAATTCAAAATCACACAAAACTTATTTAAAAACATGCAATCACTCTACACACACCACATACTATATATTAGGACCTAAAATAACTAATTAATACAGGAGTTAAACCACAGGAAATGAATCTATACTCAGAACCAAAAACCCAAACAGTGCACGTGCACAGCCTTCCCCGTGCACACGGTTTTTCGTGTCCGACACGACACCAACCGACGCAAGACTTGGGGAGTGTCATGACAGACACTGCCCCTTGCTTCGTGTCGAGTTTCAAGTGTCCACGTGTCCTGTGCAGCCCGCACGAGCATGCTGGTAGCAGGGGAGCTACAGTGCTCGTGCGCGCGCCACAGATCCGCGCGTGCGCGTGTCCCAAAACGACACGACGCGACACAGGAACCACCCCAGTGTCCCAAAAACGTATAAGCGATTACAAATCGATGCTTCCTATTCAAACACAATTCAAAAAACAATACAAAATGCTCACTGAGGCATTTTATCAAACACCTACGGCTAGGAGCTGAAACGTGTCCAAAACGACACGAAAACTCCGACACCAAGGACGAAACCTATCCAAACCCTAGGGGGGGCCCTTAGGGCTTCCTATTGGTGAAGGCCACATGAAGTTTCATGGAGAAAAGAGAAATATACCTCAATGTGAAGTTTCAATGGAAAAAGCCCTTTGTTAGCTCCTCACTTGGTATCTCAAATCCTCCAAACCAAATCCAAACTGAACCAAACATTGACAGCAGCAAGAAAATCATCATCAGAAATCATTGCAACAAATTTGAGGAATTTAGGACCTATATTGGAATTTTAATGAATTTACTAAGACAAGAACTCACATCTTTCTTCTTGGATCTATTTTTCCTAAGGAGGGAGGCTAGCCCTAAAAACTAGGAGGATATTTATAATGGGGGAATCCCTAGGTTCAGCTAGGGATGGCTGACCACTTGGCTTTGGGTTAGGGTTGAGCTAGGTTTGTTAGTCCAATCTAGCTAAGTCACAAAATGACTAGTGAAACCACAAGCCATTCACCAAATCAAATGATTTCTAAATTTCTAATTCTAGTTCTATGAATTACTAACCACTAACTTGAGTCACACTAGGTTAGACTAGGGTCACTTGACCTAACCAAGCCCAACTAACAATGGTTAGTTCCTAGGTTGGTCTACATGAGTCAAAACTGACCAAAAATCAAACTAGTCCAAATAAATCCAAAATAAATTCTAAAAATTCCCATAAATTCTAATTAATACTAATAAATTTTATTTACCCCAAAAATGACAAATTTACCCTCATACTAGAAATGTGGTAATGACAAATCTACCCTCCTTAAAAGAATTTCGTCCTCGAAATTGAAAGGCGAAATGCAACTGATGAGAAGGATAGAAAGTATACCTCAAGGGCCAAAAAGATAAGGGTACCGCTCGCGTATCTCATCCTCCCGCTCCCAGGTAGACTCTCCTGGAGAATGATGCCTCCATGAGACGCGTACCAACGGTATCACCTGGTTCCTCAGAACCTTCTCCCGTCGATCCAGAATCTCTACAGGCTGCTCTGGATAGCTGAGAGAAGGACCCACCTCAATCTCCGAATGATCGAGCACATGGCTAGGATCAGCCACGTACCATCTCAACTGTGATACATGGAATACGTTGTGGACCCCCACAAGTGCAGGCGGCAAGTCTAGCCTGTAAGCCACGTCACCGACTCTCCCGCTGATAACGAAAGGGCCGATGAAGCGCGGGCTAAGCTTTCCGCCTCCACCAAAACGTATCGTACCACGAGTCGGAGATATCCTCAAGAAAACCTGGTCTCCGACCTAATCACAAGCAAGGTCTCAATTAATAATAAATAACAAACATGATCAAATCACAAACAACAACCTAAATCTAATCCTACTCTAATCTGTACCTCAAACTCCAAGGGTCTCCGGTGGCTCTCGGCCCAGTGCCGATGTCTGTCCTGCGCCACGCGAAGTCTGTCCCTGATAAGCTTTACCTTTTCGGCCGCATCCACAATCATCTCTGGCCCCAGCAAAGCTCGCTCACCAACATCATCCCAGGATAAGGGTGTACGGCACCTACGCCCGTACAGAGCCTCGAAAGGTGACATCTCGATGCTGGCCTGGAAACTATTATTATAGGCAAACTCCACCAAATGAAGATGATCCTCCCAAGAACCTCCAAAGTCCAGGACGCACGTCCGCAGCATATCCTCAAGGGTCTGAATAGTCCGCTCTGACTGTCCGTCCGTCTGGGGGTGGTATGCAGTACTAAACTTGAGCTGAGTGCCCAAGCTGGTCTGCAGACTCCTCCAAAAATGGGAAGTAAAACGGCTATCCCGATCTGAGACGATGCTGACCGGAACTCCGTGGATCCTGACTATCTGCCGCATATACATCTCCGCCAGTCTCTCTGTAGATGTACCCACCTTGAATGGCAAGAAGTGGGCCGATTTGGTCAACCTGTCCACGATGACCCAAATCGCGTCTTTCCCTCCTGGAGTACGCGGCAATCCTGATACGAAGTCCATCGTGATATGCTCCCATTTCCACTCGGGAATGGGCAGCGGCTGCAACAATCCACCGGGCCTCTGTCTCTCCGCCTGACGTCTGGAGTACTCGAACTCTGGCTTCCCCGGCGCTCTGAACAGAACTCTACCCCCTCTGCAATCAATGCTGGCGTGATGCCTGCTCAACCAATCCATACCTAGTACTATATCGTAGTTCGGCAATGGCATTACGAGCAGGCTCACCTCCAACTCACGGCCTCCCAAAACTACTCTCCGACCCTTACAAACATCACTCACGAGGATAATACCACCCCCAGTCGTGATCTTGTAAGTCCTAGGCAACGATTCAGCTATGATACCGTGTCTAATCGCAAAAGATACTGAAATGAAGCTATACGATGCACCAGAATCAAACAATGCAAATGCTGGACTGGAGCCGAGAAGAATCAAACCTGCAATCAGCTCTCCAGTCACCTCTGCATCTCCAGCTGCCATGGCGAAAGCTCGCCCCTGCTGGCCTCCCCTGGCCTGCTGCTGGTGCTGAACGAACCTCTGCTGCTGCGTCGGCAGGGCTGGTCCCCGCTGCTAACCTGCTGCTGCTCTGGCTCCTCCTCCCTGAGCTGTTCGTCCCACAGACCTAGGACAATCCCTCATCTGGTGGTCTGCTGCTCCGCAAAAGAGGCACTTCCCGAGCCTCTTCCTGCACTCATTCCATCCATGCCCTGGCTTCTTGCAGAAGGTGCAACTGACTGTCTGCCTGGGTGCCTGATGCTGAAACTGCTGCTGAGCCGGCCTCTGCTGAATCGGCTGCGGCTGAAACTGCCTCGGCTGCTGATACTGAAAGTGAGACCTCGGCAGCCGCAGCAGGAGACATGCACCCACCGGCTCGGAGGCAGGATCCGGACTTCTAGTCTAGACCTGCATGGGCCACCACTAAAAACGTGTCACGACCCGCACCCTAGAGTAAGGGCACGAGACGTGAATACGTCCATCCTACGCCGCAGTGTCGGCGGTAGAACGCTGTCCTAGGTCTCAACATCTAACAGTTTATATCTAAACAGTTTATATTCCCCGAACGGGGTATCATAGTAATAATAACTCAATCACAGCTAAGGAAGAGATAGCACGATATGAAATAGAACTCAAAGAACTGAATAGATAGTAGCAGTCTAAGATAATCCCAGCAATCCACAATACAAGGTCTCAGATAAAAGAATATATACAACTGAATCCAAAAGAGTCTAACTAAACAAGTCTCCAGACTACAAAAGATAATAAACTATCTAAACTAGTCTAAATAGTCGGGGGAAGGTCCTCAGCTACTGCTGGATCCTCCAGAGGGTCCAGCTCACAGGTGTCATCAAGGGCTGCCCCGTAATAGGTGTCCAGGCAAGCCTCCTCCTCGTCCTCTGTAATATTTTCAACAAGTCCAGTCAGGACAGGAGCGAGCACAGTACATCTCAACAATTCATAGCAGGTTAGAAAATATAAACATGCAGTAAAGTAAGATACAAGTACTGAGAGAAATGCTGTATGTAAACAGGAAGAGAACTGTAATGTAAATATCTACTATACATAGAGACTAGCAGTGACTAGTGAATCAGAGTACGAGATAGCACATGTGAACAGGACAGATTTGTACAGGATGTCGAAGTTGCACAGGAATCTACACTACAATGGAAATGTTCACACGACTACTAGCACTCCCCCGTATCCCCAATCAATACACAAGGATCTAAACAGGTTATGTTATTGCACAGGATATCACATGGGGGCCCATATAGGGTGCACATGATAGTATACATGGGGGCTCCGTGAACATGAGAGTACAAGATTCACAGGAGTGCACATGTAATGAAAGCATAGGAGTACATGATGTAAGTGAAACGCACAAGCACAATGTACCCGATGCTCCCGAGGGGGATAACATCGCATGTAGAGATCCATATAGTACCAATCCGTGTGACCAACGTGACAGTACAAGTAAAGTAATCTACTGCAGGTAATAATTCTAAACAGGATATGAAATGATCAGAGAATGTACTCGCCTGTAACTGAGTGTCCGGTATGAAACGTACTGTCCAAGGAGTGGTGTCTGGCTCCTAATCAGAACAGCACAAGTCACAACAAGTCCAGAATAGTAATATGGAGTCCTACTATGCATTCTACATGATTCTAAGTCAATCTAGGCCAAAGTCAACTCTCAGTCAACTTTGGTCAACCCTAGAAGTCAAACTAGGTCCACCAGGTCTAATTCAGTCTAAACTAGGCTATCTAGGTCTAACAAGACATGCTAGCCTCTAACAAGTCTATACTAGACTACACACAACATTTCAAGCACTCATAATACCTATGTATATACACTATATATATATATATACACAAAAAGAACCACACTAGGCATTAGGCTAAACACTATGCATTCTACACATAGATATACTCTCACACATATATATATCTACACTACACATATGCACATAAAACATTGATGTGCTCATGAAAACTTATGGAAAGATACATGTGTGGGTGTGTGTCTAAAATGTATACAGGAAATGATGGTGTCATACAAGTTTCAGGAAGCAACAGTGAAGAGGTGGCTGTGTATTGGAGCATAACAGGAAAACAGTGCACTAGTGTCTAGTGTGCAGGAAACAAATAGGCTTGGGTGTGTGTATGAAGAACTATGTATGTGGACAGTGTATTTAGTGCAGGAAAACATGGCAGCAACAAGTAATACCTGTATAACAATGTGTGAAACAGGAAACATGAAATCAGTGCATGCAAAGGGCAGAACAATGGAGAGAAAGTGTGTTTGTGTGGTGTGCTATCAAGTATAACTAATTGTCAAAGAATGTGTATGCCAACATGTACAGGAAAACAGGAAAGAAGAATGTGTAACTGTGCAATGGTGTGCAGGAATTATTCTAACAGTGAAGAGGTGAAGTATGTGTGCACATGTGTTGGCAGGAAAAACAGTGAAGGTGAAAGCTATGCTATATTGTGAAACTGGAATCACTATTCAGTCCCAAGATATACAGGAAAATGCAAGGTTATGAGGAGGAATGTGTGCACATGATTTACAGGAAAATAGTGTAATTTAAACCCAGGTTTCCTATGAATCTCAGGTTTAAGACCACAGAAGAAATTCTCAGATTTCATTATCAACTTAACCCAAAAACATGGTACTCATGCTCAGTCACAACCCAAACCACATTACCTAATATTGAAACCTATTCCCAGGTTTAAATTTGACAGTGTATCAATGTATCCAAACTCAGCAATTACAAGGTGCTTCTAATCTCAGGTTAACATATATTCAAAACTGAAATTAACTTAGTTCCTTGAAAAACAACCTAATAATGAATTCAGTCCATATCTCGACAAATTAACACTGAATTTAACCATGGCAAGCTAATGTATATAGGAACATGATTAGAGTTAAAACTTAGCATTAGCATCAGTCATTAGGATTAATAACTATTGAACAATGTAACATAACAGTAAATATTTCGAGTATCAGGACAGTGTCAGGATACTCCTCCCACACCATTTTGAATTCAAAATCACACAAAACTTATTTAAAAACATGCAATCACTCTACACACACCACATACTATATATTAGGATCTAAAATAACTAATTAATACAGGAGTTAAACCACAGGAAATGAATCTATACTCAGAACCAAAAACCCAAACAGTGCACGTGCACAGCCTTCCCTGTGCACACAGTTTTTCGTGTCCGACACGACACCAACCGACGCAAGACTTGGGGAGTGTCATGACAGACACTGCCCCTTGCTTCGTGTCGAGTTTCAAGTGTCCACGTGTCCTGTGCAGCCCGCACGAGCATGCTGGTAGCAGGGGAGCTACAGTGCTCGTGCGCGCGCCACAGATCCGCGCGTGCACGTGTCCCAAAACGACACGACACGACACAGGAACCACCCCAGTGTCCCAAAAACGTATAAGCGATTACAAATCGATGCTTCTTATTCAAACACAATTCAAAAAATAATACAAAATGCTCACTGAGGCATTTTATCAAACACCTACGGCTAGGAGCTGAAACGTGTCCAAAACGACACGAAAACTCCGACACCAGGGACGAAACCTATCCAAACCCTAGGGGGACCCTTAGGGCTTCCTATTGGTGAAGACCACATAAAGTTTCATAGAGAAAAGAGAAATATACCTCAATGTGAAGTTTCAATGGAAAAAGCCCTTTGTTAGCTCCTCACTTGGTATCTCAAATCCTCCAAACCAAATCCAAACTGAACCAAACATTGATAGCAGCAAGAAAATCATCATCAGAAATCATTGCAACAAATTTGAGGAATTTAGGACCTATATTGGAATTTTAATGAATTTACTAAGATAAGAACTCACCTCTTTCTTCTTGGATCTATTTTTCCTAAGGAGGGAGGCTAGCCCTAAAAACTAGGAGGATATTTATAATGGGGGAATCCCTAGGTTCAGCTAGGGATGGCTGACCACTTGGCTTTGGGTTAGGGTTGAGCTAGGTTTGTTAGTCCAATCTAGCTAAGTCACAAAATGACTAGTGAAACCACAAGCCATTCACCAAATCAAATGATTTCTAAATTTCTAATTCTAGTTCTATGAATTACTAACCACTAACTTGAGTCACACTAGGTTAGACTAGGGTCACTTGACCTAACCAAGTCCAACTAACCATGGTTAGTTCCTAGGTTGGTCTACATGAGTCAAAACTGACCAAAAATCAAACTAGTCCAAATAAATCCAAAATAAATTCTAAAAATTCCCATAAATTCTAATTAATACTAATAAATTTTATTTACCCCAAAAATGACAAATTTACCCTCAAACTAGAAATGTGGTAATGACAGCTAGTGATGTAGAGTACTGGATAGCACATATGAACAGGACAGATTAGCACATGATCTACACTAAAGAGTTTCACATGATCTACACTACTATAGAATTTGTTCACATGACTAGTTGCACTCCCCCGTTTTCCCCAATCAATACATAAGGATCTAAGCAGGTTATGTTATTATACATGATATTACATGAAGGCCCATGAAAGGGTGCACCTGATAGTATACTTGAGGGCTCCGTGAACATGAGAGTACATGATTCACAAGAGTGTACATGTATGGTAAAAGCACAGAAGTACATGATGAAAGTGAAACGCACATAACACAATGTACCCGATACTCCCGAGGGGGATAACATCGCATAAAGAGATCCATATAGTACTAATCTGTGATAATGTCGTGACAGCATCAAGTAAAGTAATCTAAAGCAGGAATATAATTCTAACAGGTTATGAAATGATCAGAGAATGTACTCGCCTGGTATTTGAGTGTCCGAGAGAAATGTACTGTCCGAGGAGAGGTGTCTGGCTCCTAATCAGAATAGCACAAGTCACAACAAGTCTAAAATGATAACAAGATGCAATTCAATGCATTCTAAATGAATCTAGGTCAATCTAGGCCAAAGTCAACTCTTGGTCAACTCTGGTCAACCCTAGAAGTCAAACTAGGTCAACTATGGTCAAACTAGGTCTACTAGTCTAAATTAGGCCAAACAAGTCTATATTAGTCTAATCAAGGCTAAACTAGCCTATACTAGTCTATCAAGTCCATACAACCTATACAAACTGCCCAAGTCATTACACATACTTATAGGCACACATTACTTAGCATATATATATATATATATATATATATATATATATATATATATATATATATATATATATATATATATATATATATATATATATATCCACATATATATTAGCATACATTCACATACCCAATAGGCCTATACATACACATACATATATTATACATGTATACATTATACATACTTTTCACAAGTATCTATACTAGATACATATATATATCACATATATAGATATACATATATAATATATATATACATTCATGTGTATATAGAGAGAGGGAAGGCAATGTGTGTGTGTGTGTTAGAGTGTAGCAGTGATAGGAAATGGAGTGTCAAAAGAACATGTGTGTGAGTGAGTGACAATGTTATGTCTACACAGGCATGTGAGTGTGTGAGGGAAAACATAGCCATCAGTGAAGGGAATATATGTATATGCTTTACATATGTGTAAGTGACAGAAAATATGTGTGCTAGAGTGTGTGTGTGTGTGTGACTGTACAGTGAAGGGGAAAATAGAAAACAGTGTGTGTGTGTGTATGAGAGGAGGCAATGTGTATTAGTGTTCAGGTTTAACAAGTCTTGACAGGAAACATAAACAGGTGTATGTGTGAGATAGCGGTGTGAGTATACTGCAGTTCAGTTCTGGACAGAGAAGGGAAAGGAAAGGAACCAATTTATCATCACAACACACAGTTTTCAGTCCCATAATTAATCCACCAAAAATCAGTTCAAACATACACCAAATCAACCCAAAATTGACACACAAGTAGAAAACATGTAAGTACATCATATTAGACTCTTAAACAAGTAATTAACATCAATTAAACAGGTTAAATTAACTGCTAAAGTTCAATTATTAAAACTGGAAAATACAGGATACATAACTTGTATCAAAAATTGGGTAAATACAAAAATACCAATCGAAAACATGTTAATCATGCTAATCATTAGTTGGTAAACAAAATATAGGGTGTGCACGTGTCTCAGAAGGTGTGTCGTGTCTACCACAACGTGACACGACGTGTCCAAATCAAATAAACCCAGAATCAAGATAAACTGGATACTGCACAGCAGTGCAGCCTCGTGTGTGTGTGCACGCGTGTCGTGCACCCGACACAGGCTAAACCTGACCACGAGCTCGTGTACCTAGGTTCGCCACACTTAGGGCTACCTACGTGGCACCCTGTACCGCCGTGTCGAGTCGCATAGGCGTGTCCAAACACGCGTATCAGAACGCGATTAAACGACTGAACAGTCAGTGCACAATCAGTGCGATGATGATTTCTCCCTCGACATGCCACGTGGTCATCTGAAACTTGATACGTGGCGTGTCAGACACTGCCCCAAGGTGTGTGTCAAGTTTCGTGTCCAGTGGTTGCGTATTGTGTCCGATACAGCCCCCGAGTAGCAGGGAAACTGTACAGTGCAGAACACATGGGTTTCGTGTCCTATTGCGTGTCGAACACACACAAAATCATGCTCAGTCAAGTGGAATCCCATAAACAAGACCTAGATCTAAATTCCTATTCAAACACTTTTTAAAAACTAAATCGAAATGCCCTTTGGGACATTTCATCAAACACCTTGCCTATGGGACTGATACGTGTCCATTTAGGAGACGAAATGGACACGAAACCTAGGTTTAGGTATACCTACAGTTAGGGTAGACCTAGGGCTTTCCAAATATGCAAAGAAACTAGAATTTTAATGGCGTTTAGATAGTTTTACCTATTGGTGTCCAAATGCAAGAAAAGCTTCAATAGGGGGGTCCTCCTTGGTAGCAAATAGTTCCAAATTGTCACAAAGCTGAGATTTTCCTCCACAAACAGCAAGTATACCTAAATTAGAACCTATTGCAATTTGTTTGAAAGAAAAAAGAATTAAAATAGAATTTCTATGAATTAATGAAGTTGAGAAAATACCTCTTCTTAAACTTGTTCTTTCCTAAAAGAGGCTAGCCCTAAATGGAGGAGAGTATTTATAGGGGGGAATCCCTAGGTGGGCTTGCCGGCCACACTAAGGGGAATTAGGGTTTGGTAATAGCTATGGGCTTTGGACTTTGTTACATAAATTTAGGCTATGTGATTTTCTATTGATCCCAAAACCACAAGTCATGACTTATGACTTATCTATTCTATGGTTAAATTGAGTCTAATGACTAACCATGGGTTAACTCTAGTCTAACTAGGGTTACATGACCTAACCAAGTCCAAATACAACTAGGGTTAGCTTCTAGGTTAGTCTACCAAAGTTAATGCTAGTCAAAGTCAACCTAGTCAACCATCATTCAAATAATTCCAAAATAAATCCTAAAAATTCTCATAAATTCAAATAAATTATAATAAATTCAAATAACCACAAAAATAACAAAAATACCCTCAAACTAGAAATGTGGTAGTGACAAGTCTACCCTTCTTAAAAGAATTTCGTCCTCGAAATTGAAAGGCGAAATACAACTGATGAGAATGATAGAAAGTATACCTCACGGTCCAAAAAGATATGGGTATCGCTCGCGCATCTCATCCTCCCGCTCCCAGGTAGACTTTCCTGGAGAATGATGCCTCCATGTGATGCGTACCAAAGGTATCACCTGGTTCTTCAGAACCTTCTCCCGTCGATCCAGTATCTCCACTGGCTGCTCTGGATAGCTGAGAAAAGGTCCAACCTCAATCTCCGAATGATCGAGCATATGGCTAGGATCAGCCACGTACCGTCTTAACTGTGGTACATGGAATACGTTGTGGACCCCTACTAATGCAGGTGGCAAGTCTAGCATGTAAGCCACGTCGCCGACTCTTCCGCTGACAATGAAATGGCCGATGAAGCGCGGGCTAAGCTTTCCACCTCCACCAAAACGTATCGTACCACGAGTCGGAGATATCCTCAAGAAAACTTGGTCTCTAACCTAATCACAAGCAAGGTCTCAATTTAATTTATGATAAACAAACATGATCAATAAACACAAACAAACAACCTAAATCTAATCCTACTCTAATCTGTACCTCAAACTCTAACGGCCTCCGGTGGCTATCGGCCCAGTGTCGATGTCTGTCATGTGCCACGCGAAGTCTGTCCCTGATGAGCTTCACCTTCTCGACTGCGTCAACAACCATCTCTGGTCCCAGTAAAGCTCGCTCACCAACATCATCCCAAGATAAGGGTGTACGATACCTACGCCCGTATAGAGCCTCGAAAGGTGACATCTCAATGCTGGCCTGAAAACTGTTGTTGTAAGCAAACTCCACCAAATATAGATGATCCTTCCAGGAACCTCCAAAGTCTAGGACGCACGTCCGCAGCATATCCTCAAGTGTCTGAATAGTCCTCTCTGACTGTCCGTCCGTCTGGGGGTGGTATGCAGTACTAAACTTGAGATGAGTGCCCAAACTAGTCTGCAGACTCCTCCAGAAATAGGAAGTAAAGCGACTATCCCGATCCAAGACGATGCTGAACGGAACTCCATGAATCCTGACTATCTGCCGCATATACATCTCCGTAAGCCTCTCTGTAGACGTACCCACCTTGAATGGCAAGAAGTGGGCCAATTTGGTCAACCTGTCAACGATGACCCAAATCGCGTCTTTCCCTCCTGGTGTATACGACAATCCAGATATGAAATCCATAGTGATATGCTCCCACTTCCACTCTAGAATAGGCAAAGGCTGCAATAATCTACCGGGCCTCTGCCTCTCTGCCTTGACCTGCTGACAGACCAAGCACCTAGCTACGAAGCGAGCTACCTCCTGCTTCATCTCGTACCACCAAACATGCTCCCTCAGATCTCGGTACATCTTGTTGGCACCAAGGTGTATAGAGTACTGAGATCTGTGGGCCTCCTGCATAACCTGATCCCTGAGATCTCCGCTGGACACACATAACCTGAAACCGTACCACAAGTCACCATCCTCTGCAAGAGAAAACTCGCCCTCCACCAATCCTGCTCGAACGTGCTCTCGGAGACACCGCAGAGCAACGTCCTCAAACTGTGTCGCCTTGATCCTCTCTATCAAGTCCGACTGTATCTGCATGCCCCACATCTGTATCTGCACTCCGGGCACGATCACCTCAATCCCAAGGCTCTCCAAGTCTGCAAACAAGTGCCGATCCATAGTCAAACACATGGCCGTCGGATACCTACTCAAGGCATCGGCAACCACGTTGGCCTTCCCTGGGTGATACTGAAGTGATATGTCGAAGTCTTTTATCAACTCTAGCCATCTGCGTTGCCTAATGTTCAGCTCCTTCTGAGTGAACACATACTTTAAGCTCTTGTGATCTGTAAAAATCTCTACCCTCTCTCCATACAGATAGTGCTTCTACAACTTTAGAGCAAATATCACTGCTGCAAGCTCCATGTCGTGGGTAGGGTAGTTCTTCTTATGGAAACGTAATTGCATGGAAGCATAGGCAATCACCTTACCATGCTGCTGTAAGACACAACCCAGCCCCTTCCCTGAAGCGTCACTATAAATAGTGAATCCCCCTGATCCTGAAGGCAATGTCAGAATCGGAGCTGTTGTAAGCCGCTTCTTCAACTCATCAAAAGCTGCCTGACACTCCTCTGACCAAACATACTCAGCATCCTTTCGGGTCAACCGAGTCAACGGTTCTGCAACCCGGGAGAAATCCTGCACAAATCTCCTATAATATACTGCCAGCCCCAGGAAGCTCCTGATCTCTGCCACTGAAGTCGGCGCTGCCCATGCCTCAACTGCTGCGATCGTCTTGGGGTCAACTGAGATCCCATCTCCAGTCACCATATGCCCCAAAAAGTTAACCCGGTCCAAGAAAAACTCACACTTGGAGAGCTTCCCATAAAGCTGTTCCTTCCTGAGAGTCTCCAGCACTATCCTCAAATGCTCCTCGTGCTCCTCCTCAGTCTTGGAATATACCAAGATGTCGTCAATGAACACCACCACAAACTGATCCAGGTACTGGTGGAACACCTTGTTCATTAGGTTCATAAACACTACTGGTGCATTGGTTAACCCAAACGGCATAAACAAACACTCAAACTGCCCGTACCGCATCCTGAAAGCGGTCTTGGGAATATCCTCCCTCTTCACCTTCACCTGGTGATATCCTAACCTCAGACCAATCTTGGAAAATACCCGAGCTCAGCTCAACTGGTCAAAAAGATCATCGATCCGCTGCAGTAGGTATCTGTTCTTGATCGTGAGATTGTTGAGTGCCATGTAGTCAATACACATCCGTACTGACCCATCCTTCTTCGGCACAAACAATACTGGTGCACCCCATGGTGAAGAACTCGAACGGATGAAGCCCTTGTCCTGCTGCTCATCCACCTGCTTTTTCAGCTCCACCAACTCACTGTTGTTTACCCGATAGACATGCTGAGAGATGGGTTCCGCTCCTGGAACCATGTCTATCGAGAACTCAATGTCTTTGTCTGGTGGCAATCCAGGCAACTCCTCTGGAAAAACATCCATATACTCTGCTATCAAGGGGTGTGGAATCGTCTGCTCCTCAACTGAGACTCCGCAGAAAACCCCGCTGCTCTGCTCCGCCTGACGTCTGGAGTACTCAAATTCTGGCTCTTCCGGCACTCTGAAGAGAACTCTACCCCCTCTGCAATCAATGCTGGCGTGGTGCCTGCTCAACCAATCCATACCGAGTACTATATCGTAGTTCGGCAATAGCATTATGAGCAGGCTCACCTCCAACTCACGGCATCCCAGAACAACACTCCGACCCTTACAAACATCACTCACGAGGATAATGCCACCCTCGGTCATGATCTTGTAAGTCCTAGGCAGCGATTCAGCTATGATTCTGTGTCTAATCGTAAATGATACTGATATGAAGCTATGCGAAAAATCGGAATCGAATAATGCAAAAGCTGGACTGGAGTCGAAAAATATCGAAACCTGCGATCAGCTCTCCTATCGCCTCTGCATCCTCAGCCGCCATGGCGAAAGCTCGTCCCTGCTGGCCTCCCCTGGCCTGGTGCTGATGCTGAACAAATCATGCTGCTGCGTCGGCAGGGCTGGTCCCCTCTGCTGGCCTGCTGGAGCCTTGGCTCCTCCTCCCTGAGCTACTCGTCCCCCAGACCTAGCACAATCCCTCAGCTGGTGATCTGCCGCTCCGCAAAGAAGGCACTTCCTGAGCCTCTTCCTGTACTCGTGCCATCCATGCCCTGGCTTCTTGCATAATATGCAACTGAGTGTCTGCTGCCTAGGTGCCTGATGCTGAAACTGCTGCTGGTGAACTGGCCTCTGTTGGATCGGCTGCGGCTGGAGCTGCCTCGGCTGCTGGTGCTGAAAGTGAGGCCTCTTGGCCTGGCCTCCGCTGCTGCTGCCCCCAACTGGGTCTCGTCCCCTCTTGAGCCTAAGCTCAAGATCATCCTCAGCCAATAAGGCTCCCGTCAAAATCTTCTCAAAAGTGGCATCCCTGTTGCCCTTGGTCAAGGACTTGACTTCCTTGACAAGACCCTTCCGGAACCTCTGGGCCTTCGCCGACTCGCTCAAGCCCTCTACGAATCTGCCGAGGCGACCGAACTCCCCAGCGTACTCCTCCACTGACAGGCTCCCCTGAACTAAGCTCTCGAACTGCGACTCCAAGGCTCGAAGCACTGAATCTGGAAAGAACTTCTTCTTGAAGAAGCCCTTGAACTCCTCCCAGGTCTGTCCAGCTACCCCCACCCTAGGGTCTGACTGATACCAGGTGCGAGCAAGATCTCGCATCCGACTAGCTGTTGCCTCTATCTGGAGATCTGCCGGTATCCTGGCCAGGCGGAAGATCTCCTCTATATGCTCGATCCACTCGTCAGCATATAGAATCCCCTCTGTCCCCAGGAAGTCTCTGGGCTCATCTTCTGGAACTGCTCTATCTCCGGTGTCCTCGGCTGCTGAACCACTGGTCGAGCTGCAACTGTCGTAAGGGCCAACTCCATGCCCCTGTCCTGTCGGGCCTGCTGCCAGTCCATAAACTGCGGGAAGTAGGAGAACATCTGTGCCGCATCCACGTATCCTGTAGGCGGCGGCTGCTGGAACGGCACCTCTGCGATGACTGGGTCCTGCCTCCGAGCCGGTGGAGGCATATCCCCTGCTGCTGCTGCTGAAGCCCCAATACGAGCAGAGGTGGCAGGAGCTGCAGTCTCCTGTCCCTGCTGAACTGGCTGAGAGGTAGCAGACCCCTCTACAGCATTCCCATAAATGGTATGCTGCGACCGCATCTCCACCATCCTGAAGACAGACCAACAAGAGTATCAATTTTTGAGATAGAAGCGATATAACAAAGGCGGACAGTTAAAATTCAAAAGAATCAGTTGACAATAAGGATTTAGATGGCAATAAAAGAGTTTTTTCTAATATGATTGAGTACCTTGAAAACTAATGTCCTATATCCTACTGCAGGCTATAGTGATACTCTGGTTCGAATACCACTACACTTCTAGTCTAGACCTGTATGGGCCACCACTAAAAACGTGTCACGACCCGCACCCTAGAGTAAGGGCACGAGACGTGGGTACGTCCAGCCTACGTCGCAGTGTCGGTGGTAGAACGCTGTCCTAGGTCACAACATCTAACAATATAATTCTAAGCAGTTTATACTCTCCGAATGGGGGTGACATAGCAGAATGTAAACTCAATCACAACTAAGGAAGAAGAAGCACGATATGATATAGAACTCAAAGAAATACAGATGATCAGAAGAGTCTAAGATAACATCTCAGCCAACATCCAAAAATACAAGGTCTCAACTACAGAGTATGAAAGAATATATACAACCCAGATCTCAAAGATAGAAATAAAGTCTAACTAAAACTAGTCTCAAGAAAACATAAGTAAGATAAAGCCTAACTAAGCTAATCTAGGCAGTAGGGGTAAAGTCGTCAGCTAAAGCTGGGTCCTCCTGAGAGTACAGCTCACAAGTGTCGTCTAGGGCTGCCCCGTAGAATGTATCCAGACAGGCCTTCTCCTCGTCCTCTGTAATATTTTCAACAGGTCCAGTCAGGACAGGAGCGAGCACAATACATCTCAACAGATCATAGCAGGTTAGAAAATATAAACGTGCAGTAGAGTAAGATACATGAAACTGAAAGGACGTACATGATGTAAAAGAAGAGAACTGTATGTAAATAGCTACTGTATATAGAGAACTAATAGTGGTTAGTGATATAGAGTACAGGATAGTACATGTGAACAGGACAGATTAGCACATGATCTACACTAAAGAGTCTCACATGATCTACACTACTATGGAATTTGTTCACATGACTAGTTGTACTCCCCCGTTTTCTCCAATAAATACACAAGGATCTAAGCAGGTTATGTTATTATACATGATATCACATGAAGGCCCATGAAAGGGTGCACATGATAGTATACATGAGGGCTCCGTGAACATGAGAGTACATTATTCACAAAAGTGTACATGTATGGTGAAAGCACAGGAGTACATGATGAAAGTGAAACACACATGACACAATGTACCCGATGCTCCCGAAGGGGATAACATCGCATGAAGAGATCCATATAGTATTAATCTGTAACAATGTCGTGACAGCATGAAGTAAAGTAATCTAAAGCCGGAATATAATTCTAACAGGTTATGAAATGATCAGAGAATGTACTCGCCTAGTATCTGAGTGTCCGAGAGAAATGTACTGTCCGAGGAGAGGTGTCTGGCTCCTAATCAGAATAGCACAAGTCACAACAAGTCTAAAATGACAACAAGATGCAATTCAATACATTCTAAATGAATCTAAGTCAATCTAGGCCAAAGTCAACTCTTGGTTAACTCTGGTCAACCCTAGAAGTCAAACTAGGTCAACTATGGTCAAACTAGGTCTACTCGTCTAAATTAGGCCAAACAAGTCTATATTAGTCTAATCAAGGCTAAACTAGCCTATACTAGTCTATCAAGTCCATACAACCTATACAAACTGCCCAAGTCATTACACATACTTATAGGCACACATTACTTAGCATATATATATATATATATCCACATATATATTAGCATACATTCACATACCCAATAGGCCTATACATACACATACATATATTATACATATATATATTATACATACTATTCACAAGTATCTATACTAGATACGTATATATATCATATATATAGATATACATATATAATATATATATACATTCATGTGTATATAGAGAGAGGAAAGGCAATGTGTGTGTGTGTGTTAGAGTATAGCAGTGATAGGAAATGGAGTGTCAAAAGAACATGTGTGTGAGTGAGTGACAATGTTATGCCTACACAGGCATGTGAGTGTGTGAGGGAAAACATTAGCCATCAGTGAAGGGAATATATATATATGCTTTACATATGTGTAAGTGACAGGAAATATGTGTGCTACAGTGTGTGTGTGACTGTACAGTGAAGAGGAAAACAGAAAACAGTGTATGTGTGTGTATGAGAGGAGGCAATGTGTATTAGTGTTCAGGTTTAACAAGTCTTGACAGAAAACATAAACAGGTGTATGTGTGAGATAGGTGTGTGAGTATACTGCAGTTCAGTTCTGGACAGAGAAGGGAAAGGAAAGGAACCAATTTATCATCACAACACACAGTTTTCAGTCCCATAATTAATCCACCAAAAATCAGTCCAAACATACACCAAATCAACCCAAAATTGACACACAAGTAGAAAACATGTAAGTACATCATATTAGGCTCTTAAACAAGTAATTAACATCAATTAAACAGGTTAAATTAACTGCTAAAGTTCAATTATTAAAACTGGAAAATACAGGATACATAACTTGTATCAAAAATTGGGTAAATGCAAAAATACCAATCGAAAACATGTTAATCATGCTAATCATTGGTTGTTAAACAAAATATAGGGTGTGCACGTGTCTTAGAAGGTGTGTCATGTCCACCACAATGTGACACGACGTGTCCAAATAAAATAAACCCAGAATCAACACAAAGTGGACACTGCACAGCAGTGCAGCCTCGTGCGTGTGTGCACGCATGTCGTGCACCCGACATAGGCTAAACCCGACCACGAGCTCGTGCACCTAGGTTCGCCACACTTAGGGCTACCTACGTGGTACCCTATACCGCCGTGTCGAGTCGCATAGGCGTGTCCAAATACGCGTATCAGATCGCGATTAAACGACTGAACAGTCAGTGCACAATCAGTGCGATGATGATTTCTCCCTCGAAACGCCACATGGTCATCTGAAACTTGATACGTGGCGTGTCAGACACTTCCCCAAGGTGTGTGTCAAGTTTTGTGTCCAGTGGTTGCGCATTGTGTCCGATACAGCCCCCGAGTAGCAGGGGAGCTGTACAGTGCAGAACACGTGGGTTTCGTGTCCTATTGCGTGTCCGACACACTCAAAAACATGCTCAGTAAAGTTAAATCCCACAAACAAGACCTAGATCTAAATTTTTATTCAAACACTTTTTAAAAACCAAATCGAAATGCCCTTTGGGATATTTCATCAAACACCTTGCCTATGGGACTGATACGTATCCATTTAGGATACGAAATGGACACGAAACCTAGGTTTAGTATACCTACAGTTAGGGTACACCTAGGGCTTTCCAAATATGCAAATAAACTGGAATTTTAATGGTGTTTAGATAGTTTTACCTATTGGTGTCCAAATGCAAGAAAAGCTTCAATAGGGGGGTTCTCCTTGCTAGCAAATAGCTCCAAATTGTCACAAAGCTGATATTTTCCTCCACAAACAGCAAGTATACCTAAATTAGAACCTATTGCAATTTGTTTGAAAGAAAAAGAAATTAAAATGGAATTTCTATGAATTAATGAAGTTGGGAAAATACCTCTTCTTAAACTTGTTCTTTTCTAAAAGAGGCTAGCCCTAAATGGAGGAGAGTATTTATAGGAGGGAATCCCTAGGTGGGCTGGCCGGCCACACTAAGGGGAATTAGGGTTTGGCAATAGCTATGGGCTTTGGGCTTTGTTACATAAATTTAGGCTATGTGATTTTCTATTGATCCCAAAACCATAAGTCATGACTTATGACTTATCTATTCTATGGTTAACTTGAGTCTAATGACTAAACATGGGTTAACTCTAGTCTAACTAGGATTACATGACCTAACCAAGTCCAAACACAACCAGGGTTAGCTTCTAGGTTAGTCTACCAAAGTCAATGCTAGTCAAAGTCAACCTAGTCAACCATCATTCAAATAATTCCAAAATAAATCCTAAAAATTCTCATAAATTAAAATAAATTATAATAAATTCAAATAACCTCAAAAATGACAAAAATACCCTCAAACTAGAAATATGGTAGTGACAGTACTCCTACAGGCTGCACACCTTTCTCTTTGGTATATTGATGCGAGGCCGTCTTACCATTGGAAATCCAGATGTCTTCCCTAAGGATTGCCATGGCCAATAAACTCACAACCAAAAACAATGATCGTCTGAGACTTCAGGAGCTTGAAGCGCTTGACGAGAAACGGCTCCTAGTTCAACAACATATTGAGTTATACCAAACCCGTCTATCAAAAGCCTTCAACCGTAAGGTCAAAGTCCGAACATTTCAGAAAGGAGAACTAGTTCTAACCGTCAGACGTCCTATGACTATGACGCACATAAGCAAAGGCAAATTTGAAGCGAAGTGAGAAGGACCCTACATTGTAAGCAAAGTTTTCTCCAACGGAGCTTATCAATTGACTGGTATGGATGGTCGAGTCGCCATGTTGCCTATCAATGGCAATATTGTCAAGAAATATTATGTTTAAAGAAAAAGAGATATCAACACAGAGACTCAAAATATAAACAAAATTCATTTTATTGCATATCTCAGATGGAAGGAAATACATAAAATTAACAAGGACTAGAGCCCTCCTGATCGAAGACAAATTTTGTAAGGAGCTCGAATACATTATTGTTGGATGGCACCAACAATTCACATGCAGCTTTTCTCAGAGCTTTTTCCTCGGCGGTACACCCAGGCTCCACCAGTTTGGCAAGAATGTCCTGCTTCTGTCCAGGGACAGCCGAGCTTTCTCCGGATTCTAGCTGAGTAGGCGGTAGAAGCTCGTCGGAAGGAGTGTCGAGGGCGGCTTCGATCTTCGGGATGACTTCCGCCTCCTTAGGCATATCTTATGAAGACATTTGTAAAAGAAAGAAAAGGGGTGAATGATGCTCTCAGAAAAGTTCCACACTATTTATAAACAGAAAAGCCAAACATTCTGTCTCGAGAACCAAAGCAACCTTTCCTCGAAAATGTATGTTCTTTCATTTTATCTCTTTTGAATAGGTCTCCGTTTATTGTCTATCTCGAGAACCGAAGCGACCTTTCCTTGAAAAGGCATGCTTATTCATCAGTCTTTTCATCTCTATTTCATTTCGTGAATGGGCCTACATTTATTATCGTTTATTTACTTTTTCGTAAATTAAACTGCATGATAATAAAAACTCAAAATCACATGTGGAGCCTATCCGTATCATCAATTCTGTCTTTAAAATCCAGCTGCTTTAAAAAATGACTTTTCTTTATGATAAATCCGTATTATCACAGATATTGTCTTTTTAGACACGATATTCTATCTTTAAGTCCCAACAGACTTGAAGGTCATTAATAGAAAAATGAGTTCACATCCACATTACCTCTGGATTCTATTTTCTATATCATCACAACAAATCAAATCATAAAGAAGAGAAAATCATTCTTTATTCCTTCTTTAAAAAACATAGATACATCTTAATGGAAATCTGTTACATCTCGGATTTTCATTCTAAATTTAACAAATGAAGGTCTATTACATCTTTGGATCTTTTTGTTGGTGGCAGTTCCTTGTCGACTCGACCTGAAGCAGCGAGCAAGGCAACAGAATCAACTTTGGTCTTCTCTCTCAGAAAGACGAGAGGAGAACCACAGAATGTAGCAGCTCGAAGAAAAGTTGCTGTCAATACAACTGGTGGAGAAGAGACGACCCTTTATGAGAAGGAGGAATATGAGATCGCCCTTGTGATACGATTCCTAATTATGTGTCTCCACCGTCCAACTCTCATGTATAAAGGCCCTTCCTACCATCTCGAGGAAGCCCTTTTAAGCATGAAGAGTTTTGAGCTCTCTGATGTGTGTGTCAAAGTGGTTCAGCTCCATAGCATCCAAAATCACCGATACCGGTTCTGGGAATTTTCGTCAGTTGATCCCCTGCAAACATTAGAAAGAAGAAGAGAATACAGTAAATATTCTTTTCTTCACGTAACTATTTATATACGCAATTGGCGTTAAAATGTTATACACGTCCATAGACTTATATTTCGGAAGAAACGCTACGTGTTGTTCGGAAGTTGATGATATGTCAAAACAGTTACACAACAAAACATAATCGCGCCAGGATTTAATAAAGCCAAACTTTTTATTTTTTAATAGAAAAAGAGGACAAACACTAGGCGCTATGGCCATTATGAAAAATGACGCTCTCATATCACGTCACTTCTTCTTTCCGTCATCAGTCTGACGCAAAATAGCGTTTAACTCCTCCATGTTGTAGATACCCGAACGGTGCATCAAACAGAGGAACCCTTTCCTCTGTTCCAATTCGCCACGCTCTTCGGAAGAAGATGATGGCCCACCACTAGAACGAGCGAAGACTGTTGGGGTCAGGCCAAAGCAGTCTAGAAAGTTCTCCGCCCTCAAAGATGGGCCAGCTTCTAACAAATATGCCATAGGCGCAGAGTGTGTTTTCTCCTCAAAAGCTTTGTCGTCGACATTGATGTTCATCTCCTGCTTCATGTTCTATTTGGAAGCCATAAAAGTGAATGAAGATGGAGGCTGGACATCATGCCTATATATATACAGTGAAGATCAGCCCCCGCCGACTCTTCAGATTCCCGTGAAAAAGCGGGTTGTATTTAAAGAAAAACTTGAAAACTTGAAAGGAAGAAGAAGAAGAAGAGAAATTCGTTTCAAAAAATGAATGCCCCCATAAATAGGTTCATCATCGGAAATGAACTGGGCACTTAATGATCTTTTTGGTTAACAAATACGTGACTTTATGTTGCGTGATACTCATTTTGCGCAGCAGTCAGATTGTGCGATACTCATGTTGTGCAGTACTCGGATTGCGCGACCCTCATATTTTGCAGCATTCAGGTTGCGTCACATTTTTGCTGCACAATATGTCAAGTTACATCCAAAAGAAAGCACAACTCTTGGAACGGTGTGCAATACTGTCTGGACAGCAACCCGAACCCTAATGAGGGAGGCGCAAGTTATGGAGTGTACCCAACTCTAAAAAGAGCGGGCACACGTTGCCAGAATCGAGTCGAACCCTGAAGTGGGTGATCGATGATCAGTTTTATGGTCAAACACTTACCCTCCATGGCCGAGTTGGCCGTCTCTTGGCATGACGAAGGCAAAGCTCGCGTGGATGGCTCGACCACAGTCTTTTCTTTCTCTGCAACGGAGTACCTGGGTGCTATTGCTGTCGATCGAAGCTCTCAAAGATCGGAAAGAAGATAGGGTTTCTATCGAGCCATCCCAAATGATGTGAAGAATGAAAAAACTCTAAAAGTGTATGGCTATTTATAGCCCAAACAGTTACGCAATTTATGCCAAAGAATCGAGCTCGAGTTGACTGGCGCAATCCAGACAAAACAAGCATGATTCAAAGTATTTCAAAACTTTGAAGTATTTTTCAAGTTTTAAAAACTTTGAAGGGGGTCTTGTAGAGGCTAAAAATCAAGTTATGCCATCCATTAAAGTGTTGGATCATCAGATGGCGCCAAATTATTACATTGTGCCAAATTGTCAAGTTGTGCAGCATCAAGTTACGCCAACATCTGGTTGTGCAGGAGTCAGGTTTCGTGAATGCCACGTTGCGTACTATCTCGAGAAGCTGTAACGGCATCATCATTGTCTGACAGCTGACAGCACAGAGATTAAGGAAAATCTATTCGAATCTCGCGTAATACGGCACTCAAGAAGATTTTGTCAGCATGTAATTAATGCTGACAGTTGGTTCGCACAAGTCCTTGTGTGGCACGAGAATTAATCAGTACAGCACAGAAGACCTAGTCAAAGGTGCCAGTTGTTGAGTCGCGTCCATGCGCAGCCTGGCTAGTTGGCGCCACTTGATCAACCCTTATTTTAAATCAAGATGACATGGCGCACAAGCCACCAACTTCCCAGAGCATGTCCATTACACTGCCCATAACCACGTGCATCTCAATCAAATGATACCACGCATCCACAGCAGTTGGTGCAACCTCTCACGCAGGTTGCTACATTGCGCCCACGCGCAGCCTGATAAAGCTCGCACAAGGTGATCAAACAGTGTTAGAACAGAGTAACGTGGCGCATAAGCCACTAACTTTATAAAATGTGCCTACTACACTGCCCATGACCATGCACATCTCAATCAAACGATACCACGTGGCCACAACAATTAGTACAACCGTTCATGCAAGTGAACAGGAGATGTGCAACCTGAAGCGCGTGCAACCAAGAATAACTGCTAAATAGTTATTTTAAGAACTCTATAAATAGAGTTTCAAATCATTCTCAAAGCATCAGGAATGATCATAATCTCCTGCTAAAGTGTGTTGCATTCTCCAGAGGCTCGTGTCTTCGATATCACATCGTCCAAGGGATAAAGTGATCATCTTCTGATCAAATTCCTATAGTTGTACTTCCCTAGAAATTAATTGTACTCTTGTACTCTTTTTTTAAAGTTTGTAATAAAGACTATTTGTTCTTGCAAACAAAGGTCCGACCTCCTTTTTATTTTGCAAGCCCCTAACGAAGTCCAAGATAAGGAATTGATGACAGATCATGGGACAGCAGATACTGATGATAGTGATGATCCCGTGGGGAATTCCCCGATTTATCACTTCTTTCAACAAGCTGAGTTTAAGTTGTCGGAGAAAAGCTATGCTGGCGGCTTTTCTGATGATCTAGATCCGTGACTGTGTAGTCCCTGGTGGTTCAGGGTCTATCGAAAGGAAGAGCCGGAGTATAAAACTTCCAGCTGTAAAGCTGGCATTTGGATATCGGCTTGCCCTTCTTCCTGCAATGGTCTGTGCTATCCAACGAGGTCTGTAAGATTTTATTGGAAACGCGGTAACCCTCAAAGGTAGAATAGACTTTGCTAGGACCAAACTCCCCTTTTATTACTTGATGGGATGGCTGGTGCTGCACTGTCCCAAATTGATGAATGCCGGGCTGGGAGCAGACTCTTTGGTAGGGGACGCCTTTCTTCGAAGATTTCGTGATGCAAATTAGGCCATCACTGGAATGCCTGCTTGTAGAAGGGCTTTGAGCTTCCTTCAGAACTATGAGTTCTTCATAATATCCTCTCCATCTAACAATGGCAACGTAGGGGACACATTAGTAGATGAGGGAGCACAAACTACTAGCTTGACCACTGGAGCATTTTGTTGGCTCCAGTCTATCAGGCCCTCTCATCTGGTGCTCAAGAATAGAAACCACACCTACCTGGAGCCTTATCTACCAAGCCATTTTGTGCGGCAATTTGGATATAGTCAGCTTCTTCTGGGCAATCCTAGCCCTCATCTGGAGTCAATAGAAAGCTTGATCAATGGGGCACATGTATGGGTTTATTACAACGTCGGATGCATAGGAGCAATTTTTACTCTTTCCAAAGATAAGCCTGAGACCCATCTGCTCTATGCCGCTGCAAAGTTTTATACTCAGATCAATACCCTTCATCCTCGATATAATTGTGAGAAGGGTTTGGTATTGGGGACTAGGCTTACCCCCACTCTTGCTAATGTGGAACGAGCCCGAATGATGTCGAAGGGCAGCAGAAGGGAAAGTACCGCTCCAGTTGTTGAGCCGGCCATAGCACCACAATAGAGAGCTTCTCTTAATGAGACGACTGCTACAGTGCCTCAGAGTGAGGATATCGAAGATGACTCTGCTCTCCCTAATCCTCCTCAAAAGAGAAAAGCTTTAACTGAACTGGCCCAACAGTCAACTTTTATGAGGAAGAAGAAGACTGTTGCCACAAGAGGGACAAAGAAAGCCAAGGATGTTGGTGCCGGCTCGCCTCCCCTAAGAAGATCTTCTCGATGGACTAGAAGAGGTGGAACGGCATCGCGGGCTATCACCATTAAAGAAGTAGATCCTTTTCTAGACTCCAATACTTGTACAGTCTTCAAATGAAGCATTCTTACCCTTGCATTTGTCCTTTGCACAGGACCTCGAAGTTATGACCGAGACAGGTGCCTCTTCGTCTGAAGAGGTAGATGTGACAATGGTGTCCCCCACTCGTCCTCAACCGGCAGAAGAAGGTCGGCCTTCCCCAGTCAAAGGGGCTGAGCAAAGGGATGATCAGGGCGAAGGCCCGAACTATAATGGCGAACAGAAAGCCAGTCCCTCCTATCTCATCTCTTTAGGGGATATGTCTTAGATTGGAGATTTAATAAAGGAGTTGGACGAGAATCAAGTCCAATCAGCTCACCCTTCCGCGGGTATGTTATCTTTGCCCTTTACTTCGGATAAGATTTTTTGACTTTAATTTTGCGTACTCCTCGCGAGGCTGACTGCCATCGTATATTCCCTTGTAGACATGGAGAGGGAACAATATACAGAGGTTGCCCAAGACACTGGGGTAGGACAAGAAGTTGTCCCTGGTTCCGCTGGGATTGTTGGTGTAGAGGAATTTGTCAGCAAGTCGGCATCGACTGCGGAAGGAGAAATTGAACAGCGCACTAAGGTGGCTGTTACTGAATCTGCTCCAGGTCCAACTGGGGCCATGGAAGATGTACAGCTTGATGTTGGCAATGCTCGGGGCCTTGACATTGTCATTATTGAGCAACCTGCTCTTGGTTCCCTTGTAACCAGGGCTGATGACCTAGTTCAAGTTGGCGCTGAGCAAGAAGAAGGTACGAAATTATAACTCTTTTGCACTCTTTTTTCTTTCCGTTACTAATATATATATTATTTTATTATCAGGTTCGACTTTTTGTCAAGTATCTTTTCCTAGAGAGGAATATCTCCATCAAGCTCCCTCGCTAAAGACTTCCTCTGAGGATGACGAGATGGCCCAGGAAGTCATAAAAGCTTTCTATTCCATTCTGAAAGTAAAGCTTCCTGGTATCTTAAACTGGAATACCGCCTTTGGACTTGTAAAGGCTATTGCCGGATGCCAAGTGATGGTCCTTAAAAGCATTGATGGCTATGAAGAGCGGGCCAATGCTCTGAGGAAAGTTCTAAATGACTTGGAGGACCTAGTGGCCAAATTCCGGAAAGCCAAGCAACGAAGCCCAACATCGCTGTTTCTTGAAGAAGATGAGGCTTTGATTGTGACTCTTGCAAAAGAGGAAGCTACTTTCCAAGCAAGAAAGGATGCCCTTGCTAAAGAGATCAGTGAGTTGGCTGGTCAATACGAACAATTCAACGCTGCGAGCGAGGCTCGTATTGCTTCGAAGAACAAGTTGGCCGCCCAGATCACCAAAAAGTATAATCACATTGTGCATATCCACAATGAGATTGCCCAACTGGAGGCCAACTTAAGAACAGTTGTGTCTAAGCAAGAAGACTATACGGTTCAGGCTGCTGTGACTGCCACAACTTCAGACCAATTGAAAGAACAGATGGTAAAGTTAGAGGGAGAGCACGAAAAACTGATCCCCTTCAAGGATAAAGCTGCACAGCAGGAAAAAGTGCGTCGTCGTGCCACTATTAAGTCTCAGACTGAGATTATAGCTTTAAGGGATAGCATCAATCGGTTGTGTATCCCTTAGGTCTTCCTTTGTAATTGGCTTATTTAGCCATAAAAACTCTTGTATCTTTTCCTTTCTCTGCTTTTTAGAGAAGTTTTTAATAAAGAATCTTTTGGCTTTCGAAACTCATGAATGTAGTTTGTGAAACATCAGAACTAGAGGTAATATGGACGTAGTAGGGATATTTCTGGTGGGTATTCTGCTGGGGAATTTGATGTGGACTTATTATCTATTTTATATTCAAGATTCTCGAAGATAGATAATAAGTTAAAAGAAACTGCTAATAGAGGTAGTGTGGACATAATAGCATAGGATGTTCTATATCTGACCAGAGGTAATATGGACATGGACGGATATATAACATTAAGTAGGAGTCAGTAAATAATTTAGAGGTAATATGGACGTGATTATCTTTGACGACTGTTTTGCTTAGAGGTTATATGGACGTGGCAAAATATTTCTTAATTATCCCACTGGGGAATAATTATCAAAAAATAGTTCAGAGGTAATATGGACGTGACCGTTTTCATAAGATCGAGTTTGGATAGAGTTCAAACGAAGATAATTCTACTGAGGAATCTTTTTAGAGGACCTATTATCCATGGCGTATTCATGACTCTTGAAATACGGATATTAGTTAGATGATTTTTCGAATCACATAAATATTGTACTGTACATTTATATGATTAAAACAGAGTATCTGTGAACTCTGTATATGAAGGTTATACATAATATTTCTCCAGGAAGTTGTCGTTGATCGGTATCATAAGCAAGTCACCATCAGGCCTGGTTAGTCGATACGCACCGTTAGAATACACCGATTCTATAACAAAAGGACCTTCCCATTTAGGCTAAAAATTTTCTTTTGTCTTGTGCGTCATGACCATTAGTCTTCTTACTGCTAAGACCAGATCAGCAATTTGAAAGAATCTTTCCTTCACCTTCTTATTAAAGGCTCTAGAAATGCATGCTTAGTATACCTCAATACACTGTTGAGCTAATAAGCATTTTTCATCTAGCGCTTCCAACTCTTGTAGTCACAGATGGTAACTTTCTTCGGTAGTCAACTCACTGGCTAAGGCTACCCGAAGAGAGGGAATCAGGATTTCTAGAGGAAGAACTACTTCACTTCCATAAACCAGAGAGAACAGCGTACTGCCTGTTGGAGTCCGAACCATTGTACGGTAGGCCCAGGGACATTCATCGAGCTTCTAATTCCAATCGTGCTTGTTTGAAGATACGAACTTCTTGAGAAGTTTGATGATAGTCTTATTGAAAGCTTCTGCTAATCCATTAGCTGCTGAATTGTAAGCGGTAGAGGCTACATTCTGAATTCGATTCTTATCGCAGAACTGATAGAATGTATGGCTCACAAATTATGGACCATTATCAAGGATGATCCTGCGAGGTAGGCCAAAGTGGTAGATGATGTGATATTTGACAAAACTGATCACATTCGATGTCTTCACTTCGATGATATCCAATCGCGATATCCTGACCTGTTTGACTCGTGAGGTATAATATCTTTCTTATGCCTTACACTTCGAATCATTGCTTGCATATTTGATTGCTTGATTGATTGCTTAGCTGTAGATTGCATCTGATAGTGTAACTTGTCCCGACACCTCTAGCCTCTTTAATTAAATTCTGAGGACGGAATTCTTTT
The DNA here is from genome assembly GCA_029216955.1 of Iris pallida. Classification (NCBI taxonomy): domain Eukaryota; kingdom Viridiplantae; phylum Streptophyta; class Magnoliopsida; order Asparagales; family Iridaceae; genus Iris; species Iris pallida. The sequence goes on from JANAVB010004800.1 coordinate 16,929,212, forward strand.
AAGGTGGGTAGAGTTGTCACCCTCGAAATTCGTGTTACGTATTTTTGTATACGTGTACATATTTCGGGTCCATATTTTTATTAGTCATGGTTAGCTAGTCATGATTTTATTTTTAGCATGTTGCATTGGCATGGTTATTTTGGCATTTCATTGGTTATGGCTTAGCTTGGTTTGGTTTTCTTTTGGGTTCATCATGAACCAAAAGAAAACCCCTACCTACCACCACCATCATCATTTAAAATCTAACCCCTTTTCTCTCTCTCATTTTTACTTTCATTTATTTCTTCATCTTTTTCCTCTTAACTTCTCCACCTACCAAGAGAAGCTTAGGCAAGTGCAACTTGCTTCATGGAGAAACTTTATTTTTGTTGTTCTATTGTCTTCCTTGCGAGATTCTAAGATACTTTAGAACTTGGCATTTTCCATTTTGACGGATATTTTCTTGTAGATCTAAGTTTATATTATTTTCGGTTTTCTTGGGTTTTGATCTATTAAACTTTATTATTTTTATGTTTTGATTGGTCCATGTTGTAGAGAATGCGATTTTACCCAAAATAGACCTTTGAAAAGTTGGATTTCGACTTATTTTGAGGAAGTTATGGCCAAAAATATTTTTGGCCATTTCTATGTTCATCTGTGCTGATTTTGGCAGGGACGATGAATAGTGCCGCATAGTGCCCAGCCGCATAAGAGTGCTGCATTGTACCGCATAGTCCCCAGCCGCATAAGAGTGCTGCATAGTATCGCATAGTGCCCAGCCGCATAAGGGTGCTGTATAGTGCCGCATAGTGTCCAGCCACATAAGAGTGCTGCATAGTGCCGCATAGTGCCCAGCCGCATAAGAGTACTGTATAGTGTCCAGCCGCATAAGGGTGCTGCATAGTACCGCATAGTGTCCAGCCGCATAAGAGTGCTGTATAGTACCACATAGTGTCCAGCCGCATAAGGGTGCTGCATAGTACCGCATAGTGTCCAGCCGCATAAGGGAGTGCCGCATAGTGTTGTATAGTGCCGCATAGTGCCTATTTTGGCTGTTTCTGGCTATTTCAAGTCCTATTGGACTGAATTGTGGCCAAAATTTCTCCCAACTTCCAACATGAAAGTTGTAGATCTTTTCCTTGGCTTTAAGAATATGTTATTAGTTATTTTATGCAAGTTTTTCTCATTCATGATAATGTAAGAATAGGACACGATAGTGGCCCGCTGTGGCGCACTCTTGACAAGTAAACTGACATGATATATCTCGACATGCTGTTACGACAGCTAGCCTGACATGACAAGTAGGAACGACCTGGACAACGTGGGCGATTGTGATTGTACAAATAAACTGGCACTGTCTTGCATCATGTCTAGGATGGAGATCCCTGAGTACCACGGTCAGGGGTACCCACTGTAATCGACTAAGGCTAATAAACTAGAATAATTCAGTAGTCATAAAGAGATTTTCCAGCTACTGGCAATCCCGTTATTTGGGCGAACTAAGTGGACTTATAGCCTACCGACGAGTAGGGCACATTTCAAGCACACTATCACGTGTTGCATCCTTCATAAACGGACATTCGACCTGGATAACCGGATGGTCTGCAGGGCTTGTGGCTGTTGGGAAAATCTCATTGCATCTCGCTAGTAACTAGGCCTGTGATAGCCCTAGTTAGTTAAAAGTATCAAGCCGTACTCTTGATTGGTCGTGATTGATTGGATGGAGTTTATTCCAGCTTAGTCTTATCCTGATCATGTGCAAGATTATGACATGACATGATTATTGATGATTGCCTTAACAATAACGATCGGGTGTCCAGTTCTGTTCAGGCGAAGGGTTACAACCTCGGTCCTTGTTTGGTTTAAGGATTATAACCTGGCTTTCGGAGCAGTTCTGTGTCCTCTCTTCGTTTATTGTCTTATTTCAACCCATGCCATCTTCGTCATGTTTTACCTTACCTTAATACCATAATTATTTATACTGGCCTTAGCAATAAAGATCAGGGGTCCAATTCTGTTCAGGCGAAGGGTTACAACCCCGATTCTTGTTTGGTTTAAGGGTTGTAACCTGGCTCCCGGAGCAATTCTGTGTCCTCTCTTCGTTTATTGTCTTTACTGTACCAATAGTATTTGAGACAGATTTCTATTCAGGTGAAGGGTTACAACCCCGGTACTTGTTTGGTTTAAGGGTTGTGACCTGGCTACTTGAATAGTTTCCTCGTACTCAGTTTACTGTTGTTATCTCTATTATTATTAGTTCTTTATTTATTATCTTTAATATTCTATTATGATATGTTGGTTTTAGTTCCTAAGTGAAGCCTTCTTTGTGGTACTTGTTCTTTCTGGGGTCTGACCCAGCTGGTTTTGTGTGGCCAGATATCGGAGCAGCACCAGAGGATGCACCTGTCTTCCAGCTAGATGGTGACCACCAGGCGTAACCCTGGCAACGAGTGGGTTTCTTTTTGTCCTCCCACTTTATTGTAAAACTTATTCTTTTGAGGCGTTTAGCCGGCGAGCACGTGCTAGCTCGTATTGCACCTTTATTTACTGTCTGCCTACGGACTGTAACATGATTGACAGATCCTAGGGTTGATCATGTACGACTAAACTCTTGCTAGTCTTGATATTTTGTATGACTAGCTTCTTGATCATCCAATATGTAATGTATGGGACGCCTTGCTATTATATATTTGGTGCTCTGACATCTTGTAACAACTATCGCTTGCTTGAGATTGAGACAATAGGCTTGTTCATGACCATAGGAGAATGTTGGCTTGTAGTTAAACCCTCATGTATCTAGACAGCCGTGACCGTATAGCGAGGTGGGTTGCACTTCAATATACGTAGCTAGCTATGTACGCCCCCGCTCTCCAGTATTCTGGTTCTGGTGTGTTACAGTCTATGAAAGGAAATCTCCAGTCTTTGTGGTCGACGTTCATCTCTGCTGTGTAGCTGTGATGAATATACAAGGCATCTTTCACACAGAATAACTCTCGACTAGACACTGTGATCGAATATTGAGTGTTAGTAGGAACAGTCAAGGAAGCAGCTAGACCGGCTAAAGTATCTGCTTCTATATTCTGTAATCAAGGTACGTGCTCGATGAAGAATCGAACGAAGGTAGAAGCCAGCTCAATCGTCGCTTTGTGATATGGGATGAGATCTTTATGACGAACTTCATAATCTCCTCAAACCTGACTAAATATTAGCTTAGAATCACCATAAGCTTCAAGATAGTCAACTCCCAGTTGTTTTGCCAGTTGAAGGACAATCAGTAGGGCATTATATTTGGCAATATTGTTGGTGTAAGGTTCCACGAGAGAATACGCATGGTGTATAACCAGATGATCGGGTGAAACAAGCACGATCCCTACTCCAGCCATAATATTTCCTTTAGGTCCTGTTCTTGACGTACCGTTAAAGAACATTCGCCAAATGGAGATTTCCTCAGTTGTAGTGTTAGACTCAACCACTTTATCTGGGATTTTATTATAGAGTTTGGAAGATTCTGGCACTGGATGAGCTGCTAAGAAGTTAGCTAATGCTTGGCCTTTTGCTGCCTTCTGAGGAACGAACAACATATCGTATGCAGTCAACAGCATTGTCTACGGGAATTAAGAGAACCCGGTTTAGTCATGAGTATTCTGAGAGGATTGACTCTAGATATGATATGGATAGTCTGTCCAGACACATAGTGACGTATTTTTTGGATAGCAAATACCAGTACGAGATATTCCTTTTCAACATGTGTGTATCTGAGTTCGGACCAACCATCGTACAGCTGAGGTAATAGATTGCATGTTCATGACTGCCTTCATTCTTCTGAGCTAATAGGGCACCAAGAGAATGATCCATAGCGCGAACATATAACAAGAAAGGCTTTTCGACTATCGAAGCCACCAACACTTGGGGGCTTGTGAGATACTTCTTGATGTCATCAAATACGTGATGACATTATTCAGTCCAGACAAAAGATACTCCTTTTTTATGAGCTGAGTGAACGGTTGACACCTTCCAGAAAGATTTAAAATGAATCATCTGATGTAGGCTAACCTTCCTTGAAGTCCGCATAGCTCTTTGAGATTTCTTGGAGGACGCATATCAAGGATAGCTTTAACCTTCTTCGGGTCAAGATGTATACTCTTTGAAGTGATAACAAAACTAAGAAACTTGCCGTTGGAGACTCCCAGAAAAGTCTTGGTTGGATTCATCTTGAGTTGGTGTGTACACATCAGTTCGAACACCGTTCTCAAATCTTGGAGGTGGTTGCTCTTGAGACAAATTTTAACTGTAATATCATCTACATAGCATTCCACTATTTTGCACAATTGATCACAAAAAATTATGTTCATAGCTCGCTGGTATGTCGCACCCGTATTTTTCAATCTAAAGGGCATCACCGTATAGCAGTATACCCCCAACGGTGTTCGAAAAGATGTATGTTTCTCATCATCGGAGAATATCTTGATCTGGTTGTAGCCTAAGAACCCATCCATAAAGGACATTCGCTCGAAGCCACAAGGATTGTCGATCATTACGTCGGTAATCGGTAGAGAAAACTCATCTTTTGGACATGCAGAGTTCAAATCACGGTAATCGATACAGACTCGAACTTTTCCATTCTTTTTCATGATCGGAGCAATGTTAGCGACCCAGTCAGGGTATTGTTCTTTACGAATGAAACCACTTGAAATAAGATTTTTGACTTCACTTTCGATGGCCTTCATGATATCTTGTCTGAACCGCCATTGCTGCTGCTTCACTGGCTTAGCTTTAGACGAGATATTTAGGCGGTACATAGCAACTTTAGGGTCTAAGCCTGGCATGTCTTCATAGCTCTATGCAAAGACGTCGATATATTCTCTTATAAGTAATATAAGATATTGTCGTTCTTTACCAGACAGACTTTTGCTGATAAAGATTGGTTTAGGAGATGATTCATCTCCTAAATTAACTTGGACGACTTCGTCTTCAGTAGGTGGTTCACGTTGTTCGAAACGTAACTCCCACCTGGTGTCCATCTTTTGAGCCCATTGTCCGAGCTCAATTGATTGGACATCTTCTGCAATTTGGTCAACTGACACCATGTTGACGGATAGAGTTGCTTTGAACATGTCTCCAATGCTGGAGTCTGAATCCCAGAAGCAGGAATCAGGAGAATGAGAACAACGATCAACTTCAACGTCTGATCCTTCAGGAGTTGTTGGAGGAGTAACATAACCCAAACTAATACCATTTCATTGATAATAGTTCTCGAGTTTGTCGGGAGGAGCAAAGTGACGTATTGGCAATCGTCGTCCTTTACCGTGGTTTAGTCCCTGGTTGCTTTTTATATCATATCCCGGATGATATTCTTGGCCTGCCAACTATATCGGTAAAGCTGTATTTTACCTGAATCATAGTAAGCTTCGGCATTGTAATTGGGAGTAGTAAAGTCCAGAACGAACTTTCTTTCGCCAATTATTCGACCGAAGATGATTAGTTCTTCATCCTTCTTTCTCGCTGGAACGATAAAGTATTGGATATCCTGTGGACAGACTATTTTCCACAGACGGGGTGTCATGACAGACATGCAGAGATGTGGTATTATGCCATGCTCTAAGGCCTACAATGTATCTACGTACTGGTTTACAGACTGGTAGACATCAGAGTAATTCAAAGATAAACCTTTACTCAGAAAATATGCAAGTTTTTCTTTAGGGATAACATCATCCACTGAAGGTACATTATTTTTAGTTTTGATATACTCATTAAGGGCGTCATTATCCGGGACAGGACTCGCAGACTTGGTCAAGTTCACTAGTAGGGTAACTCATCGGGATTGGGAGGATGGGCTTCAGCAGGTTTCACCCGAGTTGTTTTGCGGATAGTGATGGTCAATGGTGTGAAAATATCAGGACGCTTCTTTTTGACCCAGATTGTGAGAGGCTTTGAAGTACTTTTTGGAGTAGTACGTCCTTTGACTCGGATAACCAGGGGATCATCACTGGCGAATGAATTAACTTCACTTCATCGTCAGCTTCGTTGCCGTCATCCTTGGGAGACTGAGATTGATAGACTACTGAATCTCCATAGTAGGCTTCAATACCCTTGAAAGGATCGATATCGGAAAACTCTGTCTTCGCGATGCCATCACTTTTGACGTACTTAAAGCACTGGTGAAGGGTAGGAGGAACAATCATATTTTCGTGTATCTACGGACGTCCTAACAAGACGTTGTAGGACATATTGACATCGATTACATAGCAAGCAACCTCTGTCCGGAGAACACCAATCTGGCACTTAAGACGGATCTTGCCCAGAGGATGACTTCTTCCAGCATTGAAAGCCATGATAGTTGTATTGGTTGCAGACAGCTTGTGCAAAGGGATCCTTAGAATTTGGAGTAAACTTCTAGGGATGATGCTGAGGGAGGAACCTGGATCAATATGCATCTGATCCACCTTAATTGCCCCGATATACTCTGTATAGTACAGAGGTCTATCATGACAATTATTTTTGAGTAGTGTATCCTCTTGTGAAAATGTGATATTTGGAACCACTTCTATAGTGCTGTGGTAATAAGGACAAGAGACCGTATCTTCAGCGGGAGCTTTGACTTCAGTGAGATAAGAGTCGTCATGTAGTAATGCCTTATTTAAAGCTTTACGCATCTTTTTGGAGAGCCGCAGTAGATCGAACAATAACAATCTGGCAGGTGTATTAGCCAGTTCTGCCAGTATGTCAAAGTTGTAAGGCCGATTCATGCCTTCGGGAGCTGGTGACTTTAGAGATTTGTCAAATCGCGTCTCCTTCTGCTTAGCTTTGTCGGTAATTGAGGACTTAGACGGACCAGCTTCTGAACTTGTAGGGGCAGCAGGAGCTTGAGAAGGTATTACGTCTTCTTGTGCGGGGTCATAAGTTCGCAGGTAAGTCTTGCCGGATCGTGTCTCACCAGATAGGACTTCATAAATAGGAGAAGACACCATATGGCATGGTTTATATTTTTTGCCCGTCTTTGCTTTGGAAGACACTACCCCTGCTTTATTTTTTGTACAAGGTTGGGATGGACCCACATAATCTTACCACGTTCCGTCGTGAGTGGCACCAGAGTTGATATTGAATTGCGAGCTGACGGCAGGTTGATGACTTCTATTATTACCTTGAGAATTGGAACTACGCTGTCTGGAACTTATATGGAAGGAAAGTCACCAAATTGAAGATAGATCATGTTAGAAGACACGACCTTGTCTTCAGCTTCGAGGTTGATAACTTGGCTATCGATGAGCTATTGTATCTTCCTCTTCAAGACGATGCAATCCTTGGTAGAATGGTGCACGTACTGATGATAGAGACAGTACTTGGGGTCGCTGAGTTGGCTTGCCTCCTCAGGACGTCGTAGTGGAGGTAATATCAGTTTTTTACCCTTCATCAACGTATTAAAAATGGTAATAACATCATCCTCGTTAAAGGAGAAAGTCTTCTTGGGTCTGTCAGAAGCACTCTGAGAATTAGGAGCTCCCTTGGAAGTGTCAACCTTCAAGACATCTTTTCCTTTACCCCCACGGATAGGAATAGTTTGGGGGTGTTTTTCTTTGTCTTCAAATTTGGGTGTCTTCAACCCCAGTAGTTCCAGATTAGGAATGTCATTTTCAGCAGCATCAGCGGCCTCGATGAAAGCGGACCATGTATCATACTTATGTATACCCAGACAGAACTTCACTGTAGAAAGGAAGTTATGCCGACAAGTATCCATAAGCTCCGAGTCTAGTATACCGAAAGGCATCTTCAAGGCTAGTCGCCTAAAGCATTCGATAAAAGCAATAACAGTCTTACTCTTCCTCTGCTTGGTCTCGATGAGGTTGGACATACTAACATGCATGCCACTCTCGTAAAACCTATTGAGGAATAGCATTTCCAAGTCTTTGAAGGAGTTAATACAACCGTTAGGCAGGCTGCAGAACCATTCAAAAGCTACTCCCTGCAAGGTGCTGATAAATAGCTTTGACAAGAATGCATCGTCTCTTGGTAAGTGCAGCGTCTGCATGTTGAAGTATGTCATATGTTGGCGAGGAGAAGTCATCTTGTCAAACGAATTTGGCGTCAATGGCTTGTAATTAGGAGGACAAGTGGCATTCTCCCATTCAGAAGGATAAGATTGAGATATCCCTATCTTCTGAAGCTCGTCTTTGTGTGAGATGGTATCGAGACAGGCAATAAGCGAATTAATTACATCCTGTTGATTGAGCAGATGATGAAAAACGGCTGCTGTACGGTTGTCAAGTGCTGTCGACGACAGACCACCCCCAGCATTTACGGGATTTAGAGGAGGTACAACGGAATGGTACTCCCTTTGTTGTGAAGAAGGATTGTTGCTATGAACTGAACTAGCGTGTGCTGAGACGTTCGATTGAAGTGGGGGAACAACACCAGCAGTTTGGACAGCCATGATGCAGGTAAGCATGTTAGTGATCTTGGCGAACGCCATTTCAAGATTCTACAGCCGCTTGTTGCTTTAATCACTGGCTTCTTCAGGTCTCTCGCCCTCCGTCATGTACATAGATAGCATGTGAGGATGAATAAAGAAAACAGTACAACTCGTGATGATGTTGTCTGTCTCTGAGTTGAAAAGGCCTTCATCTTCAGGTAGGGGAGGTAGATAGTCACCGTCGGACTCGAAGAGATCATCGTCATCTGGAAGGCTACCCCCAGCGTGGAGGTCGTCTGCTTCAGATTCTGAGGGATTACTACCCCTAGCTTGAGATTCTGAGGGAACACCACCCCCAGCTTGAGAGTCCTCGACGTCTATAAGGGATCTTGTTCTCGACCGAGTATCCATATACACTCCTTCAAATGAAACAGCTCGCTGGCTGTTTACTGGCAGACTTCTTCTTCTCCTGTTTGCAGAATTAAAAGAAAAGGTTGGATTAGTGGTCCACCTTCTTTGGTTGGAGCTCCCATAGGGAGGACCCCATGAAGTCATGTTGGATGAAACACATAATGGCGCTTCATCATCAGAACGCTGCAGTCGTCGAAACACGGACTGTCTTGGAGGAACTTTCGTTGCTTTGGAGCAGCAATAATTGATGATAATACTAGTACACGGATGCTCTTGTAGAGGCACCTTATGAGTGGCAGTGGTCTCTCTCGTCTTACGCTTATGATTTATCATGTTGCACAAATCGGCAGAAGGGAGCTTTGCCTTAGAACCCATTTCACATGCATTGCCCCGCTTTGCATATGGGTTTGTAAGGGAAATCGGCACATCCGGACTTGGTTCATGCATAGGGGCAACCCCCACACCTAAGTTCCATGATGAGCTTGAAGACAGTCCCGTGCTATACGCGTTGCAGTCTGTCTTTTTGCGGTGGCGCATAGACCCTGGAGCATGCCCTTCGGCGCATGCTTTCCAGAAGTTCTGGCAGCATGCTTGGCCTTCCTGGCTGTGGGCGCATAGAATGGATCATTAGAGCCTGGGCGCATAGTGGCAGACAGACTATTGAAGACAGAAGTCTTCTGACCAAAGTTATGCGCCCACACCATCCTTTGGGCACATAGCCCTGGGCGCATGCTTTGGGAAATAGTACTATTTTTCCCCAATTTTGCCCTCTTCGTTTGCAAGCTTCGCTGAGTTTGCCCAGAGTGTCGAACACTTCGATTCTTGGCATCGTAGTGTTTTTCTTTGCCAAGTCTCGAGAGTTGAACACTCTATGGTTGATTGAACAAGAGAGAAGTCGCTGGCTAGTAGAGCCTTGAACAATATGCGCCTTCTTTGCATTGGAAGCTTCTGTGGAAGAGTTATGCGCCCACGTGACAGAGTTCCCCTTCGGTTGCACATCTTCTACGGTACTGGCAGGATATGCAGCATGAGCCTTCGGAAGCCAAGTCTTGCGAGACTTATTTCTTTTCACTGATTTTGAGGGAGTAGAGCCATCCCTCGAGAGCATCTCTTCGAACGCTTGTTGATCGAACTTCATGATCAACATCTTCTGAGTGCTCCCCACTTTAGCGGTATCGAATTACGTCACCACCTTCTCGTCAGAGGAAAAGGTAGTCCCCAGCAGAGTTGCCATTTTGTAGAACACTTACAAAAAAGAGAAGAATATCTGTCTTTTCTTATTAGCGTAAGGCACCACAAATCGAGTACACCTGAGAGATTTTGCACTGAGAATCCTCGAGTACAAAAGGAATTCTGAGAAATGGGACGATGGAGATCGAGCGGCAGTTGCTCCTTTACTCCGTTGACACTCCGATTTACAAAAGTGGAAAAAACCTAAGAAAATTGCTAACTCTTGGCTCACTCGCAAGAAGGGCAGCAATTTGGCTCTGAAATGCTCTATGTTCTCTTTATTTGAAGAGGTATATGTCCTCTATTTATACTCGTTTTTGCACTGAAATGACTGTTATGCACACATAGGTGGAGAATGCACTGATCTCACTGTGGGCGCATAGTGTCCCTTTGGGCGCATAGGACGTAGGCACATAAAAAACTGGACGATCGTGGGTAGATCATGGGGTTGACGTGGCCGCATGCTTCGGTGCATGATTGTTCGTGGGGACTGACGTGGCCGCATGCCTCAGCCCATGACTAGTCGTGAATGTTGACCGAGTTGTAGAGTTGTTCTGTCTTGGGCACATAGTGCAGGAAAACAACTATGCGTCCACCTGTGGAGAAATCATGTGGGCGCATAACACTTTGTTACATGTGGGCACATAACACTTTGTTACATGTGGGCGCATAGCCACTTCCTTATGTGGGCGCATGGCTTCAGGCGCATAGTATGGATATTTCCATGCTTCTACAGTTATAAGAAATGATTATAAATGCTATGCTTTACTGTTTCAAAAATGCTATCGATATGAACTGAAATTCATCTAGTTCTAAATAGAAAGGCAACTTTGAATGCATGCTTTCCTTAATACGAAGTGTCGGCTTGGACGAGTGGGTTCGTCCCGCTCACTCCATAACCCCATAGGTGGCAAGAATATTGAGGGTGCATGGTACTAGACCCAAATTGAACTTCAGGGAGGCATTTTGAAGCTTTTCCTATTTTAAAGTATTTTGAAGCTGATTCATCTCGAAGGCTTTCAATGTGTGTAAGAGTGTAAATGTATGGATCGACAAGTATTATTTTCGGCATCTTGTCGAGTGTTTTGTTGTTTCAATCAAATGTAGCCGCAATGGCATATCCAATGTAAATACGACTTGTACTTCGTTGCAAGCTATTAATGAAAAATATATTTTCTTCCTATACTACATGTTCAATTATCTCCAATTTGTGAAGTTTCAACTTGATGTTTCAAAATAACTATCAAAGGCAATGTTCTTGTCTTGTACGAGTACAATCTAGACTTGTATGGCATTACGCCCAAAGGAGGAGGATCGATTTGGCAGAAATCGATGCGAGGATGAATGATTTGTCGAATCGGGCATGTTAACTTCCATCTGGTGTCTTGGGTTCACTTCAACTTGAAGTCTTGAGTTTACTTCTTTAGATCTTGTGATTCATTGGTAGGTGATGCCGCATACATTACCAGCACCACCAAAGAAGTAATAATTTAATTTGCATTTGTACTTGATTATGTTTGGATGAAACTTTGTTGTGTTTATAACTATACTAGATATGTATGAGAATTCTACGATGGGTTGTGCTAGTTGTATGATTAGGTCTTCTTTCTATTTTGGGTTTTTGGCGTTTTATGATGCTGAATGTCAAATTGGACAAGAATTCTATGCCGACTTGCGACGGGTCTCATATACTAAATTCTGGTTGTGTTTCGGGGTTTCCAACGAATGTTATGTCATTGAAGGCAAGGTTTGGCAATATATATATATATATATTTATATATATATATATATATATATATATATATATATTTTATAAAAACTAACTTTTGTATTAACTATATTTTCTTATCTTTTTTGAATGAGAATCATATGGCAAATGTTTGCATATTATATTTGTTATAATACTAATGCAAGTGTCTGATATTCTACATTATAGATAATATGGTGTGTAGTGTCACATAGAAGATCATATTATCAGTTCCCTATAGAATATATAAATCATTCACAATCAAGATGGATTTGGACAAACTATTGGTAAGGTTGTAGTGTAATCTAGCATTAGTCTATCTTGACTATAGATGTACAATAGTGTCATGATCCGCTCCCACTTTTGGGATACGAGTACATAGTCAAGTCCAACCTACACCATAGTATTGATGGTAGTACGCTGTCTCGATCTCTATGTCAATCTTAAATTCAAATACAAAATATCTAATCAAAAAATCATCTATTTGCTCATTCACAATAATTATTCAATTTACAAATCCAATGGTACATCAAAATGGCATTCGGAAAAAAATTCGCTAAGTATTTAAATTCAAGAACTATCTAACCTACCTAGAATCTAAGATTGGCTTACAAATATGTCTCTATCTCCACCAACAAGGGTTCATAGCATATAAGGTAGCAAGTCACCTAAAATTGTCAACAGATCCAGTCAGGATTGGAGCAAAGTACAACCATATTGCAATAATATAGCTTAGCACAAAATAAAGCCATAGGATAAGAAGTAGTAAAATATAATAATACAGAACAGGTAAAGGAAGTAGCATAATATATTCTTGAACATGTTAGAAATAATAAACATGTACCAAAAAATATTATACAAGAAATATGTAAAGATAAAATAACTGGACAATGAACATGTACAAGTAAGACTAACGGACAATGTATAAATACCTTTCGACATGTGAACGGCTGGGCTGATACGGTGCATCATCTCGATGGCTATCTATATTTAAAGGTATGGCTAACCCATACGTGAGTCGTAAGACTTAGCTATCCATATTAACATTAGCTGGGTTTGTTCAAATACATACTTAGCATTTCCCCTCATGACTCACTAAACAACAATAACATAGCAATGGTACAATAACCCTATCGTGTCACAATCGTGTCTCAAATCGGATAATAAATGAAAATACGATGAAGAATAGCATTATAATGTACTAAAAACATAAAGCAATATTGTACTTGCCTAAATTTAATTGGAGTTGATGTGTGCGACACGATCACATCGGCACATAATAGGTTACGGTGCTAAACTTCACAAGATGATCTCTAACGGTGGGACAGACCAGTCCATTGAGTGTAGAATAGTCCAATTAGCTAGGGTCGACATAAAGAAGTCTGAATTCGCAAAGAAATAGGAAATTTGATTAGTCATGGTCAAGAATTGATTCTAAGGAATTGTAAAAATAAATACTTATAACTATTTTATAGAATTAATTATAATCTTTAAAAACTATGTTTTTATTATTCAAAATATTTTAATTAAATACTTAAAAATCTAGAAAAAATTATTTTAGGATTCAAAACGAATTTTGTCAAAATACAATTTTAGGTCAAAACTATATTTGGGAAATAGCTAGAAATACTATAATAATATATTTAAGCTTTTAATCCCAAATTGAAATTTGTAGGGCCAAAGCCTAGAATTAGTTCTTTAATTACTTACTATATATTTATGTAATAAAAATAGTATAAATAATGCTAATGGTAATAATAATAATAATAATAACATAATGGTACATATATACATATATACTTAATTTTCTTTCTGGCCCTTGGCCAGTTGGGTTTGGCCCGGCCCACAACCTACCCTGATCTCTCTCCCACTGAGGGGAGAGAGAAAAACAATCAAATAAAATCAGAAAGGAAAAGAAGGGAGAAGAAGTCGAAGAGAGAGAGAGAGAAAGAGAGAGGGGGAGAGCTGAGAAGAGGGTGGAAGAGAGTGCGAAGAGAAGAGAGGAGATTTCAGAGAAAATGAGATGATCGAGAGATCAGATCTCGAGGTACAGTCGCTGGCAGAGAGGCTGAGCGCCTTACGATGCGATGGTCGCAGATTATCTGATGCGCCACCACGGAACCAGACTGGTGGCGGTTCTGGTGCCCGTTTGACAGAGAGGGGTTTCGACAGTAGCACTCGGATCCAGTGGAGAGGGTTGCTCGATGGTAGACCTCGACGCTTGTGGTGTCGACACGTTAGTACCCACGACCAAGAACGACAACTGCAGGATCTAACAGAGGCGACGAGCTGGCTACGAGAAGACAACGGGTATGGGACAAATCCGGTGATGTTGAACAGCACGGGATGCCGGATCTAGTAGAGGTGCTTCGACAGAGATGGTGTTATTGCCGGAGCATAATTTTTCGATGGAAAATTGAGAAGATGAAACAATTGTAAAAACAATGTTCCAATACAACACTTCTAGGAAGGTAGTACAAATTTAACGAAGATCTAAGAAGATCTCGTTACAGCAGCATATGATATTACGAGAATCTAAGAAGATTTCGTAATCCACAGTAGCGAAGAAGATGACAGACGAAAGATGGAAGATGGCCTGCTGGGGTGAATGATCACCGTTGCTCAAAGCTATATTCGCCCCACACGAATAACTTCCAACAACCAGCAAGTTCGTCAAAGAAATTTGGAACACTCCTGCTCTTCTGACTCCTCGGATCGTTCATGGACTCCCGGGCAAAAGCAACGCTGGTGCAGTACTTCTCTTCTCTCTCAAGACTTCCGTTTACTTGTGTTAAGAAATACTTGTAAACTTTCACAACTCTCTGTATATGTCTGTGTATATGCCTGTGAGAGAGAAGAGACCTTTCATAGGACTGAGTAACAACTGTCCGGTTAGCACAACATTTGGGACGTGGTAAAAATCACTCCAAACGTGCAATAACCGCTCAGATTATGCACAGGCACGATCTGAAGCAAGTTGCGTACCTCGCACACCCCGCGCGCCTTGTACACCACGCGCTGAACGTGCACTGAGCCACTTTTGCCACCTGCTCCACCTGCGCACCCTGTGCACCCTGCGCCACCTGCGTAATTGAACGCGCACCTGTGCGCACAATTGGGTGTGCCACTGGGGCGCACCTGGGCCACGTAACCTGGCCGCGCAACCTAGCAGCGCACCTGACCGCACAACCTGGCCTGCGCAACCTGGCCGCACAACCTGGCAGCGCGCCTGGCCGCACAAGTGGCTCGCACAATGAACGCAACTTAAGCACACTATGCACTATGCGCCTAGCGACGATGTTAACGTGCTAAGTGCAAAGTACGCCAGCAAAATGCCACATTACGTCTCATGAGCCCATGAGCCCGAGTCCGAGTCCAAGTCGCTAAGCCCCTACGGGGCTTAGCTCCCATGAAAATAAATTTCCCAAGAGCAAAAAACATGAATGCTTTTACTTGTTTATTTAGCGTTTTTCCCATAAGAAAAATAACCCCACATGGCACACCCATGTGCACCTCCACATGTGCATCTCTAAAATAGTGTAGCTAATATATAGAGATACAACTCCTTTGGCCTAGCCGATGTGGGACTAAAGTTTCTAATACAAAGGCCAAAACCCAATAATCCCCCACATATCTCTATATATGGCTATAAGTGTTCCCTATAGTAACTGTGCATCATGCATTAGGAGAGATGTCGCTGACGACTTGAATCTTCCCCCACGGGTCAAACAACAGACTATAATACAAGAATGGACTAAGCCTTAAATTCTGTACCATAGCTAAAATTCTTTCCACTCACATAATGTAGTTACATGTGCTTCTGGCTACACATTAAAGGCCCTGTACCAGCCTGATTTCTGTGTATAATTTTGGGCGTCTACAAGTTTACCCTCAAGAGACGGCCTGATATCTTTTTGTCCATACACTGTAGGTGAGTTCATTATAAAGAGACATGGCATGAAGCGCTTTGCGCTTCCCTTGCGGTGCTACGCCGCTATGACATGGCTTAAAGTCGAGGCCTTACCCCGTAATGGAAGCCTCATTGTAGTGTCATACTACTGTAGTATGAGGCCACCGCTAGTGCCAAACTACCCAGCATGGAGCCTTAGGCTCCCTTGTGGTGTTACGCTGCAAAGACATGGCTTACAAGGCCGAGGCTTGTGAGACCCGTCTCACTGTATCAGTATTTTATACGGATACGTGTTTATTTGAGCCGTATTTCGTATTCATCGATTTGCGTGATATTTTAAAAATTTTCCTAAGTGGGATTTTCATGACTTGGTTTAACTTCGACTTGGTTTTATTTGGTTCGGTTCCACTTTGACTTGGTTTGATTTAGTTTGGTTTCTCATGAGATGAGGTGTATGGTTTAGATTTAGTGGAGAGGAATGAATGGTGGAGATTGCTTGGGCTTGTTATATAAGCCACCTACCACTCTCTCTCTCTCCTCCATTATTCATTTCCATTTTTCCATCTTCATCTTCTTCCTCCAGCCCAAGGCAAGTACACCTTGCCGAATGTTGGACGATTTCTATTTCATTGGTTCCATTCTCCTTATTGTTACATTCCAAGCATCTTTAGAACCTGGAGTTTTCGGTTTTACCGAGTGGATTATTGTAGATCTAGCTTTGTGGTATTTTCGGTTTTCCTGGGTTTTGATCTGTCAAACTTGCATATTTTTGTTAGTTGATGGTTCCATGTTGTAGAAAATTTTATTCTGCCCAAATTTGACTTATGGAAGTTCAGATTTGGACTCAGGATGGCGAATTTATGGAGCTTGGAAGTATGGATTCATGGTATTTTTCTTCTCTGAAGTGAAAAGAAGAACAGTACTTGACCACATGACTATTTCATGCGGCAAGTAGTTTTCTGGCCGCATTGCCTTGCAATCATTAATTGCATGCATACATTAAATATTGCATACGCCAGCATGCGAGTGAGCCGCATATGGCTTGCTCTTAAATATTACTTACTTTTAACATTTCCTTGCCTGCATGCAATCCACAGTAGCTAGCCGCATATGAAATAAATATGAGCCGCATGCAATAAAATTGTGTTCACATTGAAGCACTCTTTATGAATACATTTTATGCATTCACTTTTGATGCAGGCCCCTGGGTGAGCCGCATAGACTTTAAGGGAAGCATTTAATGCACCCTTTCTTGTGATGTATTTTTTTCTTTCTTTTCTTTTTCCATACATGTTCCTAAGGAGTCCTGAGTAGCCGCATGGGTTTTTGGAGGCTATTCCTAAGGACATTGCTTAAATGCAATTATTAATCCATTCTTAGTTTTTGTCCTTATTTGCTTGGTTAAAGCATCTGGAGAGAGCTAGCCGCATGGTTAAATTAAATGCCCTTTTTGCATTTAAGACCCTCATAATTCATATATTATGCTTATTGCACTTAAGTCCTTAGTAATTAATACTTATGCCTTAATGAATTGGTTTAAGCCATGGAAAAAGGGTGAGCCGCATAAGACTCTGATGGTTGAATGCCTTTTTGCATTTAAGACCCTACTTTATTATTTAATGCCTTATGCATTTTAGACCTTGCATTTATTACTTAAAGCTTTAAGCAATTAAGGCTTTAATAATTATATTTAATGCTATTGTTTGTGCAAGCACGTAGCTTGCATGCATGTAGCTTAGGAATTAGCTTGCATGCATGAAGCATTTGTATTAAGCATCTGAGTACTTGTGAGCCGCATGCCCCCCCCCCCTTTTTGTAGTGAGCCGCATATGCTAAATGCACTTGTGAGCCGCATGGCATGCTATAAATAATGTAATCATTGTTTGGCCACGTGAACTTTTCATACTGCATTAATTGTTGAGTCCCACATGGCTTCTGTACTTGAGTGGCCACGTGTCCCTTTTTCCTTTGCTTGAGTGGAAGCTCGCATTTATTGTCTTCCCACTCTCTGTCTTTTCTGACTGCATGAATATTACTTGTTAGCATTTAATCTTGGCCGCATGGCCCCCTTTAGTTATTTTCTGGCCGCATAAGCTTTGGCTGGCCGCATGGGTGGCCTCCCACTCTCTTTGACCGCATGTTTGTTCTCCCACTTTTGGACCGCATGGGTCACACTTTGATTGTTTAAATATTTTATTTGCCTGAATTGTGGTCAGAATTTCTTCCCACTCCCAATATGAAAGTTGTAAAGTTTCTCCCTGGCTTCAAGAATATATATATTATTAATATATTATTATTTAATCGTGCAAGTTTCTTCCTTCTTTGATAAATGACATGACACGACGGTGACCCGTAGTGGTGCACTCTTGAAATGAACTTGACATGATATTCTTGACATGATATTCTTGACTTGATATTCTTGACATGATCACTTGACATGATAATGACTTGATAGTGCCCCGCCGTGGCGCACTCTTGACATGATAAACCTGACATGATATCTCTTGAAAGGCTGTTGCGACGGCTAGCATGACTTGATAAGATTGAATAACTTGGACACCGTGGACGATTGTGCTTGTACAAATGAACCTGTCTTATCTTGCATCATGTCTAGGATGGGACTCCTGAGTACCACGGTCAGGAGTACCTACTGTAAATGGCTAAGGCTAATAACTAGAATAATACAGTAGTTCATGGAGAGACTTTCCCAGTTACCTGTTGCCCCTTTGATCCCGGCCTTATATATATATATATATATATATATATATATATATATATATATATATATATATATATATACATGGGATTTGTTGCTATCCGTCGAGATGAGCGCACTTCCAGCCCGCCGTCGAGTGTGGTACCTTAGGACACATGTACCTTACTACAGTGTGTCTGCTATATCATGCTATCTTTTCCTTTTCTTTGCTGGGGTCATTCAGGTAGTAACAAACGGGTAACCGGACTTGGAAGAATCTAATTGCATCTTGATAGTAACTAGGCTTGTGATAACCCTAGTTAGTTAATGTAGAAAGCCGTAGGCAATGATTGGCCGTGATTGATTGGATGGAGTCTACTCAGTGTAAGTCTTGTCTTGATCCTGTACCTGAATGTTACATGTCCTGATTTCTTATTTATCTTGCTGATAAATGGTGGGAGAAACCAAGTTCCGTTCAGACGAAGGGTTACAACCCCGGTCCTTGTTTGGTTTACGGGTTGTAACCTGGTTATCTGAATAGTCCCATGGTTATCTCATCGTATATCACCTTTCCAGTCTAAGTCTTGTCTAGATCCAGTTCCTAACTGTTCCAGTTTATTTATTTAACATGTTCTCCAGTTTACTTTATGCTCAATGATGATTTACTTACTGTCTTCCTATGTTCGGGACAAGTGCATTGGTACTGCACAAATCTCGATCCTCCTTTACTTACTTGCTTGTTGTTTGCTAATGATTGCTGGTTTAAAGTTCATAGTTCGGCCTCCTTTGTGGTACTTGCTATTTGGGGTCTGACCCCACTGGTTTTGCATGGCCAGGTTCTGATAGAAGAGCCCGAAGGATCTACCGCACCATCTACTCGACGGTGACCAGCCGGAGCACCGGAGTGCCTCAGTGGGTTTCTTCTTCATTCTTCCACTGATATGTAAATTCTCCTCTTGTAACGTTTAGCCCCGAGCACGGATTTAGCTCGTGTTTTGGTATTTTCCTTGATATTGTAGCCTACGGGCATAAACATGATATGTGTATTCTAGACTATAGCTAGTCCTTATCATGTACGACTAATACTCTAGCTAGTCCTCAGTTCCGTGGTACTGGCTTCATGATCAGTCATGTATATATGGTTCGGGACGCCTTACTATTGTATGTATGATGATCGTACTCCTTGCTCTTGTATAATTGCCTGTGATTGAGATACCTAGGATTGTTAAACTTAGGATTGACTGATGGCTTGTAGAGTAACCCCCATGTCTTGACAGCTTATACGTGATTTCAGAGTATTAACGTACTTTGGGATTGCGTAGCTGGCTGTGTCCGCCTCCGTCCAGTATTCTGGTTCTGGGGCGTGATAAGGCTTTATCCCTAACCTGGTACCTCATCGTGGTGTCGTGCCACTGTAACATGAGGAACTCCTCCTCTTTGTAGTTCTTCCTCTCTGCTATTCCGTTTAATTGAGGAGAGTACGGAGCCGTAGTCTCATTGACAATTCCATATTCTTTGCAGAATGATGCGAATTCATGAGACCTGTACTCCCCACCTCGACCACTTCTTATTCTTTTGAGTTGTTGTCCAGTTTGCCGCTCAACTTCGGCCCTGAACTCTTTGAACTTCTCGAATGCTTCATCTTTAGCCTTCAGCAAGTAGACGAACGCATACTTTAAGAAGTCATCGATAAAAGTTATGAAATACTTCGTCCCGACCTTTGTAGAGAAATATTTGAAGTCACAGATATCAGAGTGTACCAACTCCAGAAGATCTGTACTTCGATTAACCCGAGGAAAGAATTTCCTTGTGATCTTTGTTTGAGCACAAACTTCACATTTCTCTACCTTACTCCCACACTTAGAGATAAGTCCTAGACTAGACATTTTGTTTATTCATTTACAATGAACATGCCCTAGTCTATTATGCCACAACTCAAAAGTATAAGCAGGAGTAATTGCATTAATAACATTGGAATGATTTACAAGCTGAATTTTGAACATTCCTTCGGTATAAAAAGTTTATTCGAAATATGTTCCCTTAATAGTCATCACCATTTAGCCAGCATTGATGTCCATCCTGAGGTCTGCATTGCAGAGTAGGCCTCCTGAGATCAGGTTCTTGGCGATAGCAGGTACGTGCTTCACGCCTTGAAGCGTTAGAGACTTGCCAGAAGTCAGCTTCAATACCACCGTCCCAATCCCGAGCACTTCAGCTTGTGCCTGGTTCGCCACCATAACTACTTCAGAAGTAGGCGTATAGGTGGTGAACCACTCCTTGCTGGAGCAAACATGGCAGGTGGCTCCAGTGTCTACCTACCAGTCAGAGTCAGTCCCTACCGCATCAACTTGCGTAATCATAGCAACAACGTCAGTGATCATAGATATCTTACTAGGCTCTCCTTGCTCTGATTGCTTGGTCTTTGCTTTGCATTTATTCTTGAAGTGGCCCTTCTTGTCATACTTGAAACAAGCCAAATGTGACTTTGGCTTCTTTTGCTTGAACGAAGTTCCCGTAACTTTCAGATTGTCAGGGTCCTTCTCCTTGATGTGGAAAGCCGCCTGCTTTTCCCTTGGTTCCTTGGTATGAACCAGATTGGCGTTAGCCAATTGCTTGGACAATGCGTCCACCTTCAGTTGTGCCCGCATCTGGTCCTCAATATATATTTCCTGTAAGAGATCTTCAAGGCTGATCTCAAACTTCTTCCTATGCATGATTGCATAGAACTTACTCCACTCAGCGGGGAGCTTCGAGACAATCCCTTCAACAACAAACTTGTCGGAAAGGGGCATCGCCTCATCTTCCAGCTTCTGTCGTAGCTTCAGGAATTCCTTCACCTGCGACAGCATGGACTTCTCATCCTCAAAGAGCCATTTGTGTATTTTTCAACCACAAATATCTTGCTCCTGATCTTGTCTTCTTCGTACAGTTTCTCCAAAGACTCCCATATGTCTCTGATAATAGTTTTCTTACTGTAGGATTCTGCTAGGGAATCCTCCATAGCATTCAGGATAAGCAGCCTGCAAATGCTCTTCTCCCTTCTCCACTTGGCCTGAAGTTTAGTAGCCGCAGTGATTGCGGCAGCAGACCCAACATCTGGAACAGTAGGTTCCTCTTCAAGAAGCACGTGATCAACGTCTCTGAGTTGTAGAGTGAGATAAACCTTCCTCTTCTAGACTTGATAAGGCTCTCCATCAAACTTTTCAAACTTACAGAAGTCGGTATTGAGGAGTGAAGCATTAAAATTTTCTATCGTAGGAATATAGCTTTGAGAATGTTATTGCCGGGGTACAATTTTTCGATGGAAAACTGAAAAGATGAAATAATTGTAAAAACATTGTTCCAACGCAACACTTATAGAAAGGTTGAGCAAGTTTAACGAATATCTAAGAAGATCTCGTTACAACAGCATATGATATTACAAAAATCTAAGAAGATTTCGTAATCCACAATAGCGAAGAAGATGACAGGCGAAAGATGGAAGATAGCATGCTGGGGTGAATGATCACCGTTGCTCAAAGCTATATTCGCCCGACACGAATAGCTTCCAGGAACCAGCAAGTTCGTCGGAGAACTTTAGAAAACTCCTGCTCTTCTGACTCCTCGGATCGTTTATGGACTCCCGTGTAAAAGCAACGCTGGTGCAATACTTCTCTTCTCTCTCAAGACTTTTGTTTACTTGTGTTAAGAAACACTTGTAAACTTTCATAACTCTCTGTATATGTCTGTGTATATGTCTGTAAGAGAGAAGAGACCTTTTATAGGCCCGAGTAGCAACTACCCGGTTAGCACATCATTTGGGACGTGGTAAAAACCACTCCGAACGTGCAATAATCGCTCAGATTATGCACAGGCACGATCTGAAGCAAGTTGCGCACCTCGCACATCCCGTGCGCCTTGTACACCATGCGCTGAACATGTACTGAGCCACTTGCGCCACCTGCGCCATATGTGCGTCCTGCGTACCCTACGCCACCCGCACAACTGAACGCGCACCTGTGTGCGCAACTGGGCACGCCACTAAGGGCGCACCTGGGCCGCGCAACCTGGCAGCGCAACCTGGCCGCACAACTTGGAAGTGCACGTGGCCGCGCAACCTGGCCTGCGCAACCTGGCAGCGCAAGTGGCTCGCGCAACGAGCGCAACTTAAGCGCACTATGCACTATGTGCCTAGTAACGATACTGACGTGCTAACTGCACCAATGAAACACCACATTACGCCTCATGAGCCCATGAGTCCGAGTCCGAGTCGCTAAGCCCCTACGGGACTTAGCTCCCATGGAAATAAATTTTCCAAGAGCAAAAAGCATGAATGCTTTCAATTGTTTATTTAGTCTTTTTTCCATTAGAAAAATAATCCCACATGGCACACCCATGTGCACCTCCACACCACATGTGCATCTCTAAAATAGCATAGCTAATATATAAAGATAGAACTCCTTTGGCCTAGCCGATGTGGGACTAAAGTTTCTAATACAAAGGCCAAAACCCAACAGATGGTGGTAGTCAAGCTGGCACGGGGGGGCGGTGGTTATGTTCTGGTGGTGATGAACTCGATTGTGGATGGCTGGGAAGGAGGTCGAAAGATGGGAAACGGGGTTGTGTCGAGGTCGACACGGTAGTGGTGGCGGCTGCTCTGTACTGACGAGAATAGGTCAGATACGGCAGACAGGACACAGGGATACCACAGGAGAATTAGAGTCAGGGTTAGGAATTTCTGTCGTGTCCTGTATCGAGACACGGGGAGGTGATGGATTGGATATGTCTATAGTGTTGGAGACAACGAACATATAATTGTAATAGTAGACTCGGAATAGTAGAAAGACACCCGGGATTGGACCCGAGGCCGACACGGCTCAGACAAAGAAGATGGATGGGGTGGACACAGAGATAATAACACAAATTTAGTTATGGAGTTGTGTTTGAGAAATTTTCGAGAAAAAACAAAGGGAAGGCTCCCTTAAATTAGGTGAAGGTTTCCTAAACAGATAAGGATCATAATCCAATGATGAAAACTTTAAATAAATTTTGAATCAAATAAATATTGATAACTAAATTAATCAAATCAAATTTTAATATTTGATTACAATAGTAATTTAAAATAATATTTAATATCATCAAAAAAAAAATTTTAAAAAAATTTATAAACCCAAAAATCTAATTTTTAAAATATAATTTGGCAAAGCATTTTTGTAGTTCAAAAAATATTCATGATTTTCTTTACAAAAATTTAAATAAAATTAATTTTTTAAAATAATATTTAAAAATTATAATAAAATAAATATAATTTTGAAAAAATTAGGAACAAGGTTTACAACTAGTATACTTTGTGTGTATTGAACAGGATCACTTGAGGTTGTTCTCTTTGTACCGACTACATAAAAGATCAAACAACTCAGTTATTATGGATGCTTATGCTCTTAATCCAGATATAATAACAAACATGTATACGCAGCGTGCATTACTTTGACTTATAAAAGAGTAAGATTCATTATGGGTTAATAATCTCTCTAAATTAGGTAATGGCATTGTGTGTATGATGATCTGTTGATTATAAAAAAAATTCATGTCCCGATACATCGGGTTGATCATGTCCCCAGCTATAGATAGTTTTCTACTAGAATGTAGTAGTTGAGCATTCTTGATCCTGATCCTGATCCATCAAACATCATAAGGTCAATACGCCTTCTTATTTCGAAGGTGGAAGTTGAGTTTTCAGAACAAATATTATCATAGGAAATATCTCTCTTTCGTTGAAACTTGCTCTCACTTAAAGATATGTGGAGGGATGATATATGGACTATTTTATACATATTACTTTGCAGTATGACTTTGTAGAGATAACTATTTTTGTCAGTAGTGGGACAATAAGATGCTCCATAAATACTATCTATTTCTACCTTACACATTGGACATTGTAGATAGTTATACCCATTATCTTAATACAACAAAAATAATAACGAATGATTCACCCAAAATTTTGTGCCGGCTGTTTGGATCCTTTCCTTCCACCCATTATCATAATCGTTTGCCTTCTTTTTAATGTGTGTGTGTGTGTGCTTCTGGAAATGTTATTTGATGGACCTGGTGCATATATGTATCCATTTGTTTGATTGATGCTTTCTTCTACCTGTACATGCACAAACAAACAGACAACATACACATGACATAGATACATGCATGCGTAAATCTCCTCGTATACTAATATTGAAAGTGCATGGTGGGTCTGTTGTTGTTTCCCACGTCGAAAAAATCTGTTGGGACATGCAAATCTGTATGAACATTGAAAGCTTTGGATGGTCTACACTAAAGTATCATTTTTCTGTATTTCTCTATGAAAAATTAGATACCTAATTTTCCTTTCCAAATAAACATCCAAATTTCGAAACCATGTTATCTTTTGCTCCAATTGAGAGCAATTGTCCTAGTTTTGAATAGATCCAGAGTAGTAAATTGATATACCTGCAGTTATCTTTTTAATAATAATAAAAATATCGAAAAGTCTATTTTGACCAGCCCGGTAGTTAAGCATTCTTGATCCTGATCGTGATCTATCAAACATCATAAGGTCTATGCACCTTCTTATTTTGAAGGTGGAAGTTGAGTTTTGAGAACAAACATTATCATATTGTTGAAGGTAATGAGAGGAGGAAGTCTTTTTTTTTAATTTTCGTGAGGAAAGAAAATTTTGATATAGTATTTTGTATATTGGCCCTCCCTTTTGATCTCTTTTTTACATACTAGTTTAGGCTACCCCTATAAGTCCATAACTTTATAGATATTTATTAACAATTATAGTTTCTTGTAGATATCGACAAGAGTTGGATGACACTTTTTAGAAAGAGATTAAGTCAACCATATGTTGATGGGGTGAACTCTTTTGTTGAATCTACAATGGAGAAAGTGGACAAGAATGATATTATTCGATGTCCATGTAATGAATGCATGACCCTCGAGTGGCATACCGAGGAAGTTGTGAAGAATCATTTAGTACGACATGGAATGATGCTATCTTATAAGAATTGGGTGTATCATGGAGAACATGTTACTGAGTATCAAAATCAAGTATCAGACAATGAGGGTGATATTGAAATGTCGAAGAAAGAAGACAATTAAGACGAATTTCCTGAATTAGTACAAGACTATTGTAGGGTAACTTACATGTGCCATGATTTGGAGGAAGATACCGCTCAGAGGGAGAAGTTGCATAACATCAATAAACTATTGGAGGCTGCCAAACATGAGGTGTACCCAGGGTGTAAGAAGTATACTTTGTTGAAGTTTGTGATTACGTTGCTTCATGTGAAGGTAATGAGCAAGTGGAGCAATAAATCGTTCGACATGATGATGGGATATTATTAGACCTTCTACCTGAAGGGAATTTAGTTCAAAGTCCAGTGGTGCAGGTAACTGTTTGTCCCTCTTTCTGCAGTCACTCAAAACCAAAGTGCCTTCCGGTTCAATGTTGTGCAAATTGTTTGGGAAGTTGGTAACCTTTGTTAGAGTAATTTATATGCATGTCTCTCAAATTCTTTTCACTGGTTTGGAATTTCATAGTGTTACAATGATACATTGACATGTTCAGAACTAAACAAGTTATATCGCCAACTGCAGTGCCCTTCTTTTGGCTATTTGGGAGAAAATACCTCTAATTTAAATATAAGATGCACACAGTAATAAGTGCTTTGGAATGTTGTTTGTGTTCTGTGAAATTGAGTCAAAAGGAACTTTTGCACTGGTTCTAAATATAATTTGAATATATAATTAGCTTTCTGTGAAATTGAGTCAAAAGGAATTGCTACACAGTTCCTCTAATTTGAATATTAGATGCACACTGTTTGTGTTCTATGAAATTGAGTCAAGAGGAACTGTTGCACAGCATTAAGAGGAACTGTTGCACTGGTTCCAAATATTTTATGATTGTTTGTTCCTGTGTTGTTCAGTTGAAGACAATGTGATTCTATTGAATATGTAAATATATATTACACTTTAGTTTCATGAACCATAGTTTGTAGTTTTTTTTTCCTGAACCATAGTTTGTTCAGTTGAAAGAGTAAGCATGATTTCTCTTTTATCCATAGCTGTAAAGAGAAGTAGGATTTCTTTTTATCCATAGTTGCAGTAACATGTTCAGTTGAGAGAGTATTATGATTTCTCTTTTATCCATAGTTGTAAAGAGAAGTAGGATTTCTCTTTTAACATAACCATGGTAGTGATGATATTCCCTAGTGCTGACAGTTTTTATTTAGTTTTCCTCATGTGCCCATGTATGTCAAGTTTCTAAAATGTGAGAGAATGAATCCTTATTTCCTTAAGTTCATTTTCCATTTCAAATGGCAAACACCAAATGGCGGAGTTTAAAGTTTGTCTTTTTTTCGGGTGAAAACAACAAAGACTAGGTAACTCAACGAATTTTGTTTACCATTTTGACTAAGATGCCTGCAAAAAATGGTGTTTCAAACTAGAACTGATCTAGCCCTGAGTGTGTTTCTGTTCTGATGCTTCACAAATTTCATTCGTTAATTCCATGTACCATTGATCTTTTCAAATTATTCAAATCTCAGTTTCAAAGGTTATTGGTAACTTGGGTATTTATGGATGGGCAAAATTTAACTTTTTTGGGTATCATTGGAACCATGGCTAGATCCTAAGACTATCCGCCACCCAGCCACCCAACAGCCTTATACCTCTTCTTATGTTACCACTAGGGTCACTTGAAGTTGCAAGCATGCTTGGATGCACTTGCTAACTTTGATGCTGCAGTTACATTCCTTCATACATCTTTGGTATACAAGTTAATTGAGCTTGATTATAACATGGTATGGAAATTTTGAGAAGAAATTAAAAAGAAAACACAGTTAATTCTCATACGTAATTCTCATACGTATATAGATGTATTATTACCTCTCGTGAAAAAAGAAAAAAAATATATAGAGTCGTATATATATATATATATATATATATATATATATATATATATATATATATATATTGTGTTTTTTATTGGGTCTCTGTCGATCAATTTCAAGTATACTCTACATGTGTGAAAAGAAATATAATGGCATGCTCTTAACTGGCATAAGCCTTTCTCAAGGGCTCCAACCCCCACAATTCATAAAGGGGCCATAATTAGTATTGTTGTTGGTCTAAGAGATCATCTCCATCAAGTCCATTTCCTTCTTCATAACCTCCAGTGGAAATGAGGGAACTGTTGCATCCTAGCCCACACTACATATTGCTACTGCCACCACAACAGGACTCTCCCCCTTGCATGTGCACTGGTGTGTGCACATAGCACACATGCAACGTTCTCCTGACCTTCCCATTTGCTATTGTTGCTCCCTATCTGCCTGCACTCCCTAGTGCAAATGCACATGCCTAAGCTAATCCCCTTCTGTACACTACCTGTACAGGGCAAAAGCCCCTCTTCCCTATATTTCTTGTTTATAAACACACACACAAAGCCTACACATGCATAGGTGCAATCCACTCTCTCATATTCTTATTTTGCTACTAATTTTGCCTATGCCTACACACTGCTCTTCTTGTCCCTATACCCAATTCTCTACACCACTGCTAGTGCACACAAAGTCACATACATATACACTACCTATAGGTTACCTACAGTTTCCCCTACATACTCAAACACACACAAAAAGTTATAACACACACATATATACACAGGGACAGTGAACCCCCTCCCTGCACACAGATTAACAAACCCTGTGCACCTATGTGCACAGGTGGATACCAGAGAATTTTCCCTATACAGGGAACTCACTCCCCTTGTCACGCCCCATCTCGAAAAATCGCTCATCCTCGCATCAATTTATCCGAATCATCGTTCTCGCTGGAACATGATGTCGTACGAGTCTGGAGTTGCACTCGTACAAGGTAAGATGACAAGTTTTCAAATGGTTATCTTTGATTTGATATTAGCAACGGAAGAAAACAAAGTATATAAAAAAATTTCTTTATTGATGAATGAACTGAGATTACAAAGGCTTTTAATAGCCCAATTGAATTTGCCAGATTGGCTACAACACTCAAGTTCTCTCTTGCCTACAGGATTTTATCGTTTCATACATCATACCTTTTATATCTCGACCGCATCAATCTTATTGCAAGTCCGAGCGTCAATGTGATCACATGCTTCAAACGCTACGGCATTTCATGCCTCAGCGCGATCAAGCGAAGCTCCGTCGCTAGCAGAACATATCATGAACCTGCGAGCAATCTAGTGGAGGATTAGTACTTTCGTTCTCGTTGTACTAATCAAAGAGCCACTTAACAAAACCGACATTTAAGTAATGTATTGATTCATATAGCATACAATTTAGTTATCTTTCTATATTCTCGTTAGGATCGGTTTTATGGTATATTCGAAAGTAGTAAAGCATGTTATCGTGGCAAGCATGTTATTTTGATACGCATAAGCAAGCAAGCAACCAATAGCAATCTTGTAATGTTTAGTGACTTCTTACCAACACTGACGCACTCGTCCTTGCACCGACGCAAGGTGAATATGCCTCATTCCTTCCCTGTCATAATATAATGTGCTATGTGCAGGATCTCTGTGTTCCAGCACTTTCGGACCACTGTTCCTTAACTATATGAAGGTCATTGGCTTATCCGTGTCGGAATGGACTAAACTTCTCTCTTTTCTTTTCCTTTCTTTTCTTTTATTTTCTTTTATTTTCTTTTTTTTCTCAAACTGGGTAGCCCGGCGCCTCACGGGATGGGTTGCTATCCCAATAACCTGAGGCTTACCATTGTATACCAATCATTGCAGCTTTTACATCAATAACCGGTCGATAATCGTCTTAGAGATGTGTGCCCATCAAAGTTTAACATCCCTTTTAGGCCGAATGGTCCCGACGCCCCGATGCAAACCCGTTCGAAGGAACACCCGTGCACGGGAGATTATCTTCAGTCCATTTGTCAAGTCCATTTGACCATGCAACGTGCGTCTTATTCAAACAACCAAACGTAGTCTTGCGTCCGAGGCTCAGACCTTACGTCATCTTGTAGTTCTCTTGCTTTCCATATTCTCTCTTTCTATTTTCTTACATTCTTTGTATGATTTTATTCTTCATTTCAATGTTCAATGGCACCATGCCTCAACTCAATGTTCGTCAAACGAACAACCCGAAGGTCCTGAACATTTTTAAGGTACTGTGCCACATTCGACAGCTCTGCCACATTCATGCCACAACTGTTCTTTTCGCAAAGAAGCCATCTTTTATGATTCTCGTGTACGTACGCACGCTTTAACACAATTGTTCTCTATTCTTCGAGTCGTACATGCGATGCACGGTTCAATATCGTATATCCATGTTCTATGCCTTAGTGTTTAATGTTCATGGCTCGTGCACTAGTGCACTCGCCTCAATTATCTTTCAGCTAGCTTTCTAACTCGTGTACGGGGGCACGAATGACTTGTGCACTAAGGCACTCATCAATACAGTTATCCCATGTTCTTATGGCTTGTGCACCGAGGCGCTCACCTTTGCGATATTCAACGTTCAATAGTGACCCGTACATTTGATGTACATTTCATTTCAATTATTCTATCTAGTGTTTGACACGCACTATGTTCATCTCTCGATCGAGTCACGCCCATGGGCTCGATAGGTAAACTTAGCATACAATGGTACATTTTAATTAAGCATGACGGACTAGGAAAGAAGAGTCAAAGTCCCTCCACCTTAAGCCGACATGCCTTATCGTTTTGCCGAGTCGATGCGGCTTGATTTCATAACTTTGTCGCACGACCAACTCTTTTGATTTAGCCATTCGAGTACTTCGTGCTTCATTGAATTATACGACCGATTTTGGCTTACCGTGCTTATGTCTCAGTTCGTTGCGAGGCGGTGATTTGGTTTTGTAGACCCGTTGTAAATAAGACAAAATGTTAACCTCTTATATTTCAGCATAAACGTATAGCCTGCACACGAAACCAACTAATTAATATTCGTTCGAATCGGACTTGTACGTTGCATCGATTCAATTTCTTAGAATCTTCGAATAGACTCAATACTTTCTTTCGTGCCAACTTAACGCTTGCATCGATCTTACTCGGTGCGTTCCTCGGGTCAACGTAACTCTTGTATCGATTCGTATTGATACTTAAATTGGATCGGCGCAACTTTTTGAGTCAACGACTCAGCATAATGCACCGTATGGAGCGGAGCATTACATAATATACCACTCAAAACAAGGTTCGTCCTCGAACCGAAACCAACACTCAATTCAAGTGTTTCTCCAGATCGTTTTACGATCTCACCCAACTATTGTTTTTCCATTTCAAACACTCGTGCAAGCTTTCATTAACTTTGAATCTTTCCTACAGCTTAATTTGAATTCAGTACACAACTTGATTTGGATCGTACACCTATTCAAAGCATCCCAAAAATATGTGTATTTCAGCCAAGCCCAGTGGTAGAAAATTGAAACAAAGGTGACAGGTAAATTTTAATCCTATGCTTGCCATCTCGAACTCCCGATCGGACTTATCTTTAGTGAGTATTCTCAAAATTTTATCGCATCTGTATATTCGATATATACGTGATTCATTCAATAAAGTCACTGTATGCGATGTGATTCAAAATCGTATTTCTCATTTCGTATGTTTCGTATGGACCATCAATTTTATGCGTAGCGTCGAGCCATCGTGCATCGAATCGCAATAATCCTCTGCAATGCCTTGCGTTCAAAGTTGCTGCCCAACTATTTTCGAAGTCTGGCCATGCAACTCATCTCGATACGATTTTCTTTGTTGACTTGCAAATGCATCATGCCCGCTAGGTGACTTGCCTAGACACCATGCTTAAATTCTTCCGATGCAACTCAAATTCACGGTGCTCAAAGGCAGCAATAGCTTTGACACAAAATCTTTATGACATCTTACGTTCGATTCCTGTCGAGTAGGAAATTCACTAGCCAAATTTCCAACTTGTTCGTCTCGCAACATCGAATATTTGTTCGATTTATGCAAGTTCAATTGTATGGTGAATCCAAATCTAATGACATAACTCGTAAGTTATTATCTTACTGCTCGCTCTCATGCATAGAAAATTCTCAAATTCGCCTAGACTTATCATCAACATGCACCACACAATTTTATACGCGATATTGTATAGGTCCTCTTATGTGTCTGCGACATTTATTTTGATTTGGCGGTAAAGTCTTCTGGGGTCAGCTGCCTCAAAGCTATGCTCGATAATTGTGGATCATTAACGTTGGACAGTTACTACGAACCATGCTATATTATTTCGGAGCCAAATCATGTTCCGACGATTTCTATGCGACTACCCAAATTTGGACAAAACCATTTCTATTTGTGCAACTGAGGCACAATTATCCTTCGAATAATTCATGCACTATCATTGATAATTTTGCAATTCATAAAACATCTACTTGTACTGAGTTCGAGTCTATCTACCCACGGTCGACATCCGAGATGCTATACGCATCAAAACAATCATCGATAACTTTATGGCCTTACTTGATCAATCGTAAGGTTTACGATCAACTAGTTCGACATTCTCATATTGTTATTTCCAAAAATTACAATATCATGAGCCCACTCTATTTTGTATTCTCACATCGTGCTTACATTTTTCTTGTATATCGATTTCGATAGGTCATATCAATTTTGATAACACGAGGGTCAACTTTGAATCTGCATCAATGTCGACTCTAGTTCGTATTGCATACGTCCAAGTTTACTACAAACTTTTCCATACTCATCAACTCGTTTTCCGATTCGCCGTATCCCGCTATACTTTGATCGCGTAACCGAGTTACCAATTATCCAATATCGAACCCTCAAGTTATACGATCACGCACTCTAAGTTTTACGTGTTTCAGTCATACTCAAATAAGTTTCGCTGTAACGTAACCAACTATCTCTTAGGCACTATTTACCCACATCAACCAACTCTTCACTGAAGTCGCACGTCGTACTATCCGATTATAATTCACATCGCCCAACATTTTTATCGAATTTGCAAGTCGTGCGATTCGATTTCAATTCACATAGATTAACATTTTATCAAGTTTGCAAGTCGTATGGTTGTCCAACATTTCTATCGAGATCGTAAATCGGGCAACTCATTTATAAGTTCAAGTTTTCTATCCCATCGATCCGATTATTGCTTCAAGGCATAATCGTTTCACTGGTCTCGGTCGTTCGACCGACTTACAAATTTTTGTCCGACGTATCATTCATTGATATGAATCCCCGTCCTATCATTTCAACCGATTATCGAAGAACACTTGCATCAACATACCATCATACAAATTTTCAATTGAGTCTCGGCACTCTCCCGTCCGTTGCAGACAAATCTTTCACAATTCTCACAATGCGTTGATGCAATCCATCGCACAAGTGGTATTGCATATACCACTCAGAATTAAGTCATTCATTGCATAGGTGGTATGACATATACTACTCAAAAATCAAGTCATTTCCCTCGCATCATACTCGGTATTAACTAACTATTTTTTTCCACTTACAATTTTCCGTAGTAATCATGCCGATCATAATCGTAACTTTTGATTAAATCAAAATCCGACACAACTCGGCCAATGTTTTCATT
Source organism: Iris pallida (assembly GCA_029216955.1). Taxonomy (NCBI): domain Eukaryota; kingdom Viridiplantae; phylum Streptophyta; class Magnoliopsida; order Asparagales; family Iridaceae; genus Iris; species Iris pallida. The sequence goes on from JANAVB010004800.1 coordinate 16,962,194, forward strand.
TGCCAGCACAAGTCTGGTGCACAACCGAATTGATTCATTTCTATCAATTTATAATTTTAGTTCCTTCCATTTCACCTTGTGCAACGATTCATTTTTGACATTCGTTGCACCTCGTATAACAATTTGTTCCTGACATCCGAAGCCAATACTCGAATCCATTCAACACATTCGATATCAACTTTCATTTTTCTTGCAATGCATCATTCATAATTCAACTTGTTGCAATTGATACAGCAACATTCCACGACTTTTACTATATCAATGCAACCAATATTTCTCATATCGACTTGTTGCATTGAAACAACAAACATCTCGATTCATATTTCTCAATTTGTTGCACTTGCAGCAACAAACATCTCATTTCACATCTTCCGAGTTATTGCGCTTGCAGCAACAATTATTTCACGGCTTGTTGCACTCGATGTAACAAATATATCGTGACTTTCTTAGCAAACATCATGTAATTTCCAAAACACATACGGCAAAATTATACGACTTATATTAGACTTATTGTACAGAACATCCAGTGTGGCATCGAGTAGAGTCAAGAGTGATTTGATTGGTGGTGGTGGACAACTCTTTGGAATTGAAACGAAGCAAGCGTCCTGAGAAAATTGAGCCTAGAGCTCTAATGCCAATTTGTCATGCCCCGTCCCAAAAAATTGCTCATTCTTGCATCGATTTATCCGAATCATCGTCATCGTTGGGGCGTGATGCCGTACGAGCCTAGATTTGCACTCGTATAAGGCAAAATGACAAGTTCTCAAATGGTTATCTTTGATTTGATATTAGCAAAGGAAGAAAACAGAATATACGAAATAATTCTCTTTATTGATGAATGAACTGAGATTACGAAGGCTTTTAATAGCCTAACTGAATTTGCTAGATTGGCTACAACACTCAAGTTCTCTCTTATCCACAAAGGATTTCATCGTTCCAAACATCATGCCTTCTATATCTCGACCGCATCAATCTTGTTGCAAGTGCGAGCGTCAATGCGATCGCACGCTTCAAATGCTACAGCATTCTATGCCTCAGCATGATTAAGCGAAGCTCCGTCGCCAGCAAAACATATCATGAACCTGCGAGCAATCTAGTAGAGGATTAGTACTTTCATCCTGGTTGTACTGATCAAAGACCCACTTAACAAAACCGACATTTAAATAATGTATTTATTCATGCAGCATAAAATTTAGTTATCTTTCTATGTTTCTTAGGATCAGTTTCATGGCATATTCGTAAGTAGTAAAGTATGTTATCATGGCAAGCATATTATTTCGATATGCATAAGTATGCAGGCAATCAATAGCAATTTCGTGTTGTTTCGTGTCTTCTTACCAACACTACCGCACTCGCCCTTGCACCGACGCAAGATGAATACGTCTCATTCCTTTCTTGTCATGTTATAAGTACTCTGTGCAGGATCTCTGTGTTCCTGCACTTTCTGCCCACCGTTCCTTAACTATATGAAGGTCATTGGCGTATCCGCGTCGAAATGGACTAAACTTGTTTCTCTTTTCTTTTTCTTTCTTTTTTTTCTTTTCTTTTCTCAAATGGGGTAGCCCGATGCCTCACGGGATGGGTTGTTATCCTAATAACTAGAGGTTTACCATTGTGTACCAATTATTACGGCTTTCACATCAATAAAAGGTCCTAATTGTCTTAAAGATGTGTGCCCATCAAAGTTTAACATCCCTCATAGGCCGAACGGTCCTAGGGCCCCAGCGCAAACCCATTCGAGGGAACACCCGTGCACGGAAGATTATCTCCAGTCCATTTGTCAAGTCCATTCGACCATGCAATGTACGTCTTATTCAAACAACCAAACATAGTCTTGAGTCCGAGGCTCAGACTTCACGTCGTCTTGTAATCAGTCTTATACGTTGCATCCATTCGATTTCTTAGAATCTTCGAAACGACTCAATGCTTTCTCTCGGGCCAACTTAACACTTGCATCGATCTTACTTGATGCGTTCCTCGGGTCAACGTAACTCTTGTATCAATTTGCATTGATACTTAAATTGGGTCGAAGCAACTCTTCGAGTCAACGACTTAGCCTAATGTACCATACGGAGCGGGGCATTACACCCCTGTCTCCGTTGCACCGGAAAAACTCCCTATTCATCTAGGAAAACACATATACAACACAAAATCCTTACCTTCACAAGCCTAATTCCCCTCTAACACAGTAACTATCTACTGCTACTCCCTGGCACTTTCAATTGGACACCTACAGGTACACATGAGTCATATCTCTTGGGCACTTTTAATTGTTTTATGTACTTAAATATTAATGTGGCATGCTCACTGAAGAAAAAAAATATGGGATAAGATGCGTGGTAAAGCGGTAGAGAAAATGGTACAGAAAATCGGCAAGCTTCAAGTGCCAATCCCTGCCAGGGAAAGGGCTCTAGTTGGAGAAAATGCTACCGCCCTTGCAAACCAGATTGGTATTGAAATTCAGGCTGTTGCACCACTTCAAGACATCATGTATTGGGATGACATCGATGACTCCCTAAAGAAGTCAATTATTCTAAGAGTTAAGGTATTGGTGGATCTATTCACTAGTTCATATTATTAGGTTTATTTCTATATATTATTTAGTCAGAATCTGTATAATTGAGTATATGTTTGTAGGATAAATTTGAGATAAAAAATTATGATGAGGATGAAGTGGTGAGACAGGCCATTATGAAAATATGTCAGTTTAGATACAAAGATTGGAGGTCGCATGCATGCACATTACAAGAAGTTGTTAAAGAATGGCATAAACCCCAAAGCAAGCCATATAAAGGCATTTCACAAGAGGATTGGGAGTACATGATTGATCGGGTTTGGACAACAAATGCCAAATTTAAGGTATATGTTGCTCACTTTCTGTGACACACAAGACACATAACATTGTGTAGCAAAAAGTAACTTTTTTCCAACATGTGTTATGTTGACAATGCATCACTTTCTGCGACACACAAGACACATGTCGTCAAAATTAATTTTTATAAAAAATTATAACATGTCGCTAAAAGTGGACATTTTTTGCAACACGCTGTGTTCGTGTCTCGAAATACTTTCCCAGACGAGGATACGGCAACACATGTGTGACATAGCGAAATATGTCGCAGAAACTCTTTAGCGACACAAATATATATTTGTGCTACATATTTCTTATGTAGAACATGCATTTTCTTGTAGTGCCTTAAGGAGATCATAAGGATTGTCATATAAATTCTGCATGTGGATTATATCCGACATGATAAATAAAGTTGAGTGGTACTACTTAAGGATAAAAGATGTCGATCAATATAGTTGTCAGTAACTTATTTTGATCGACGGACATTCGATATCTTAACATAGGAAGATGAACTAGCATATAATAAGAAGGAGCCATAAACGTAATATGGGAGTAGAAGGTGTAACTACCACTTTTCTAAAATAAGGGTAATTTGAAACTTTTATAAAATTGATCATGTTAGTTATTAAATAATTGATTTAAATCATGTCAATGATAATTAGTGAATTTTTGATTATTTTAATATTATTTAATTTGGTGTATTGTGACTTTGGTCTTTTGCTAGTGAAACCTTAGAACAACTTAGCCTAAAGACTAACCACAACCATGGAAACCTAGCTAACATAATTGGATTAGTGTTTAGGCTCTAATCTAGCTAGGAATGAGTTAGAAACTATTTGGAGATTTAAATCATGGTGCTAGTTTGGGCCTTTAGCTTAAGGGCTTGATTTTTCAACATAGAAAGGGCCTTTGGACTAATGTAACCAACCAAACCCTAGCCTACCATAGATGGCCAACCAAGACTTGTTTCTTACCCCTATATAGTTCATCATTAGCCCCCATTCTTCTCTCATACAAAGAAACCCTAACCCTAATTGTGTTCTTCCCTAAATTTGTCCCCTTTCACCAAATCAACTCCAAATTCAACCAAACTAATTACAAACTACTCTCCTTAAGTAGAGGGGGTCTCTATTGACTAGCTAGGAAGGATTTAGGGTAATTTGACCTTGGATTTGGTGGAAAGACTTTGCAAGAGGATTTTTATTGAGATTCCAACTCTCAATTGGTAATGATCTCTAAACCAATTAGATTTCTGTTTTCTTTCCATAAATGCATTCATTTAGGGTCTGTCTAGACCTATGATTGATTTGGGTTCAATTCGTGTCCATTTGATGCCCGTATCATGGGCGTATCGCTCCATATCAAAAAGAGATCTCAAGTGTTCGACGAAATGTCTCTTAGGACTTTTTGTTCTCTATTTTCTAAACCAATTACATATTTGGAAAGCTAATTATCTGTGGTTTACAATAGTGCATGACTAAGTTGACATTGTGATGTTTTGATACACTTTTATGGACACGGGGACACGCGGTCAGATTCCTTCTGGCTACAGTAGCTCTCCTGCTACTGCTGTCATAGTACTCACTGGACATGACCCAAATTCCTGTGCTAGTGACATGATTGGGTAGCCCCCATGACTAACACGTGGCCTTGGAACCTGGGTTTGAATTGGTGTTGTTTTTGTGTAGTTATTCAAGCCACAGATTTCTAGTCGAACACGTTTTGCTTGTGTTCTGTGCATGGCACTCTATTGTGACTCTGTGACACATTTTGGACACTTCATGGACACATACTGACACTCTTTATGACACCTAGACACCACTCGACACTGCACACTGCATTGGTAATCATTTACTTGACACTACATTGCTCGATCGAGCACACACTCACACACATTGCTGTCATATTATACTGAACAATTTTTGCGTGCACTTTGCATTTACTTGCTAGACACTCTGACACCATGCTACACTTGATACACTCTCACCTTAACACACAATCTGATATGGCCATTCACTTTGTGGCACAAATTGGACACTGCTGCACTTTACACCCTTGTTTGTACATTTTTGATACTCTTGACACATGAACACTTGGCACTCACACCTTGCTGCATGACTCACTTGTCGACACATTAGTTCACATCATAGTACATACTGGTTTTTGGCACTTGACACATTTGACACTCTTGACACTGCATTCACTCATTAGCCATTTCAACACTTACTTCACATAATGAAATCTACTGTTTCAGTATCAGAACCAATTAGCTCACTGCACATGGTCAATTGACCAACTGCATTTCACATTCACATTTCACTGCACTACTTTCATTTAAGTCATTGTTAGCTGCACTTGAGGTATTACAATCACATGACCCATTATTGCACTTGCAGTTCACACACCTCCTTTTCCTGCATTTGTCTTTGTACTACAAATTTCTATTTCCCCTGATACTGAACCATATCATCATAAACCCTTTATTCACTGCATCACTCATATCTGCTCACCCTTACATGCATTCTCTTTTAAGTCACTGAATTGATGTGTCCTACATAGCCATAGCCTATGCGTACACCTTCCTTAGTTGTAATCATCTGTCCATGAATGGGCAGTTATTAAATGCTTATGCCCAGGAAATGTCCTATACATTATGTATCAGACCCACTCTCCTCATTTGATAATCGACCCTCCTTCTTTGAGTATTAGTTGAGGATTGAGAGATGGAGAGTTCGAGAGGGAAGGATGAGTACCAAACACATTTTTGAGTATCAGATGTGTGGTACTGCCACATTCCCTACTACTTGGTATCTGTCATTCATTGATCCTTCCACTTATGTTATCCTCCCACAGTGGAGTAAATAACCTACATACAAACCCTTTTGTCCAGTCCACTATGATTTGCAGTTTCTATTCATCCTTGTTCATTGCCATGTTCTCTGTCCAAATTAGTTTGTGATATCCTACATTCCTATTAGCTCTCTGCCACATATTAGACATCCTAGCCACCTTGTCCTGTACCCTTTATTAGTACCTGCAGTTTAGAGCATGTGTTCACACAAACATGTGTGAATTTGAGGTAGCAATAGCTACTGTAATATAAGAGGGGATAAATAGTATCAGTCTTTGCATGTTGCATACCTTCATTTCATCTCATACTCCATGTTCTGCATAGCCTTCACTCGACTGCTACATACAAATTGACCACACACTCTTCACATTGTTGTTCACTCTCACTCACTTCCTTTGACACTATTCACTGGTCTGTATACTCTTAGACACCTCTTGACACATGATTGACACATTATAACTTATAGTTGACACACTCACTCATTCACCCCTTCACTGCATATTACCTTACCTGCATATGGCAAGTCTGCAACATCACTGGACCACTGCCTATTCTGTATGCATCACTTGATGTCCTGTCCTTCATAAAAACCCCTTGACCACCTTCCCTTGCCTGTTCGGTCCAGTATTGGACTTGAATCCCTTGTTTGGGTCAGGCTAGGGTCTGCCATATGTTCTTCCCTATTAACTCTTGATCAGTTTCAGTTAGAACATTTCCTACATATGGTTTTATGAGAGTTATATATATATATATATATATATATATATATATATATATATATATATATATATATATATATATATATATATAGATTGTATGATATCTTAGATGTGCATATGGTATCCATATATATATTAGCCTATGGTTAGAATTGAGATAAACCTATAGAGTTGACTTGAGCTTGACCAAACCCTAGAAGTTGACCAGAGTTGACTTTAGAGTTGACTTTGACCTAGAATGGCCTAGTATCATGTAGATTGTATTGTACATTTCAATTATTAAATATTTGAACTCTTCATAACCTGTATTGAAATAGGACTCTGTGACTCCAGTTTGTACATCTATACATATCAGTTGCTCAGGGTATCAGGCGAGTACATGCTCTGATAATATTTCTATTTTATGATACCCTATATGTTTTTTGTATTTAGTGTAGATATCTTTATTTTTTTGACACATTGTTCACACGGATTGGTATTTGTCTGGATCCCATCATGAGATGTTATTCCTTGTATTCCTTGGTATATCTTGTGCAAACCTTGTCCTTGTTCCTTGTGTATTGTACAGACACGATTCCTGTGAAGGCTCGCGACCTTCTCAGAGAATCTGTGCCATAACGTGTCATGGTTGGATCTACTATACTAGTCGGGGGCGGGGGTATTAGCGTAGATATGTGATCAATACCCTCCTTGTATCAAGTCTTGAACCTTGAACAGTGTTAATCATACACCGCATGTATGATTAACCAGGCCAACTCTTATATCATGTTCCTAAGCCGATCACATGTTGAAACTAGTGCTAACTCACATAGATAGTAGTTTTTTGATTTTCGTACATGATATACACTGTTCTCTTGTTCTTACATTCATTTACAGTCGTGATATGCCTTACCATGCTCATGTACGTATCACTTTACCTTGTCTATTCTCTCTATTTACTGCTACATATTATTTATCGTCTAACTAGAACTGTTATTGGATATTTGTATTTGTTCCATCCTGACTGGATATGTTGACAAAATTTTACAGATGACGGCGAGGACGAGTATCCTACCTACTATGGTCCTTAGGACGCAGTGGGCATAGACCGGGAGACCCTAGTCCAGCAGGGGTTAGTTCCAGCCAATGAGGCACTAGGTAGCTCAGCTAGATTAGTTTGGTACTGAACTTTGTCTCTAGATAACACTTTGGCATGTTATTGTTTTTTTTAGAATTTGTGTTGGAGATTGTTGACTCTGAGACTCTGGACTTGTATTATTTCAGTGTTGAATTTCTGTATATTTTCATATCTTGTTGTCTTTACTTTTCCCTATCTTCTACCTTTCTTAGAATATTGTGTTTGAGTATATTATTTAGTCATTGCTTGTCCTCCGTTTGGAGTTGAACATCTCGACAGGTTTTGATATTATAATTGTTGTTAAATAGTAGACCTAGACAGTGTTCTACGTCGTTTCTGCGACGTAGGCTGGAACCCTGTCACACACCCGTGCCCCTACTCCGGGTGCGGGTCGTGACAGAAAGGTAGTACAATAATATCTCTTTAGTGGACCTAGCTATTTTTAACGGGCATGGTTGTGTGTTTGGGCTGAACACGGATACCTAGGTCCGTTAGGAGACCTAATCGAATTTTTTTCTCATGGTCCCTGCTCTAACCTATATGCATCAGAAAAGAGCAACTTTTTCTAAATTCATCTTCACATAAGGAAAGAAAGAGAGGTCAGCCAATGAGAAGAAAAGGTTGGAAGATCGTCGCCCACACGACGTCAAACCCGAGGAAGGAATATAGCAGAAGACTTTGAGGTCACTAACTAATGGAGGTTACCAAAAATTGTCGTCTACTCCTCTCACTTCAGGTATAACTCGTGAGCCCTAGTTTCTGCAATGGAAGGGTTAGATAACGTGTTAAACATGTTCATGTTTTATCAATCGATAAGTACACCAATTCATAGTCTTGGGGATCTCCTATTCTATCATTTGATATCAGAGCCGGTATTGGATCTGGGTATCGATTGATAAATCCATGTTGTCCAATAAAATTTGTATCAAAAAATAGTCGGTAGATGTAGATCTTTTCTGAATCAATTTACAGGCATCTTAGATCCAACTATTATTGTTCCGTTGCAGTTTTTATTTTTGTGATTTAAATCCACAGCTTGTCGTACTTATGGTTCTTCATGGATGTAATTAAAATTACAAGGGTTGATCGTACTTAATTATTTAATTTTCTTCAATCTAGATTATGTGTAGACTAAAAACATTACTTTTGTATTAACTACATTTTCTTTTCTTTTTTGAATGATAATCGTATGGACAAATGTTTGCATATTATATTTATTATAATAATAATAATGCAAGTTCTGATATTCTACATTGTAGATAATATGGTGTGTGGTGTCACACAGAATATCATATTATCAGTTTCCTATAGTATATATAAATGGTTCACAACCTAGATAGATTTGGATAAATATTGGTAAGGTTGTAGTATAATATGGCATTAGTCTAATTGTGTGTATTGAATAGGACCATTTGAGGTTGTTCTCTTTGTAATGACTACATAAGAGAACAAAAACCTCAGTTATTATGAATGCTTATGCTCTTAATTCGGATATAATAACAGACATGTATACGCAGTTTGCATTACTTTGACTCATAAAAGAGTGAGATCCATTATGGGTCAACAACCTCTATAAATTAGATAAATGTGTTGTATGTATGAAGGGCTGTTGATTATAAATAGAATCCATATCCCGATACATCGGGCTGATAATGTTCCCTTAAGGAGCTCATAAGGATTGTCATGTAAACCCTGCAAGTGATTATATTCGACATGACAAATAAAGTTGTGTGGTGCTACTTAAGGATAAAAGATGTCGATCAATATAGTTGTCTGTAACTTATTTCGATCGACGGGCATTCGATATGTTAACATGGGGAGACAATCTTGCATAATAAGAAGGAGTCCATAAACATAATTTAGGATTAGGAAGGTAGCATAACAATAGCTCTTTAATGGACCGAGTTAGTGTTAACGGGCCTAGGTTGTATGTTCAGGCTGAACACGGGATACCTAGATCCGTTAGGAGAGCTAACCCTTTCTCCTCATGGTCCCTTTCATAGGCTATATATATCCTATATTTTTTGGTCGTCATATGCATCAGAAAAGAGCAGATTTTTCTAAATTCGTTCTTCACGTAAGGAGAGAAATAGAGGCCAGCCAATGTTATGACCTATTCCGGATAACCGAGTACGTGGCCAAGTCCAGCCTATATCACTATATCGGCAGTAGAACGTTGTCGATAACTCACAATAAAACCTCCACATATACAAGTAGGCATGAATGTAATACATACCCAGTCATAGCATGACCAAAAAAAGTATGAGTATGATAGATAAGGAAATAATAATATCAGAACTCAATTGTCAGAAATCTATAATAACCAAATAAGGTTTATCCGGAGACAAATCCGGTCCCACTAGGAAAATAAATTAAAGCATAACTAAAAGAAATAAAGTCTAGATCCCTCCATAGATCACATCATAACTCCTGAGTATCGGTACCAACAACAACACTATCGTCCTTTGGTAGTCCATAATAAAAGGAATATAAGTAGTCATCATCCTTTCCTAAAATGTCAACCACCTAGTCAGGGTGAGAGCAAAGTACAACTATATTATAACTTAGCACAAAATAAAGCTAGATGAATAAAGATACAGTGAAACACAACAAGAAAGAAATGGGTATAGGAACTAGCAGGAATATTCTAGAACGTGTGAAAAATAGTGAATAGGTACAAAATGACTACTAGGCAAGAACATGTAAAAATAAGACAACTGGACAATGACATGTACAAGTAAGACTAATGGACAATATAAATGAAGTACTACTTCGATATGTGAACGCCTGGGGTAATATGACACATCATCCCGATGGCCATCTACTCGGTACTTCCCCTCCCGACACTAGCACAACAATAACATGCATGGTACAACAAGTCCTATTGTATCACAACATGTCTCTATATGAATAACAACTCTAAACATTGTAAATAATAACATTTATAAAGTACTAAGAACATAAATATTGTACTTGCTAGAAGATAAGCTACAATAGTTGTGCGCAACAAAAACGTGCTGACACGAAAGATGGTCCCAACTCGCTATTTCCACCGATACGCATCCCGAGAATAATTATAGTCCACACCATAATATAACTAAATTAGATTAATTCTAAAAAATATAAATCTATATATGCATAAACTCAGATTGACGCAAAGTGTCATTCGTACTTTCAGATTAGGGTTTCGGAGGACAAGGTTCAAAAATGCCATTTAGAATTGAGAATTTACATTTCCCAGAAAAATTATTTTCTATTGAAGTTGGATAGACGAACGAATCAGTTCGAAGAATAATCAACGGTTCAAACTTACTAATCTGATAGTACAAAGTTTTGTCTTTTTACAGAAGAAAATTTCACACCAATCCAACTGTTGGATTTTTCAGAAACTACGTTCAAAGTTGGAAGAAATTAACACAAAATTGTAATATTTTTGGTTTTCTGAAAACTATTGCGAGATGCCTTGTTCACGAATAGTTTCCGTAGGTCAATTGGAAACATTAGGTCATTAAACTAGAACTCTTGATTAGGAAACATATCCTAGTTTATTCTACAATAAGTTTCACAGAAAATTAGAAAATAGCCAAAAGGTTATAAGATCACAAAGTTGACAAAAATAGTTTATCGACTTCCTGAAGCGTGCAGTTTTTAACAGTGACAGGATACCAAGTTTGCAAATTGATTTAGATAATTAAAACTTGACAATAATCGATAAAACCTATATCATCTGATAGATAAAAGTTTTTACAACAAGTCCTAGGTTTTAGTTTTCCAGATAGCAATCGAGTTAATGTGACAGTCGGCAAACTTCAGAAAAAAAATTCAGAGAGAGGTTCAAGACGCAGAATCTTATTATAACATGCCAACTTTCATAATAGTTTTGATTTAGCAACGAATTTAGTTTCACATGAAATTTGATAAAAGTAAAGGACAATATACCTAGTTTGAGGTCCAAAAGCTGGTTTCGAGAAATAATGCTCGAGTGCGATGATATCAGCGTCGAAAGTAGGTTGAACTTGAATTCAGAATAAACAAAAAAATATGTTCGACTAGCGAACTTTAGGTGTTTGTTTGATCTATCAATCGAACTCCGTCTCGAAGGAAACGTAACATGATGATAAACTAACTTACTGGGAACATGCTGGAAGTCCTGGTTCAACAAACACACAACCAAGTGCATAGAAAAACAATGGCAAAGTGGGGTTGTTGTTGCTGTTTCTACCGCTGCTACTGCTGCTACTATAGTAGTTATTGTCGTTGCACTAGTCACTGGCCGGCGGTGGATTAGGGTTAGGGTTTTGGGTTAGGTGGTGAGGAGAGAGAGATATGGGTTTTGGTTAGAGTTTGGAATATATATATATATTCAGGGATTGCCTGTTTCTAACTAACCCCTTCCCTTTTTTATAACTTACCCACTAGTCCAGATGTAATAGGATTTTGCTTGAAACACTAATTAAATCCTCCAAAATGTAATAACCCTATTCTTATTTATAATTAACTAAATCTAATAAAATATTTCCTATGGATTAACAATATAAGTAATATAATATAACAAGTATAATATCATACAAAGTAAGAATAACTTTAATTAAAATAAACTTAATTCATGAAATTGGTTAGCAGAGGCTACAAATATACCTCCCCTAAAAGAATTTGTCCTCAAAATTTTGGAAAAAATACAAGCATGAGAAAGTAGGATTGAAATGTGAATACCATAAGGATCAAACAAGTAAGGATAGCATTCACGTATCTCGTCTTCACGTTCCCTTGTAGATTCTCCAGGGGAATGATACCTCCATGCTACGTGAACCAAAGGTATCGTTTGGTTGTGTAGCACCTTCTCTCTGTGATCCAATATTTCAACAGGCTACTCTGGGTAAGTAAGGCTCGACCAAATCTTCATCTCTGAATGGTCTAGGACATGACTCACATCAGCGATTGTAAACCCCCAATATTTTCTAAATATTTTAGTGTTTTCAAAATAATTTTTCGATATTATTTGGAATTAATGTGGTAATTGGTATATTCGTAATTTTAGATATTATATGTATAATAATGCTTGATATATTTCTAATTGTTAATAGATATAGTTTTCAATTATTAAAAACCATTTTGTTACGTATTAATAATTTATAGGATTTTTAGAATTTTATTCATATATATATATATATATATATATATATATATATATATATATATATATATATAACTATAGTTTGTAAAAAAAAAATACAAGTGGAGGGGACCAGCCACGTGGGCCGGTCCACCTCAGCCCGACACCCTCTGAAATCAAATGGACGCAGCAGCAGCTGCCATGGGAATTAACCCGACCCCACATCCCTAAATTAGGGACCAGCTCAGCTGCTATTGTAAGCATCAGCTAGCAGCCGCAATTTTATAGCAAAACCCAACCCAATTTCCTTTAGCAACCCGAACCCCATCTGGTTTACCTATTCAAATAGGATTAGTAGTCGGCGGGGGAATATATAAACGAATGCTCAAGGCCGAACCCTAACCCTCATTAATTCCATCTCAATCAGAAGCCCTCGACCTTGTAGACCCTCCCCCAACCGACAGCACAGCCTGTTCGCCGTCGGCGATCACCGGAGCTACGCCGCACCCGCACGGACCGACGGGAAAACAGAGAAACTCTGTTTCGAGCACTGTCCAGGTAACAACTTCTCATCCCGATTTCTCCTACGACACTAGATCGTTTTGAGTTTTGTAAAGTTCCATGGAAACCCAGTATGACCCTCTTGAATTCCACCAAAGGGATTCGAACACGATGACACGACCCTTTCGCGAATTCGACGCAAAGTCGACGATTTCTGTTCAAATAAAACAGAACAGAAGGTCAACCAAACCCTTACTTAGGAAGCCAGTTTTTGAACCAAAAATTAGGATTTTCGAAAATCTGATTGAAGGCATTCAAGGATGACATATCCAAGACTAAAATGCATCTGTTAGATCGGCTACTTAAATTATATGCATAAAGTTATTCATTACTAAAGTTTCCCGAAAAACTGTGTTTTCAAAACTAGAATTTCTAGAAAACTTCCCGATACGACGTACGCCCCGACAAACCGGGCGACGTGGTCGCGCGTTTTACGCATCGAAAGGCGCGTATGGACGTTACCGACGTGTGGGAACTGACGAAACTCAGTTTCGTCGCGTGTGCGCGACGAAATCAACGCGTATCCGTCAAGATACCCCCGTATCGGCGTTTTGCAAACTTGTCCATAACTTCGTGTACAGTCGTCGGATCGAGACGAAACTTGCGCCAACAGGTCCGGATCGAAATTATGTTCCTACATACCAAGTTTGGTTCGATTCTGAGAAGGTCGAATCGGAACCCAATTTTGGCGGGCCTGCGACCCACTCAAACGGGCGATTTTGTACACGGCTCCTCGGAATCCAAAACTGGACATACCGTTGAGTTCCTATCCTCAAACTGAATCCATAGACAAGTAGTTTGATGACTTTAGAGACCATAGACTTTGGCACGCGTTTCGGTGCAAAGCGAGTCCAACGGCGGACATCGTTTTGACCCGAAATTACGATTTTGCCCCTGTTCCAGAATTTAACTTTTGGACAGGCGTTTCCTAGGTATATCTTTTTTACCGAGATCATTTTTGATGTTTGTTTCAGCGTTTGGAGTCATCTGTGATTTGTGAGTTTTGGTGCTGACACTTGCTACTCTTGGACTTGCCACTTTACACCACCAGGCAAGATACCTTGCCACCTTACTCTGTGATTATTATATTCTTATTTTCAGTTGTTATTTTCAGCATTTTATTTCGTGTTATTTAAACTATGCGTCCAAGACACACTTGGGTGCAAGCGACTATATCGGTCGTTTTCTTGCTTTATTTATTCTCTTGCATTGACTTAGTTTATTGACCACCCATTGATATTGAGATATTGGTATATCTCATACGGCCTTGACACTTGCTTACCATGTGTTGTGAGTCACATGTAGGACACGTATCCGCGTAGTCGGCTGGCCACCGATACGTATGGAGCGTGCGACGGATAGGAGTAACTGCCAATAGAATTGCATGCTAGAAGACTTGGCAGTTACTAGAGGTTCATGAGTCATGGATGTGACCCTACTAGGCATTGGGTAGGGAGAACAGTGTCCTTAACGTATGGGTCCTTATGCACTTTCCTATTACTGATACTGCTGGCCTCTGACATCCGAGGAATGTTATGCTTTGAGGTCCCTGGTATCCTGATGGGGCCATACCTGAGTTACTGCTACTGAGCCAGATACCCATACGTTGAAGGTCTGTTCTTAACTACATTTTTACTGTAGAATTGGTAGGCACCTATTGCATGCATCTCTTTTCTTTCTATTATATTATCACAGTTATATGGCATGGTGTTTTCTTGTATCTTGCTATGTCTCCTGAGGACCTGGTTATCTTTCCAGGATTAGACGACTTTCTACAGGAGTACAGAGTAGCTCTAGATCCATCTTACA
Source organism: Iris pallida (assembly GCA_029216955.1). NCBI lineage: Eukaryota > Viridiplantae > Streptophyta > Magnoliopsida > Asparagales > Iridaceae > Iris > Iris pallida. The sequence continues at coordinate 16,977,215 of JANAVB010004800.1, forward strand.
TCGATGACGAGGCAGTCACTATTGATTTCTAGTTTATTCTATATTTGAGACATTAGTGGACATTATTTTACAGCTCATTTCTTTCTATTTTGCAGAGGTTGGACTCCGATCTTGTGAGACTATTTTTATAGCTGTTTGGAGTGAGTATGTTCACCCGGCTATCTTTTGATACTCTTATTTATTTATTTGGACTCTATTATCTTCTGTGTTGAGCTGTGATAAGATTAGATATGTTATTCTGGCCTGTGATTATTGTATTTATAGCTTATGTGCATATATGAGGATTCCATATATTGGAGTATTCTCCGTATATGTGTAGCTGGCATGTTCACGTACTTGGTCCTACGTATTTTGGGACTGGGGCGTTACATGTTTTTGTGGTGGCCCATGCAGGTCTACGTTAATATTGTTGGGTTACATGACTGTGCCCAACAAGCCTGCATATAGGAATAGGAATATCTCATCCAGAACTACTACTATTCCTTGACTTCCAATCTTTTTGAAACTTCCTTGATTATTTGATTTATCCCATATCTAATCTTTTCTAATATCAACTTATCTTCCTCGTGCCAACAATATGAATCTACGAAGCGGACGCACTTCTGCCTTGGCCCTCACATCTAGTGAGGAGATTACTTCGGAGGGACAGAATCCTCCCATGACTCCAGCGACACCATACCAGCCAGGACTGTCACAGCCGACTACGACACCGACGACGGAGTACCCAGAGGTCGCAGCACCCCCAGGCAGCCAGGCTGGACAGACTACTACCATGCCACCGGAAGAGAATGTACCACTACCTCCTCCACCACCATTCCCTCAACAGTTTCCTCCACAGTCGGGACCTCAGATGCCTCCACCACCGACTGATGGGAGCCCTACTACTCAGTTTATGTATGCCATGATGCAGGCTCAGTGGCAGCAGACTGAGCTGATAAGACAGACGATAATGGCAGCTATGGCTAGACCTCCACCACCACCTCCAGTACCAGCACCAGCACCGGCTCTGCATCCCTATGAAGGCTCTATCAAGAATTTTATAGATATGAACCCCAAGGCCTTTAGAGGGACGGAGAAGCCATTAGAGGTGTCACAGTGGCTTATTAGTACTGAGAAGCTACTGAAGGCATCCCAGTTGCCAGCTCGAGATTGGATGACAGCAGTGGACTTACTGTTAGAAGACAATGCTCACCACTGGTGGAAGGCGGAAGAGAGACGATTAGGCACTGGGATCACCTGGAAGCAGTTCTATGATGCATTTTATGAGAGGTTCTTCCCTATACATGTTCGAGATGGTCTCTATGACCAGTTCCTTCATCTGAAGCAAGGGAATATGACAGTTGATGAGTATGACTCAGAGTTCAACCGCTTGAGTCGATTTGGTGCGGGATTGATTTCGACCGAGTTAGAGAAGGTAAGGAGATTTCACCAGGGGCTGGCACCAGAGCTCAAGTCTTATACGACTACTCAGTCTCGAGTCTCCCATTCAGCTGTCTTGGAAGAAGCTCGTGCTCAAGAGATTCTTCGCAAGGAACAGCAGCAGACATCGAGGCGGCATACACCAGCAGTTACACCAGCCCGAGCTACTCAGGGTGGACCTATTAGGAGGGCCACAGGACAGTTCCAGCAGAGGCACACACCTTATCAAAAGCCTACCTGCAACTTTTGCGGGAAGCAGGGACACGTCTTGAAGGACTGTCGAATTCGACTTGGATCATGCTTGAGATGCGGGTCAGGACAGCACAAGGTGAAAGATTGTCCGGAACAGCAGTCCTTAGCCCCAGCACTTCCAGCACCTCAGCCAACGACAGGAGCACCTCGCCCGCCATTACCACCTCAGTCAGCACAGTTCGAGAGGGCCAGAGCTCAGGGCCCCGGACAAAATCATGGGAAGGTATTCTCAATGGCTGTTGAGGATATAGAGACAGAGACAGAGGTTATAGCAGGTAAGGTTTTAGTTGCATCTTTTTCTGCTATTATATTATTTGATACTGGAGCCACTCATTCATTCACAGCCACTAGTTTTGCCACTAGACACAGCATTCCCATCACACCCTTAGCTAAGAATGTTAAAATCCTCACTGGAGGAGGAGTTGTACCTATTAGTGGTGTTTGTAGACTTTGTCCTGTAGTGATAAATGGCAGAGAGATGATGACACGGCTTCTTGTTTTCCCTATGCCGACATTTGATGTGGTTTTTGGAATGGACTGGTTGAGCCAGCATTTCGCTCTCATAGACTGCCATAGGATGTCACGCCCCGACTCGCCGAATCGGTCGCCATCGCCTTGACTCGATATAAATCGATCCCCACGGGTCGGGACATGATGCCGTACAAGTCTGAATGGACTTGCACAAGGCAAGGATGTGTAATTGGAAATTCCTTTTTGACTCGACGCGTTGAAATTAAACAGTACAGAGAGTTGAAAACATAGCATAGGAAGAAACTTAGCTTTTCATTCATAAACTTGCAAAATATGTGCAAGGTCATTTTTACATTACATATGCCGTTGCAGCTACATCTTTGAAACACAAAAGAAAACTATCGACAAGCTCGCCTTGAAATAATCCTCGACGTTCCATACATTCATGCCCCTTTATGCATTTAAACAAAAGCCTTCGGTCTGAATTGGGCATCAAAATACTTCAAAATAGGAGAGCTTTGTGCCGCCTTCCGTTCTTCAGCTCCAGCTTAGTCTCGAGCTCCCGCAGCACGCTCGTTAACTGGGGAGTTGGGGGTTAGCACACTTGCTAGTGGATGGAACGAACCCACTCGTCTAAACCGACACTACTTATTAAGGATTCAGGCATACGATATGATCTTTCTATTTAGAACTATATGAATTACAATTCATTTCGAAGGCACATTTTAAACGATAACGCATAACCAATTTAAAGGCATTCTTACCACGGCCGTGCTCCTTTCCTGCACAAAATATACATGATACTTACCACCTGCACAAGACAATAGGTGAGCATGTAATCTATCCTATATGCGGTCATTGGTGATATTGACACCACGAAGGACGATTACGTAGCCTTGCGACGCGCCCTCCAGTCCAGGTAGCGAGCCTAACTGGAGGTCTCGCAATGCCTCGTGCCGAAGCACGATTTCCATAATTTTCTCCTAGGCCGATTCGGTCCCAGGGCCCCGGGTACCGTCTCGAGGAAAGCTCACCTTGTGCACAAGTCGTCCTTGACCATGCGAATGTATGAACAGTTTAATATGTATGAAGTAAATTGCATAGCGTAACCATTATCAAATCACATAATCATTCCTACTCGTGCAAGGGTCCTTTTCCCCGAAACCGTACGTTCTGATTTAGCATCCCGTAGGCACCAAATTCTCCGAGGCATGATATACCGCCACCAAAGTTTTCATCGTTGTATTTTGCATGGCATGAAATATATTCTATCTTTTTCTTAGAACTTTATCTTTTCTCTACTTAGTGTGAACTTTTGGACTTAGAGTTAACTTCTCTAGGTTGATATATTATCCTAAGCTCTCGATCTTAGTGGCAAGCGTACATCCTGTTAGCATCATCGATTTGAACGTTGAACTTTAAGAATTTAGTTGGCGGGAAGGAGTAGAAAAGAAGGGGCCGAAGAACCACCCACATAAGGAGATTGTGTCGAGAGTAGGAGAACGCTTCGCGACGGTCAAACGTCGGTTACACGAACTCCTGCAATGGCATGAGCATCGAATTAGAACCCTTCCTTCAATCCTTCCTTCGAAATTCCCAAAGACGCATTTAGAAATTGACGCGAAAGCACACTATCAAATCCACGCAACAATTCGTTCAGAAAGCCAAGAAAACCAATAAAACCAACGGCAGACGGGTTGCGTCGCTCTCTTTAGAGTTCCTTTGCCAAGACGCCGCCTACCGCATCTAGGACTTATTCCAACAGTAGTCGATCCATTAGTTGGAACGGTACTCATATCACTCGTCCGAATCGATTTTATTGATGCCATGGTTTTTGTATATCAAACTCGTCGCCGAGTCAGACTAGCCATCTATGTTCCCGACCATGTCTGACTTGGCACGAGCCTATTATATAGTGCTTCGCCCCAACGGGAGCGGGGCACTACATAATATACCACTAAGAAAAAGTTTTGTCCCGAAACTTAAGAACAAGGGTCTGACCTTCGTCGACAAAAAGTGAAGGGTACTTCTCCCTCATCTCCGCCTCTAGCTCCCACGTCGACTCCTCGACGGAATGGTTGCGCCAGAGTGCGCGAACCAAGGACATCGATCGGCTCCGCAGGATCTTTTCTTTACGGTCCAAAATTCGCACGGGCTCCTCCGAGTATGATAGATCGGCGCGTAGCTCCAACTGATCGAAACTAACCACATGACTTGGGTCATGCACGTACTTTCGACGTTGGGAGACATGGAAGACGTCGTGCACTTCGGCCAGGGCAGGAGGTAGCGCGATCCGGTAAGCAACGGTCGCCACTCTTTCGAGGATTTCGAAGGGCCCTACGAATCTTGGACTCAGCTTGCCCTTTACCCCGAATCGCATGACGCCCCGCATCGGCGTCACCTTCAGAAACACATGGTCCCCAACCAAGAACTCTAACGGTCGTCGATGAGTATCTGCATAACTCTTTTGTCGACTCTGAACAATGCGGAGCCTATCTCGAATCATGCAGACCTTCTCGACGGCTTGTTCGACTAGTTCTGGCCCGAGCACCTGTCGCTCCCCGACTTCGTCCCAGCAAATCGGAGATCAGCACTTCCTCCTATAAAGCGCCTCGTAGGGAACCATTTGGATGCTCGATTGGTAACTGTTGTTGTATGCGAACTCCGCGAGCGGCAAGTGCGTGTCCCAGCTAGTCTTTAAATCTATCGCACACAGACGTAGCATATCCTCCAGGATCTGATTCACTCTTTCTGTCTGGCCATCGATTTGCGGGTGGTACGCGGAGCTAAGGTTCAACTTCGTGCCCAGCGCCGCCTGTAGACTCGTCCAAAAACGTGATAAGAATCGCCCGTCTCTGTCCGAAATGATTGTGGCCGGTACCCCGTGCAGTCTGACGATCTCGTCGAGATAAATCTGAGCTAACCGATCGACGCTCCATGATGCTTTAATAGCGATGAAATGAGCAGATTTGGTCAAACGATCGACAATGACCCAAATTGCATCATTCTTCCGCGACGTCTTTGGAAGGCCCATGATGAAATCCATAGAGATGTCGTTCCACTTTCATACTGGAATGTCGAGGTTCTGTAGCTCCCCGCCTGGTCTTTGATGCTCGGCCTTCACCCGTTGACAGGCCATACACTGTGACACGAACGTCGCCGCGTCTTTCTTCATGCCGTGCCACCAAAAGGTCGTGCGCAGGTCCTTATACATTTTGGTACTCCCGGGGTACAACGAGTACTTCGCATAATGGGCCTCCGTCAGAATCTCCTTTCTAAGTTCAGCATGGTCCGGCACGCATATCCTCCCCTTCATCCGCGTTATTCCGCCCTCGTCCACCACAAAGTCGGTCGCCTTTTCCGTCGAAATCAGCTCGCGCATCTTCTTCAGGAATGGGTCATCCTCCTGTGCGGTCTTTATTTTGTTGTGCAAGCTCGACTCAAGGTGCAATTGGGCCAATCGTGCTCCACGGTAACGGATTCGGAGTTCGATACCCATCTCCGCCAAGTCTCGCTGTATGTTACGGTTGATAGACAAGCACCCTGTAAACATTCTACTCAGCGCGTCTGCCACAACGTTCCCCTTACCTGGCGTGTACTCGATAGTCAGATCATAGTCTTTGATGAGTTCGAGCCAACGCCGCTGTCGTAAGTTCAGGTCCCGTTGAGTGAAGATGTATTTGAGGCTCTTGTGGTCCGTATAGATGCGGCAAGCTACACCATAAAGATAGTGCCGCCATAGCTTCAACGCGAACACAATGGCCGCTAACTCAAGATCATGCACAGGATAATTTTTCTCGTGTTGCTTCAATTGTCTCGAAGCAAACGAAATCACCTTATCCCTTTACATAAGTATGCATCCCAAACCCATCCGCGATGCATCACTAAATATCTGAAACCCTTCTGGCCCGTCTGGAAGTGCAAGGATCGGCGCTGAGATGAGCCGTTTCTTCAACTCTTGGAAGCTCGACTCGCAGGCGTCGTTCCACTCGAATGCGACTCCCTTCTGGGTAAGGCGAGTCAGAGGCGACACAATTTTGGCAAAATCTTTCACAAATCTACGGTAGTAGCTGCCAAGCCGAGGAAACTTCGGATGTCGCCTGCTGAGGTAGGCCGCTTCCATTCGACTATTGCTTCAATCTTCTTTGGGTCCACCGTGACACCTTCCGCTGAGACAACGTGCCCGAGGAACGTCACGCTACTCATCCAGAACTCGTACTTGCTTAGCTTGGCGTAAAGTTGGTGTTCCCGCAGAGTCTGTAGCACCGTCTTCAAATGTTCCACGTGCTCGTCCTTGCTCTTTGAATATATGAGAGTGTCATCGATGAATACGACGACAAATTTGTCTATGAACGGTCGGAACACCTGGTTCATTAGATCCATGAACGCGGCAGGAGCGTTGGTCAAGCCGAAGGGCATGACCAGAAATTCGTAGTGACCATATCGAGTTCGGAAGGCGGACTTCGGCACATCCTCGGACTTGATCTTCAATTGATGGTAGCCTGAGCGAAGATCAATCTTGGAAAACACCGTCGTCCCTTACAGCTGGTCAAACAAATCATCTATCCTCGGTAACGGGTACTTGTTTCGTACCGTGGCTTTGTTGAGTTCCCGATAATCGATGCACAGCCGCATCGATCCATCCTTCTTCCTCACAAACAACACTGGGACACCCCACGGAGAGACACTAGGGCGAATATATCCGCGATCTAGTAACTCTTGTAGTTGTGCTTTCAGTTCCTTCAGCTCTGCCGGCGCCATTCGATAAGGTACTTTGGATATCGGTCGGGTGTCCGGAAAGGTATCGATGCTGAATTCAATCTCTCGGTCCGGCGGCATCCCTGGCAACTCGTCTGGGAACACATCAGGAAATTTTGCTACGACTTCAGTATGGACCGTGCTTGCAATCTCCGTTCTCGTGTCTCGAACTGATGCTAGGTACCCGCTGCACCCGGAATGCAACATACGCCTTGCCGAAATCGCCGATATTATCATTGTCGACTTTGATGCTGCTCCGCACGAATAGAAGAACTCGGTTTTGCCGGGAAGGCGGAACACAACTCTCTTCTCCGCGCATTCGATCGTTGCGTGGCATACACCCAACCAATCCATGCCGAGGATTATATCGTACTCCTTGACATCGAGGACGATAACTTCCAAGGATAGATTCCTCCCTCCGATGCAGATATAACCATCCCTACAAATGTGAGTGGCAGGCATGTCTACTCCCGATGGAGTGCTAACGCTAAGATTCATATCTAAAGGTTGCATAGGTAATTCATTTTCTTTTACAAAGTCGACAGATATGAAACTATGCGTAGCACCCGAATCGAACAATAATCTAGCAGGCATATTTTTATAGAGTAGTATACCTGCCACGACAGTGTCGGACGCATAGGCTTCGTCCCGAGTCAGTGCGAAGACTCGGCCTTGCGTCCCTTGGCGATTTTGTGGGTTCACGGGCACCGTATTTGCGCCATGGACAGGAGGCACCCTGTTCTGGTTCTGGACGTCCCTTGGTGGATGTTGGTTTGCCCTCCCTATGCGACAATCTACTGCCTTGTGACATAGCTGGCCACACTTGAAGCATCCCCCTCGGCAATCGACCGCCAGATGTCCCATCTTGCCGCAGCGATGGCACCATACGCCTGGGTGAGGCCCCCGATACTCGGACGTGTTCTGGCGCTTTGGCGCACCAGATCCTCCCGCGTCGTGAAGACGCTTGTTGAAGTAATTGCGGATGCTTGTTCCGCCCTTCTGCGACGCTCGACCGAAGACCCGCTCCATATCAAGGGCGGCGTTATATGATTCCCTGTACGTTTGGCATCTCTGGTTCATGATGTCCCGACGCAAATCTTCATTCAGGCCTTGCAGGAAGCGCTCGCAACACGCCTCTGTGTTTGGCAGAAAAGCCCCGGCAAACTTCGCAAGCTTCATGAACTTCGCATCGTAGTCTTCAACGGACAAGTTTTCTTGCTTCAAGGATATGAATTCCTCTTCCTTCTGTCGACGAAGGACACGAGGGATGTATTGTTCGAGGAAGGCCCATTTAAACGTCTCCTACGAGATCTTGGCGTTGGGGTTGGACTCTTGGAGTTCCTGCTTCTTCGCCTCCCACCAGTCGTAGGCCCTCAAGTTGAGCTGCAACGCTGCGCACCCGACTTTCTTGGACCCCTTGATGTTGAGGAGAGTGAACAGACTCTCAATCTTCACTAGCCATCCCATGACTTCGTCAGGTTCTGTTCGACCGTTGAATTCAGGCGGGTTCATTTTCTTGAACATGGTCATCTTGAGCAGGGAGGAGGAAGACACATGTTTTGTCTTTTCGGCTTGCATTTCTTCCTCGGACATGACGGTCGTCGAGTTCTGTTGTGTCGCTATGGTGCTCACGATCCTGGTCAGGGCGTCCATTTGCTTTTGTTGGGCGCTGACTTGGGCCTGGATCTGTTCCTGCAGCTATCGTTGCTGCGTCTCTGACTGGCGTTGTTGGAGTTCCATGAGGCATAGTAGTCGCTCTATGGCAGATTCGCTAGGCGTCGCACCTTCGGTGCTATCCGTGCTAATCAATGTGGGGACACCCAGTCTTTCCGTCATTCCTACAAAATTGAGCAAACCCGTTAGTATTCTCAAAATATCTACGGGCTTATATGTATGGAACGATTATTTCAGGCCGCATATGTCGAAAAGCATAGTTTTTGAAAAATCGCAACGGCATCATCTAAAGATAGTATTTTGAAAGGTCCGAGGTGTGAACCGTGCTCTGATACCAACTTGTCACGCCCCGACTCGCCGAATCGGTCACCATCGCCTTGACTCGATATAAATCGATCCCCACGGGTCGGGACGTGATGCCGTGCAAGTCTGAATGGACTTGCACAAGGCAAGGATGTGTAATTGGAAATTCCTTTTTGACTCGACGCGTTGAAATTAAACAGTGCAGAGAGTTAAAAACATAGCATAGGAAGAAACTTAGCTTTTCATTCATAAACTTGCAAAATATGTGCAAGGTTATTTTTACATTACATATGCCGTTACGGCTACATCTTTGAAACACAAAAGAAAACTATCGACAAGCTCGCCTTGAAATAATCCTCGGCGTTCCATACATTCATGCCCCTTTATGCATTTGAACAAAAGCCTTCGGTCTGAATTGGGCATCAAAATACTTCAAAATAGGAGAGCTTCGTGCCGTCTCCCGTTCTTCAGCTCCAGCTTAGTCTCGAGCTCCCGCAGCACGCTCGTTACCTGGGGAGTTGGGGGTTAGCACACTTGCTAGTGGATGGGACGAACCCACTCGTCTAAACCGACACTGCTTATTAAGGATTCAGGCATACGAAGTGATCTTTCTATTTAGAACTATATGAATTACAATTCATTACGAAGGCACATTTTAAACGATAACGCATAACCAATTTAAAGGTATTCTTACCACGGCCGTGCTCCTTTCCTGCACAAAATATACATGATACTTACCACCTGCACAAGACAATAGGTGAGCATGCAATCTATCCTATATGCGGTCATTGGTGATATCGACACCACGAAGGACGATTACGTAGCCTTGCGACGCGCCCTCCAGTCCAGGTAGCGAGCCTAACTGGAGGTCTCACAATGCCTCGTGCCGAAGCCCGATTTCCATAATTTCCTCCTAGGCCGATCCGGTCCAAGGGCCCTGGGTACCGTCTCGAGAAAAGCTCACCTTGTGCACAAGTCGTCCTTGACCATGCGAATGTATGAACAGTTTAATATGTATGAAGTAAATTGCATAGCGTAACCATTATCAAATCACATAATCATTCCTACTCGTGCAAGGATCCTTTTCTCCGAAACCGTACGTTCTGATTTAGCATCCCGTAGGCACCAAATTCTCCGAGGCATGATATACCGCCACCAAAGTTTTTATCGTTGTGTTTTGCATGGCATGAAATATATTCTATCTCTTTCTTAGAACTTTATCTTTTCTCTACTTAGTGTGAACTTATGGACTTAGAGTTAACTTCTCTAGGTTGATATATTATCCCAAGCTCTCGATCTTAGTGGCAAGCATACATCCCGTTAGCATCATCGATTTGAACGTTGAACTTTAAGAATTTAGTTGGCGGGAAGGAGTAGAAAAGAAGGGGCCGAAGAACCACCCACCTAAGGAGATTGTGCCGAGAGTAGGAGAACGCTTCGCGACGGTCAAGCGTCGGTTACACGAACTCCTGCAATGGCACGAGCATCAAATTAGAACCCTTTCTTCGAAATTCCCAAAGACGCATTCAGAAATCGACACGAAAGCACACTATCAAATCCACGCAACAATTCGTTCAGAAAGCCAAAAAAACCAATAAAACTAATGGCAGACAGGTTGCGTCGCTCTCTTTAGAGTTCCTTCGCCAAGACGCCGCCTACCGCATCTAGGACTTATTCCAACAGTAGTCGATCCATTAGTTGGAACGGTACTCATATCACTCGTCCGAATCGATTTTATTGATGCTATGGTTTTTGTATATCAAACTCTTCGTCGAGTCAGACTAGCCATCTATGTTCCCGACCATGTCTGACTTGGCACGAGCCTATTACATAGTGCTTTGCCCCAACGGGAGCGGGGTACTACATAGGAGCAGTATTATCTTTAGACCATCGAATGCGGCAGAGTTCGAGTTCACCAAAGAAGACGGAGATAGTTGTGAGGCACCCACAGCGGGGACTCATATGATGATGCACGACACTCCTCAGCACCCTATTATCACCGAGTTCGAGGATGTATTCCCCGAGGAGTTGCCAGGACTACCACCTGACCGAGATATTGAGTTTTCTATTGAGCTTATTCCCGGAGCCGAGCCTATTTCATCTCGAGTATATCGTCTGGCCCCTAAGGAGTTGGTAGAGATGAAGACGCAGATTGATGACTTATTAGAGAAGGGATTTATTCGTGCCAATGCGTCACCATGGGGAGCACCCGTTCTTTTTGTACCTAAGAAAGACGGGACAGTGCGCATGTGCATTGACTACAGAGCGTTGAATACAGTGACGGTGAAGAACAAGTATCCCTTGCCGCGTATAGATGATTTATTCGATCAACTGAGTGGAGCAAAAGTATTCTCCAAGATTGACTTACGATCGGGCTATCACCAATTGAAGGTTCGGAAGGAAGATATTGCCAAGACGGCCTTTCGATCGAGGTATGGACACTACGAGTTCTTGGTCATGCCGTTCGGTTTGACCAATGCTCCCGCAGTTTTCATGAATTTAATGAACAAGATCTTTCACCAGTACTTGGACAAATTTGTAGTAGTCTTTATAGACGATATCTTGATTTACTCCAAGAGTCAAGAGGAGGACGAGCAGCATCTACGGATAGTTTTGGGAACATTGAGGAACGAGAGACTCTTTGCGAAGCTTAGCAAGTGTGATTTCTTTCTCAAGGAGGTATCATTCCTTGGTCATATTGTTACGGGCGATGGTATATCAGTAGACCCAGAGAAGATCACAGCAGTCAAATCATGGCCCGCTCCTACATCAGCTTCTGAAGTGAGAAGTTTCCTCGGACTTGCGGGTTACTACCGATGGTTCGTAGAAGATTTCTCTCGAATAGCGAGGCCTATGACTCGATTGACTTGCAAGGATCAGGAGTTTGTATGGACAGACGAGTGTCAAGCCACTTTTGACGAGTTGAAAAAGCGATTGACCACAACACCGATCTTGATACTACCATCGGGCCCAGGAGGATTTGTGATCTACAGCGACGCATCCGGAAAGGGATTAGGATGTGTATTGATACAGCACGGTCGTGTAGTAGCTTATGCATCACGACAGTTGAGAGTGCACGAGAAAAATTATCCGACCCACGATCTAGAGCTCGCAGTAGTTATCTTTGCTTTGAAGCTATGGAGACACTACTTGTATGGCGAGAAGGTTGATATCTACACTGATCATAAGAGCCTCAAGTACGTGTTCACACAAAAGGAGTTGAATATGCGACATCGATGTTGGTTAGAGTTGATGAAGGATTATGAGATTGAGCTACATTATCATCCGGGCAAGGCTAATGTCGTGGCAGACGCATTAAGCCGCAAGCCCATGGCACACTTTTTGACTACACAGAAGGAATTGATTAGAGACTTGGAGCAGCTTGGTATTGAGGTAGTATTACCGGGAGCAGATGGCGTATTAGCCAACCTCCAGGTGCAATCATCATTAGTAGAGCGCATCAAGGCAGCATTGCCCAATGACGCTAGATTTCGACGGCTCAAGGAGAGAACTGAAGCAGGAGAGCAGACAGGATTGAGGATCCACACCGATAGGACATTGCGATGTGGTGATCGCATTTATGTTCCTAATGGAGAGCTATGACAGGAGCTGATGGCAGAGGCTCACAATTTGACTTACTCTATTCATCCCGGAGGGACCAAGATGTATCGCGACTTACGACAGTATTATTGGTGGCATGGAATGAAGCGAGAGATAGCTCGTTTCGTTGCTAAGTGCTTGGTATGTCAACAAGTTAAGGTAGAGCACCAGAGGACGGCCGGATTATTACAGCCGCTACCCATTCCCGAGTAGAAGTGGGAGCATATTACTATAGATTTTGTCACGAGTTTTCCTCGGAGTCCTAGGGGACGTGACGCAGTATGGGTGATTGTTGATAGACTTACGAAGTCAGCCCATTTCTTACCTTTTAGAGTGGGCCAGTAGACAGAGGTATTGGCAGAGATGTATATGGAGCAGATTATGAGATTGCACGGTGTGCCTGTTAGTATTGTGTCGGACCGTGACTCGAGATTCACCTCGCACTTTTGGAGGAACATGCAAGAGAGTTTGGGCACCCGATTGAAGTTTAGCACATCGTACCATCCACAGACAGACGGCCAGTCGGAGCGTACCATTCAGACGCTAGAGGATATGTTGAGAGCGTGTATGCTTGATTTTAGCGGTTCGTGGGAGGACCTTCTCCATCTTGTGGAGTTTTCCTACAACAATAGCTATCAAGCGAGCATTCAAATGGCTCCGTTTGAGGCATTGTATGGTAGGAAGTGTCGGTCTCCTGTTTGTTGGAGCGACATAGGAGAGCGACAGCTATTGGGTCCCGAATTGGTCTTGAGCACAGTGGAGACAGTGAAGAAGATTCAGGACCACCTGCGAGCAGCGCAGGATCGTCAGAAGCAGTGGGCAGATAATCGTCGTCGACCCTTGGAGTTCAAAGAGGGTGACCATGTGTTCTTGAAGATATCCCCCACTAGAGGTACGATTCGATTCGGAGGACGTGGCAAGTTGAGTCCAAGGTACATCGGCCCTTTCGATGTCTTGGAACGTGTTGGAGAGGTTGCCTACAGATTGGCATTGCCACCGTCACTAGAGGGAGTACATGACGTATTCCATGTATCTCAGCTGAGGAGGTACGTGGCAGACAGCAATCATGTGCTTGATCACTCCGAGATCACAGTTGGACCGAGTTTGTCGTACGAAGAGCAACCAGTAGGTATCCTCGATCGCCGAGTGAAGGTGTTGCGGAATCAATCTATTCTGTTGGTTCGCGTGGCATGGAAGCATCACTCGCCAGGGGAGTCTACTTGGGAGCGCGAGGACGACATCCGAAATCGCTACCCGCAGTTGTTCGAAGGCGAAGGTATGTCTTGCATTTATACTTTCATGCATTGCATTTGATCCCCCGACCTTAGTTTAATTTCGAGGACGAAATTTTCTTTAAGTTGGGTAGGATGTAAACCCCCAATATTTTCTAAATATTTTAGTGTTTTAAAAATAATTTTTCGATATTATTTGGAATTAATGTGGTAATTGGTATATTCGTAATTTTAGATATTATATGTATAATAATGCTTGATATATTTCTAATTGTTAATAGATATAGTTTTCAATTATTAAAAACCATTTTGTTACGTATTAATAATTTATAGGATTTTTAGAGTTTTATTCATATATGTATACATATATATATATATATATATATATATATATATATATATATATATATATATATATATATATATATATATATATAGTTTGTAAAATATATATAACTATTAACAATTATATATAACTATAGTTTGTAAAAAAAAAAAAAATATATATATATATATATATATATATATATATAACTATAGTTTGTAAAAAAAAATACAAGTGGAGGGGACCAGCCACGTGGGCCGGTCGACCTCAGCCCGACACCCCCTGAAATCAAATGGACGCAGCAGCAGCTGCCATGGGAATTAACCCGACCCCATATCCCTAAATTAGGGACCAGCTCAGCTGCTATTGTAAGCAGCAGCTAGCAGCCGCAATTTGATAGCAAAACCCAACCCAATTTCCTTTAGCAACCCGAACCCCATCGGATTAGTAGTCGGCGGGGGAATATATAAACGAATGCTCAAGGCCGAACCCTAACCCTCCTTAATTCCATCTCAATCAGAAGCCCTCGACCTCATAGACCCTCCCCCAACCGACAGCACAGCCTGTTCGCCGTCGGCGATCACCGGAGCCATGCCACACCCGCGCGGACCGACGGGAAAACAGAGTAAAACTCTGTTTTGAGCACTGTCCAGGTAACAACTTCTCATCCCGATTTCTCCTACGACACTAGATCGTTTTGAGTTTCGTAAAGTTCCATGGAAACCCAGTATGACCCTCTTGAATTCCACTAAAGGGATTCGAACACGATGACATGACCCTTCCGCGAATTCGACACATAGTCGACGATTTCTGTTCAAATAAAACAGAACAGAAGGTCAACCAAACCCTTACTTAGGAAGCCAATTTTTGAACCAAATATTAGGATTTTCGAAAATCTGATTAAAGGCATTCAAGGACGACATATCCAAGACTAAAATGCATCTGTTAGATCGGCTACTTAAATTATATGCATAAAGTAATTCATTACTAAAGTTTCCCGAAAAACTGTGTTTTCAAAACTAGAATTTCTAGAAAACTTCCCGATACGACGTACGCCCCGACAAACCGGGCGACGTGGTCGCGTGTTATATGCATCGAAAGGCGCGTATGGACGTTACCGACGTGTGGGAACTGATGGAACTCAGTTTCGTCGCGTGTGCGTGACGAAATTAACGCGTATCCGTCAAGATACCCCCGTATCGGCGTTTTGCAAACTTGTCCTTAACTTCGTGTACAGTCGTCGGATCGAGACGAAACTTGCGCCAACAGGTCCGGATCAAAATTCTGGTCTTGCATGCCAAGTTTGGTTCGATTCTGAGAAAGTCGAATCGGAACCCAATTTTGGCGGGCCCGCGACCCACTCAAACGGGCAATTTTGTACACGGCTCCTCGGAATCCAAAACTGGACATACCGTTGAGTTCCTCTCCTCAAACTGAATCCGTAGACATATAGTTTGATGACTTTAGAGACCATAGACTTTGGCACGCGTTTCGGTGCAAAGCGAGTCCAACGACGGACATCGTTTTGACCCGAAATTACGATTTTGCCCCCGTTCCAGAATTTGACTTTTGGACAGGCATTTCCTAGGTATATCTTCTTCACCGAGATCATTTTTGATGTTTGTTTCAGCGTTTGGAGTCATCTGTGATTTGTGAGTTTTGGTGCTGACACTTGCTACTCTTGGACTTGCCACTTTACACCACCAGGCAAGATACCTTGCCACCTTACTCTGTGATTATTATATTCTTATTTTTAGTTGTTATTTTCAGCATTTTATTTCGTGTTATTTAAAATGTGCGTCCAAGTCACACTTGGGTGCAAGCGACTCTATCGGTCGTTTTCTTGCTTTATTTATTCTCTTGCATTGACTTAGTTTATTGACCACCCATTGATATTGAGATATTGGTATATCTCATACGGCCTTGACACTTGCTTACCACGTGTTGTGAGTCACATGTAGGACACGTATCCGCGTAGTCGGCTGGCCACCGATACGTATGGAGCGTGCGACGGATAGGAGTAACTGCCAATAGAATTGCATGCTAGAAGACTTGGCAGTTACTAGAGGTTCATGAGTCATGGATGTGACCCTACTATGCATTGGGTAGGAAGAACAGTGTCCTTAACGTATGGGTCCTTATGCACTTTCCTATTACTGATACTGCTGGCCTCTGACATTCGAGGAATGTTATGCTTTGAGGTCCCTGGTATCCTGATGGGGCCATACCTGAGTTACTGCTACTGAGCCAGATACCCATGCGTTGAAGGTCTGTTCTTAACTACATTTTCACTGTAGAATTGGTAGGCACCTATTGCATGCATCTCTTTTCTTTCTATTATATTATCACAGTTATATGGCATGGTGTTTTCTTGTATCTTGCTATGTCCCCTGAGGACCTGGTTATCTTTCCAGGATTAGACGACTTTCCACAGGAGTACGGAGCGGCTCTAGATCCATCTTACATCGATGACGAGGCAGTCACTACTGATTTTTAGTTTATTCTATATTTGAGACATTAGTGGATATTATTTTATAGCTCATTTCTTTCTATTTTGCGGAGGTTGGACTCCGATCTTGTGAGACTATTTTTATAGCTGTTTGGAGTGAGTATGTTCACCCGGCTATCTTTTGATACTCTTATTTATTTATTTGGACTCTATTATCTTCTGTGTTGAGCTGTGATGAGATTAGATATGTTATTCTGGCATGTGATTATTTATTTACAGCTTATGTGCATATATGAGGATTCTATATATTGGAGTATTCTCCGTATATGTGCAACTGGCATGTTCATGTACTTGGTCCAACGTATTTTGGGACTGGGGCGTTACAGCGATGTAACGCCAAAGCTGCGATATGTGAAACAAGTTGCGCACTCCTTCCAAAACCATCGACAAAGAATGTTCGTAAGCTACTGTGCCAACTCGTTCCAAAATATTGAATGGCCAAATATTTCTTGGGTAAGCTTTCCGTCTCTCCCAAATTGAATCATGCGACGTGTAGGAGAAATCTTCAAGAACACTAAGTCTTCCACCTTGACCAAATAATCATCCATTACAAAATAATCCATAAATTTTAACACAACTAAAAATAACTCTTACCTCGAACTCCAACGGTTTCCTATGACTATCGGCCTAATGGCTTTGTCTGTCATGTGCCACACGAAGCCCTTTTCTAATCTACCTCACCTTTTCTGTGGCATCAACTATCATGTCTGGACCCAATAGGCTCTTTCTCCTACGTCATCCTAAGATAATGGGGTGCGACATCTTCTTCCGTATAAAGCCTCAAAAGGTGACATACCAATGCTGCCTGATAACTGTTATTGAATGAAAACTCTACTATATACAAGTGGTCTTCCCAAGAGCCTCCAAAATCTAGTACGTAAGTCCTGAGCATATCTTCGAGTGTCTGATTGGTCCTATCTGGCTGTCCATCTGTTTGGGGATGATATACAGTGCTAAATTTGAGTTAGGTACCCAAACTAGCCTACAAAGTTCTTCCAAAAATGAGAAGTAAATCTATTGTCCCGATCAGAGACTATACTCAACGGAACTCTATGTAATATGACGATCAACTTCACATATAGCTCAGCTAGCTTCTCCATAGACAATCCCACTTTGAACGGTATGAAGCGAGTCACTTTGGTCAATCTATCAACGATGACCCAAGTCGCATCCTTCCCTCATGGGGTGCATGGAAGTCCAAAAATGAAACACATCATGATATATTTCCGCTTCCTCGCTAGAATTGGCCCAAGTCGTATCCTCAGCTAGCCTCTTCATAGACAATCCCACTTTGAATGGTATGAAGCGAGTCGCTTTGGTCAATCTATCAATGATGACCCAAGTCGCATCCTTCCCTCATGGGGTGCATAGAAGTCCAAAAATGAAACACATGATATATTTCTACTTCCTCGCTAGAATTGGAAATGGCTAAAGTAAACCTCCTGGTCTCTGTCTTTTGGCTTTGACCCGTTGGTACACTAAACATCTAGAAACAAAGCGTTCTCCTACCGTCTTCATCCTATACCACTATACATGCCCTCTCAAATTATTGTACATCTTTGTACCTCTAGGATGAATAAAATGCTGAGATATGTGAGCCTCATGCATGATTTTCTTATGTAGATCTCCGCTAGGCACACATAACCATAATGAGCCATCTTCTGCAAGGATAAAATTACTCACTAATCCAGTTTGCAGCTACATTATGATTTATCACAGACTCTCATCCTGATACAGGGTCCCTCGGATTTTGTCCATCAAACTAGACTGGTTCCGTATACCCAACATCTGGCCTTCAAATCCTAGAATAACAACTTCTATGCCTAAACTCTCCAAGTCTTCTAGTAAATGTTGATCCATCGTCAGAAACATAGCTATAGGATATTTACTCAGTGCATTTGTAACCACGTTGGCTTTCCCAAGGTGATATTCAAGTTGATATCAAAATTCTTCATCAATTCCATACATTTGTGCTGCCTCATATTTAACTCTTTTTGAGTGAATACATACTTCAAACTCTTACGATATATGAATATTTTAACTCTCTCTTCGTATAGATAGTGCTCCACAACTTCAAAGTAAAGATCACTGCTGCCAACTCTAAATTATGAGTAGGGTAATTCTTCTCATTTCGTTGTAGCTGCTTGGATGTATTTGCTACCACCTTCTTATTTTATTCCAAAACACATCTCATCCCTTTGCTTGAAGCATTACTATAAATGGCAAAATCTCCAGACCCAGTTGGAACCGTCAAAATAGGAGTTGTAGTCAATTTTTTTTAATTCATCAAGTGCAGCTTGGCAGCCTTCAATCCATATAAAAATTTTGTTCTTCCAAGTAAGATTTGTTATGGGTTCCGCAATTCAAGCAAAGTCCTTCACAAACTTTCTGTAATAGGCAGCCAATCCCAAAAAACTTCTAACCTCTACAACAAATGTTGGAGTAGGCCAAGATTCAACGGCCGCAATCTTTATGTGGATCAAATATTATTCCATCTTCAGTAATAACGTGTCCCAAGAACTCCACTTTATCCAGAAAAACTCATATTTCGAGAGTTTTCCATACAACTTCTGATTTCTTAAAGTCTCCAACACTATCCTTAAATGTTCTCCATGTTCTTCTATGGTCTTCGAGTATATGAGAATATCATCTATGGACACCACAACAAACTTGTTAAGGTACTGATAAAATATCTTGTTCACCAAGTTCATAAAAATAGCTGGAGCATTCGTCAACCCAAACAACATCACCAAAAATTTATACTGGTTGTTTTTCGTCCGAAAAGTAGTCTTCGAAATGTCCTTCTTCTTCATCCTCACCTAGTAATAGACCGTTCACAAATCTATCCTCAAAAATACCTTAGCATTGCTCAACTGATCGAATAGATCATTTATCCTCGATAACGGGTATTTATTCTTGATGGTGAGACTATTTAAGGCTCTGTAATAGATGCACATTCGTACAGTCCCATATTTATTTGGTACGAACAACACCAGAGCACCCCAAGGTGAAGAACTCGATCAGATAAAGCCCTTATTTTCTAATTCATCGACCTGCTTCATTAGTTCTGCCATCTCGTTATTGTGATTATGTAAACATGTTGCGACACTAGATCTGCTCCTAGTACTAGATCAGTAGAGAATTCAATGTCTCTATCTGGTGGTACTCCTGGTTGTAGTGCCCGGTCCCTATATCATGCCCTGTTTTCATCCACGGGGTGTGCGAGAAAGGAACACTGTCGCTACCGATTCAGTCGGGACCGATAGGTCGGAGTCAGTTGAATCGGTCGAATGGGAACGATTGAATTAAGATCATTTCTCATTATGGAAAGGCTTCTTTGGAATCAAATCCCATATTCAGCAGGTTGCACCTTAAGGATCGGCTCTGCGGCTGAGTCAGGAGAGACCTCCCGTTGCTCTAGTTTTTATGTCGTACTTGATTTGGCTTTGGCTTTGGCTTTGGTTTTCGTGAATACATTTTCGTGAATATTTTCAATGGTTTTCATGGCTTGTATTTTCAAACTTCCCATTTATATCGAATTCCTTGAATAACACAGTATTCTAATTAATTGCTTATGCAATTGCAGGTGATCGCGTAGGCGACGTCTAAGCATAGCCAACCAATCCCTCACCTGAAGCAAAAGATTAAGGTGAGTGGCTGACCTCCTTCACCTCGACCCTCTGTTTCAAAAATAAGAACTCGAATAACTGTATCAAATTAGAATAATTTACTCAAAAAATACAAGTTCTATGCTCAAAAAGAGAAGAAAAAAATAAGGTTCTAGGAAAGAGAGAATTATTTCAGGATCTACAAAACCAAGTAAATGAATCAATTACATAATAGTCCCAATGATACCATAAAACGTGCTTTGAATAACTTGTTAACTTAAGCACGGTCATGGACAACTTGGCGTGCAAGGCTTCGCTTCCTCGAACGGCAACCTAAGGCCACGGGACCGTTTCGGCCTAGGAGGAATGCAAGATAGCTGTGCTGGATACTAGCACGGGTCATTCGAAACTTTCAGTGGGGCTAGCTACCCGCGCTGAAAGGGTCACTGTCTCGACCATGCTATACATCCCGGATGGCTTGAATTGCCAGTGACCCACACTTGCATGTAAATTATAAGCTTGTTATAAATATGACAGGGAAGGAACATGGTAAGTTACGCTACAACGGTACGCTCTACCGCAGGTAAAATGTATCGTAAGTAATGTTTTATTGCCTATCGAATGCTTGCCTCTTAACATATGAACATAAAAATTAATCAGGATGGTTAGAAAGTTCACAAAATAGCTAACATATTTTTTATAAAACTGCTTGAACAAATGGAAGCTTAGGTTTAATTAGCCACTCACCAGTACATGTGATCGTACTGACCCTCGCTATCCGTAGGTGTCGTGAATCCGGAGGAACGTGCCAACTAACCAAGACGACGTTCGTGTTTTGAAGCTTCGACCGCGCGTCAAAAACTCTCGCTATTAACTTTTTGAAGACTCTCTGCGTCAGTCCAAGAAATAAGTCTTGGCTTCCCTCTATTCCAGGTAGCTGGAATACTTTTGTTGTAAATTAAGGGATATATGTATCGAACGACTATCTCATCAGCATTCATTTTGTAATCGAGTCATTTTGTAAAGCCCGTACGACATGATTGTAATAGAGTCTTGTAAATGATGTCTATTATCAATAGAATAAAAAGTTTCTCTGCCTCAATGTGTTGTTCAATTTCTCTGTGTACTCTCTTAGCTGTTGTGTTTCGGATAACCTTATGACTATGCCTTGTGCGATCGCAACCTAAGTTCGTACGGCATCACGCCCGGGGGACGACTATCGATTCTTTGGAATCGGGGCATGACATAATGGTGTTAGAGCACGGCTTTACGTCTTTGGCATGCAGTCTCGGGTCTCTAATCTCGAACCGTTGACCTCATGTCGACGAAATGAGTTATTCCATATGGTAAACCCATGACATTTTTTGAAACAAACGATAGTTGCTTTTATATTCTAGAAGCTGGAGAAGCTGCAGCCATGAACGAGGAGAGTGCCTCGAGCGACTCGAGTAGCTTAAGGCCTGAACCCTCGAATGCCCCTATGGAACGGATGTTGCATATGCTGGGGGCGCAACAATGTCAAGCCGTGGCCAACCAGCGCCAGAATGAGCTCTATCGACAGTAGACGGAGGCACGGCAGACTCAGTTTGAAAACCAATTCGAGGCCCAATTCAAGTTACAGCAGAAGCAGCTTGACACTCTTCAACAGATAGTCCAGACAATTGTAGCCAATAACAGTAATTCTACGACAATGCCTGCTATGACCGAGCCTGCGGTCCGACCGATTGAAATCGAACCAGAGGTGCCCGAGCGTCTACCTGTAACACCAAGAAGTTCCAACTTCGAGGTACCAAAATTCACGAAGAATTGTTGTACTTCCTTCAACGGTACTAAAGATTCCTCTCTGGTGATCGACTGGTTGGAGGAGCTGGAAGACTGTTTTGAACTTTTGGGTGTCGATGACTCAAAGAAAGTTGCATGTACACAACTTCTACTCTGATTGAACGCACACGATTGGTGGTCCATACAAAACCGAGCAATTCAACGTGAAGACAAGACAACGGCGATTCCTTAGGCTACATTCAGAAAGGCATTTGAAATCGAGTACCTTTTCGCAGCCGTTCGACGGAAAAAAAAGAATAAATTTATGCAGTTGAAGCGAGGGAACATGACGGTGCGGTAGTACACAGCAGAATTCAATAAATTAGCCAAATTTACTGGAGCATTCTTGTCGACAACAGAGAGTCGTACTCGACGGTTCAAAGTGGGTCTATGTCCATCTATCTCTGCCCATGTATCGGTGCCTGAATACAAGACTATGGACGAGTCTCTGAATCACGCTCTCCGTCTTGAGTGCCAATATCTTCTAAGAGCTGTCGACGCTGTGCAAACATACAACCACAAGTGCCCTAGCCATATGAGAGAAAAATAATGCGAATAAGCATCCAAACAACAGTAATCAGGACGGAGACCAAGGGTGGAATCCAGGAACTTGCTGCCACAAATGCAATTTTTTTGAGCACCGTGCAAATGAATGTCATATCTCTGAAGACGGATGTTGGCACTATGGAAAGATGGGCCATCTACGTGCAAACTGCCCGACCAGAAGGCCGAACCCAACGGGGCCTCATCATCAACAACACCGTCCAGGGAATCAGGGTCCAGCACCAAGAGCCCAACAAACCGTGCCACAAAATGGCCAAGACCGTTGCCCTAATGCCCAAAGGTGCGTCTATGCCATGACCCGAGACGGTGCATTGGCATCTGACACGGCCGTGATAGGTATACTACTTTTTAATAACAAACCTGTTCATATACTGTTTGATTCAGGTGCTATACATAGTTTTATATCGGCAAATTTTGCCGTCGAGCACAAATTTTCCTTGACACTACTAGTCCTTGATCTTAGTGTTAACTTACCGTTGGGCACGTCATTACTTGTAAATTTAGCCTGCAAAGACGGAATCATCTGTATAGGTGGTCAAATGGTCGATCTTGATGTAATAGTTTTATACATTAAGGACTACGACATCATTCTAGAAATGGATTGGCTCGGCCCGTGCAATGCCACCATCGACTGTGCTAAAAAGACGGTCACCTTTCGTATTCCTAGAGTGCCTGAATTTTGCTATTCGTATGGTAAGACGTCGCCGACCTGCATGGTGATTTTGACATATGCTTCATTCTGGATGTGAAGGCTATCTAGCGTCCATTCGAGACACGTGATAGGATAGTACAAATGAGGGTCAGACCAACGTTGTGGCAGAATTCCCAGATGTGTTTTTGAACGAGCTGCCCGACATACCACCTGGTCGAGAGATAGAGTTCACCATTAATACATTCTCTGATACCCGACCAATTTCTAAAGCTCCATACAGAATTGCCCCTGCAGAACTTAAGGAACTCAAAGTACAATTACAAGAGTTTCTCGACAAGGGATTCATACAGCCTAGCATCTCGCCATGGGGAGCGCCCGTGTTGTTCTTTAAAAAGAATGATGGCTTAATGCGTCTTTGTATCGACTACCGAGAGCTGAACAAAGCCACCGTCCGGAACAAATATCTATTGCCCCGCATAGACGACCTATTTGATCAGTTGTAAGGCGCTTCGGTATTTTCTATAATTGATCTTCGATTGGGCTACCATCAACTCAAGATCAAGCCAGACGATGTGTCAAAGTCAGCCTTCCGCACTCGATACGGCCATTATAAATTCTTGGTAATGCCGTTCGGCCTAACGAATGCCCCAAATGCTTTTATAGATTTAATGAATCGGGTATTTTGATCCTTCCTCGACAAGTTCATAGTAGTCTTCATCGACGATATACTCGTCTACTCGAAGGACAAGCGACAACACGCTGAGCATCTATGGACCATACTTCAGACCCTTCAAAAAAATTAGTTGTATGTGAAGCGGAGCAAGTGTGAATTTTGGCTGAACAGTGTCGTATTCCTCGGACACATCATTTCATCTGAAGGTATTGTAGTCGACCCAAAAAAAGTTGAAGCCGTTGACGATTAGAAACGGCCAGAGTCAATCGGTGAGATTCGAAGCTTTCTTGGCTTAGCAAGATACTACCGACACTTCATGAAAGACTTTGCAAAGATCACGACGCCTCTGACTCACCTCACCCAGAAAGGAGTTGCTTTTGAATGGTCAGACGACTGTGAAGCTTCCTTCTAGGAGTTAAAACAACGGCTCATCTCGGCCCCGATACTTACACTTCCAGAAAGGACTGAGGGATTAAAGATCTTCAGCGATACGTCCGGCCAGGGTTTAGGGTGTGTGCTGATGCAAGGAACAAGATGATATCTTTTGCTTTCCGACAGCTAAAGTCGTACGAGAAGAACTATCCCACCCATGACCTGGAGTTAGCGTTGATTGTGTTCCTTTTAAAATTATTGTATCACTATCTTTATGGCATGGCATGCATGATCTATACAGATCACAAGAGCCTTAAGTATCTATTCATGCAGAAGGAGTTGAACTTGCGGTAAAGGTGTTGGCTTGAACCGATCAAAGATTACGACTTGACTATTGACTATACGTCGGGCAAGAGCAATATTATGGCAGACGCTTTGAGTCGAAAGTATATTGCCTCGCTATCCATTGACCGCGGACTGCTACATGACCTAGAAGAGATGGGCATCGACCTTCGGATTTGATTCAGGAATGTGCAGTTGGCGTAGTTGCATCTAGAGCTGAGCTTACGAGAAAAGATTAAGACCGCTTAGAAGGATGATCCCTACCTACAGAAAGTATGAGAGCTAATTTCGATAGGTAGTGCGACCAACTTTGCAGAAGATGAAACCGGCATGCTTCAATTGAATGGTAGGCTATGCATTTCGGATGATTCGGAACTTAGAAAGGAAATACTGATGGAGGCACACTACGTGAAAGATACCTTACATCATGGCAGCACAAAGATGTACAAGAACCTCCGTACGGCATTCTGGTGGCACATAATGAAGAGAGATGTGGCACTTTTTGTGTCGTAATGCATGGCCTGTCAGCAGGTGAAAGCTGAACATCAAAGATCGGGCGAAGAGATGCAGAACCTTGCCATTCCAGAATGGAAATGGGATCATATCACTATAGAATTTGTTGTTAGCCTGCCAAAGATGCTGTGGGGAATGCCATCTGGGTTATCGTCGATTGACTAACCAAGTCAGCGCACTTCATTGCCATTAAAGTTACTTGGAGCGTTGATCGTCTGGCTCAAATTTATCTTGACAAGAGAGTACGGCTGCACGAGTCCCTGTATTTGTCGTCTCTGATCAGGATGCATGATTCTATCGTACATTTGGAGAAGCCTTCAGTCGGCTCTAGGTACTAAGTTGCAGTTCAGCTCAACTTACCATCCCCAGACCGACGGCCAAACGGAGTGTGTGAATCAGATTCTCGAAGACATATTACGGCTCTACGCAATTGACTTCAAGTCGAGTTGGAATGTTCATCTACCATTGGCTGAATTTTTATACATTAATAGCTATCAGTCCAGCATCCAAATGGCACCGTACGAAGCCTCGTACGGCCAAAAGTGTATAACATTTATTTGCTGGGATAAAGTCAGGGAACGACAGATTTTTGACCCAGAGCTGGTGGAAATGACCGTGGAGAAGGTCAAGCTCATTCGAAAAAGATTAAAGACTGCATAGAGTCGACAGAAAAGTTAGGCGAATGTTCATCGTTGACCCCTCGAGTTTCTAGAAGGCAATCACATATTTTTTAAAGTGTCGCCTATGTGTGGAGTTACCCGATTTGGTGCAAAGGAAAAGTTGAGTTCGAGATTCGTTGGACCATTCAAAATACTCAAACGAGTCATCCCAGTGGCCTATAAGATTGCCCTGCCGCCAGCGCTAGTGGGTGTGTATGATGTCTTTCACGTCTCTTAGTTGCGGAAATACGTGCACGATCCAAGCCACGTGGTAGATTTTGGTTAGCTGGAGCTGAAGTTCGACTTATCCTATATTAAAGTGACAGTCCAAATCTTAGAACGCAAGGATAAGCTGCTGCAGAATCGAACGATCCCTCTCGTCCACATACTCTGGTGTAACCATTCGGTCGAAGAGTCGACCTGGGAACTTGAATCAGAGATGAAGGAGAAATTTCTTTTATTGTTCCTGTACAGGTAGGTTCTATTCTTAAGTTTCAAGGATAAAACTTTTTATTGGTTGGTTATGGTGTAGTGCTCCATCCCCATCGTGTCCCATTTTCGTCCATGAGGTACGCAAGAAAGGAACAATGTCGCTACTGATTCAGTCGGGATCGATAGGTCGGAATCGGTTGAATCGATCGAACAAAAATGATTGAATTAAGATTTTTTTCTCGTTATGAAAAGGCTTCTTCGGAATCAAGTCCCATACTCTGTGGGTTGCGTCTCAAGGATTGGCTCTGCGACTGAGTCGGAAGAGGCCTCTCGTTGCTTTAGTTTTCATGTCGCACTTGATTTGGCTTTGGCCTTGGTTTTTGTGAATACATTTTAGTGAATGTTTTCGATGGTTTTCATGGATTGCATTTTCGAACTTCGCATTTATATCGAATCCCTTGAATAACATATTATTCTAATCAGTTGCTTATGCGATTGCAGGTGATCGAGTAGGCGACGTCTAAGTACAGCCAACCAGTCCCTCGCCTGAAGCAAAAGACTAAGGTGAATGGCTAACCTCCTTCACCTCGATCCTCTATTTCAAAAACAAGTTCTATGCTAAAAAAGAGAAAAGATAAGGTTCTAGAAAAGAGAGAATTATTTCAGGATCTGCAAAACCAAGTAAATGAATCGATTACATAATAGTCCCAATGATACCATAAAACGTGCTTTGAATAACTTGTTAACTTAAGCACGGTCATGGACAACTTGCGCGTAAGGCTTCCCTTCCTCGAACGGCAACCCGAGGCCACGGGCCGTTTCAGCCTAGGAGGAATGCAAGATAGCTGTGTTGGATACTAGCACGGGTCATTCGAAACTTTCAGCGGGGCTAGCTACCCGCGCTGAAAGGGTCGTCGTCTCGACCAAGCTATACGTCCAGGATGGCTTGAATTGCCAGTGACCCACACTTGCATGTAAATTATAAGCTTGTTATAAATATGACATAAAAGGAACATGGTAAGTTACGCTGCAACGTACACTCTACCGCGGGTAAGATGTATCTTAAGTAATGTTTTATTGCCTATCGAATGCTTGCCTCTTAATATATTTACATGCAAATCAATCAGGATGGTTAGAAAGTTCACAAAATAGCTAACATATTTTTTATAAAGTTGCTTGAACAAATGGAAGCTTAGGTTTAATTAGCCACTCACCAGTACATGTGATCGTACTGACCCTCGCTATCCACAGGTGTCGCGAATCCGGAGGAACGTGCCAACTAACCAAGGTGACGTTCGTATTTTGAAGCTTCGACCGCGTATCGAAAACCCTCGCTAATAACTTTTTGAAGACTCTCTGCGTCAGTCTAAGAAATATGTCTTGGCTTCCCTCTATTCCAGGTGGCTGGAATACTTCTGTTGTAAATTAAGGGATATATGTATCGAACGACTATCTCATCGGCGTTCATTTTGTAATCGAGTCATTTTGTAAAGCCTGCGCGGCATGATTGTAATAGTCTTGTAAATGATGTCTATTATCAATAAAATGAAAAGTTTCTCTGCCTCAATGTGTTATTCAATTTCTCAGCTTACTCTCTTAGCTATTGTGTTTTGGATAACCTTATGACTATGCCTTGTACGATCGCAATCTAGGTTCGTACGGTATCATGTCCGGGAGACGACTATCGATTCTTCAAAATCGGGGCGTGACACTGACAAGTCTTTTGGGAATACATCCAAAAATTCTACAATAATAGGATAAGGTAATTCATTCGTCTCTAACATAGCCCCATAATTTATCCAATCAGACTGCTCCATAGCTCCTCTAGTAAACTCGAACTCGGGCTCTCCCGGTGGACGAAATACTATACAACCTCTATGGCAATCGATAGTGACGTAATGCTTACTCAACCAATCCATCCCGAAAGCTACGCCAATGCTCGAAAGTGGCATTACGAGTAAGCTGACACCCAATTTCCTACCTCCTAAGATTATGAAACAACTATTGCAAACATCATGGACAGGAATAATACCTCCTCTAGTCATGATCCTGCAACCCCAATTAATGGGTTTGAAGGCTATATTATGCTTTTGCACAAAACTTATTGATATAAAACTATAAGATGCTCCATAATCAAATAAAGTACTAGATGTTAAAGAATTGAGTAGAGTAGAACCTGCGATCACATCTGCAATAGCCTCAGGCTCCTCAACTACTATAGTAAAAGCATGACCCTGTTGTGGCGCTTCCCTCTGCTGTTGGTGCTGAACAAATCTCTGTTGCTGAGTAGGAGGCATGGGCCCCTCTTCTGAGCCACTGGTGGTCCTCTTGGTCCTTCTTGAGTAAGTGTTATGCCCTGCCTTATAGATTTCGTAGGGCAATATACACCTAGTGCATAGTCGATCCACATGATAAGCATTATCCTAACCTCTTGTGACATATGTCAAAATGATGTCCTAGCCTCCAATAATATGCGCAAGTAGTAGTTGCCTAGGTATGATTCTTTTGCTGTGGAACTGAAGCTCTAACAGGTGGACGAAACTGCTATTTATGGTGCTCCGGATGATGTGACTGATGATGTTGTTGGTACTGCTGTGGTGCAAGCTTTCTTGGAGTATTAGGACGTTTTATTGATCCCGATTGGTTGATGCTTCCTTCATATGCATCTCGATCTCTCTTTGGCCTAGGCTCCATGTCTCTTTCCACTCCTTGTGCTACCTTCAAGATCTTCTCGTAGGTACTGGCTTAACTGGTAGTGACTGCTAGACAAATCTCGCGAGATAGACCCTTCTTGAATCTTGGATCCGGATCTGATTGCCGAACGAAGGGCTAGAAGAGGAGAAAAGACGGAGGAGATTGACCGCACCACAGTGCATCATTTGGATCTAAGGCTGGAGGAGCACAATGGCTCATGGCTGGCGCTTATCCATGTTAGGTTGATGTAGGGACCCCTCCTAGACTTAGGACCATTGAGATAAGGGTGTCTACATTTGGGGGTGAAGCCATCGATAGCTGCTGACAAAGGCAAGGGGTTGGATGGAGGAATGAATGAAGGCAATGACATAGTTAGGCTATGACAAAATGGGATACGGAAGGGGTCAAGGTGGGTAGTAGCGGTGCAGTTACACCGGTTGTTAGCAAATCATGGGCAGACATTTGTAAGCCTTCCATTACGACGAACCCAACATCAATGGGTTTTGTCCTCCTAAAAGGATAGAAAATGGATTTAGAGCTTCCTTTCCTATGGAGGAGATTGTGGAGGTCACTGAGTTCTAGAGGAATATGCTTATGCTCTACGTACTGGGCGATAAACCCTTATATAAGATTTACGTGTATGCCTATTGTGTCTAACGGCCTAAAGGAATTATGGAATTCTTTGCAAGAGAGAATGGGTTCTACTTTGTCAAATTTGGTGTGGCAAAGGATATATAGCATATCTTCCAAGGGGCAATAAATGTTTGATGGAAGGTTAGAATATTAAAGGAGTGGACACCGGAGTTGAAGTATGAAAAATAAGTCCTTAATGTGGTACCCTACGATTCCCATGATTGCCTGCCAAATATTGGAGTGTTTCGCTCATTATGAGGCTTGCTAGCCTTATAGGCATCCTAATTAAAGCGGATGACATGACAGCTTACCGTACTAGGATGATGTATGCTCGAGCGTTCGTTGAGATCGGTGCAAGTACGAATTTGCCTACTATTTTGGAGTATGAGATTCCCTCTGGTGAGGTCGTCCACAAGTGGTAAAGTATGAGTGGGTGCCACCTAGGTGCCAGGTATGTACATGTTTTGGCCATGATTCTAAGTCATATAAGTTTGGTGGAGGGATTGGGGTCATCTTCTTCTTCTCAATCTCCTACTATGAGTAATCCGGTAGGGTTTGGTTACGAGAAAGCTGATATTAGTAGGGAGCAAAGGAGAGATAAAAAAACGGAGACTATGTGCATCCAAGAAATGGTGGTGGTAGATGTGGGGTCGAGGCATCAGAAAGGGGATTAGCAAGGTTCGGAGGCCAAGGGACAGATGATTGTCTCCCAAGCGCAAAGATGGGTTATCACCAGAGGTATACGAGCGGAGTCAAAGAGATTGGCAAAGTTCATGTTGGGCAGAAGAAGAACTTGTTTTCTAGTATGAAGCGACATGCCAGTCCTATCAACAACATAGGATCCGACGAACTGTTATGCATAGACAACCCTGCTTGGACTAGTCTCCTGGGGTCGGCATGGGGCACGATCATTACTATTTTTACGATGTATAATGCAGGCTGGGCTTCAAGATCTGGAAAGGGTCGGTCATATTTGGACTTGGCACAACAGAGCAGTACGAAACAAAGTTATCTGCCAGCTGGACAGAGCCTTGGGCAATAGTATGTGGTTCAACATGTTCCCTCACTCGGTCGTGGAGGGGTGGCTACGAGGACGGGCGACCACTCTCCGATTTGGGTTGGTTTCATTTATCGGCCTCCATAGAGATCACGACCATTCTGCTACAACAATAGTTGGCATCTATCTGAAGGGTACCTGGAGGCGGTGTCATTGGGATTTTGACTGGGGCCCACGACATGGCTTAATTCAAAATTGTGAAGGCTCTTAATCTCGCTAAGGCTGCATTCAGAGGTTGGGCGAGAGATCAGCCTAAGCTGGTGTTGACAGACATAGAGGAGGACCTGCGTTCGGTTTATGATACCTTGCAATCAAATATAATGGACATGGAGTTGGCTTCCCGGGAGAAGGTGCTTATTAGAAGGTCAACCGGCTTCGACTGCAGGATGAGATTCAGATTGCCAAACGAATAAAATGCTCGTGGCTGAAAGATGATGAAAGATGATCCAAGTCCTTTTATGATGTAGTCCGAACTCGCCAACACAAAAATAGCTTCTTTCAGCTATTAGACGGAGCTGGTAAGGTGGTTAACACGCCCACCAGTATCCAGGAGAGACAGTTAGGTACCACTCTGTGCTATATAATCAGTTCGATTATCTTTCTATTTGTCCTGATCTTGTTTGCAAGAGACTATTTACTACGTAGGGCAATAGCTGGCTACTTGCACCGGTTAGCATGAAGGAGGTAGAGGTAATTGTTATGCATGCGGATCCCAATAAGGTGCATAAGGCAGATGGTTGCAACCGTAGTTTCTTCAAACATCATTAGGAGATTGTCAAGCATCATATTCTTAAGGCGGTGTAGAGGTAATTGTTATGCATGCAGATCCCAATAAGGTGCATGGGGCGAATGGTTTCAACCATAGTTTCTTCAAACGCCATTAGGAGATTGTCAAGCATCGTGTTCTTAAGGCGGTGCAAGAATTCTTTACTGAGGGCAAGCTGTTGAAGGAACTCAATTATACGTTCCTAAAATTAGTGCCAAAGAAGGAAGAGACTACATCACTTACAGATTTCAGACCCATTATATGTTGTAATTATTTATATAAAATAATTACTCATCTGATGTGTCGACAAATAGAGGAGAATATGCAGGACTTGATTTCTTCTAATCAGACGGCTTTATCAAAGGGAGATCTATAACAGAGCACAGCCTCCTGGCGTAGGAGTTGGTCCATAAATTAAATAAAGTTGGAGGTATGAAGGCATTTGTTAAACTAGATTTACGGAAAGCTTATGACATGGTCAACCGTAAATTTGTCTGTCAACGGATGAGATTCAGATTGCCCAACGAATGAAATACTCGTGGCTGAAAGATGATGAAAGATGATCCAAGTCCTTTTATGATGTAGTCCGAACTCGCCAACACAAAAATAGCTTCTTTCAGCTATTAGACGGAGCTGGTAAGGTGGTTAACACGCCCGCCAGTATCCAGGAGAGACAGTTAGGTACCATTCTGTGCTATATAATCAGTTCGATTATCTTTCTATTTGTCCTGATCTTGTTTGCAAGAGACTATTTACTCCGTAGGGCAATAGCTGGCTACTTGCACCGGTTAGCATGAAGGAGGTAGAGGTAATTGTTATGCATGCGAATCCCAATAAGGTGCATGGGGCAGATGGTTGCAACCGTAGTTTCTTCAAACGTCATTAGGAGATTGTCAAGCATCATATTCTTAAGGCGGTGTAGAGGTAATTGTTATGCATGCAGATCCCAATAAGGTGCATGGGGCGAATGGTTTCAACCATAGTTTCTTCAAACGCCATTAAGAGATTGTCAAGCATCATGTTCTTAAGGCGGTGCAAGAATTCTTTACTGAGGGCAAGCTGTTGAAGGAACTCAATTATACGTTCCTGAAATTAGTGCCAAAGAAGGAAGAGACTACATCACTTACAGATTTCAGACCCATTATATGTTGTAATTATTTATATAAAATAATTACTCATCTGATGTGTCGACAAATAGAGGAGAATATGCAGGACTTGATTTTTTCTAATCAGACGGCTTTATCAAAGGGAGATCTATAACTGAGCACGGCCTCCTGGCGTAGGAGTTGGTCCATAAATTAAATAAAGTTGGAGGTATGAAGGCATTTGTTAAACTAGATTTACGGAAAGCTTATGACATGGTCAACCGTAAATTTGTCTGTCAACTGATGCTTGCCACGGGTTTTAATGAGGTATGGGTAGCTCGAATTTGATAATGCATTTCTTTGGCCACTTTTTTGGTTACCTGGGGTCTCTCATATGGTTTTATTCGGAGTAATAAGGATCTTCGACAGGGGGGTCCATTGTCATCATACCTCTTCACAATCGTCATGGAGTACTTCTCATGTATAATGGATTTGTTTGTTCATCGGGGGCATATTATCCTTTTATATAAGAGGATCACCCCTCATGTGTCGCACCTTATTTATGCTAACGATCTCTTGGTTTTCTTGTGGCCTTCGATGGTGGGGCTTACTGCCATTTCGGATAGTAGGAGAAGTTTGGGAGATTGTCAGGTCTACACTTGAATAGGGATAAGAGTCAGGTGTACTTTAGCTCTTTTTGCCCTATGAAGAAGGAACGAGCAGCGACTTTGGGAGTAGAAAAAGGGGAGCTTCCTGTAATGTATTTGGGTGTTCCACTGTCATTCAATTATGCTCGGGATTGGACTATCACAGCTTGGTGGAGTTCGTCCAACGAAGGGTAGAGATGTGGCAGGCGGTTGGCTTATATCCCTTGGTGGTTATATTGAATTGGTCCGTTCTGTTATCTCTGTACTAGCTCTTTTCTGGTTGTAATTTATATTACTACCAAAGGTATAAGCACCCTAATTTTTGGAAACTATTTTTATTTATTTTATGTGATTTTTATTTATCAAACAATATTTTATTTTAATTATGACTATAAATGTACTTCTTCATATCTTTAGTTTTTGGAGCACAATAATTATCTATTTCTCAAATCTAATCCCATCATCATATTCTAGACGAGTCCACCTTCAGTTTGATATATCATGTCTCATCCAAACATCCTTGTGCTATATTTTTTATGTACAACTTTAGGGATAAAATAGTCATTTTAGTCTCTACCATAAAATTTGACTAGCTTTCCAAATAGCAATTAAGGCCCAACATCCAAATCATTTGACCCAATATATGATTTGACCTATTTTGAGCCTACTACGCATAGAGTTCTCTTGTGCTATTTATTTTTAAATGACATACAAGTCAAAACTGTAGACATATTGGACTCAAATCGGTCACAAAAATTCTACCAACCCAAAACTAGTCCAAGTTGGGTTCATAGAGCCTATTCTAGGGTTCCCTAACCTCTTAGACCAATTTAAGATTAATTTTTAGTGATTAAATTGCAGACATGTGCATTAAATTCTATATCTTTGACTTGGTCAAATAACGTACCCAATAAGGAAATCCATTACCATATTAATCTATTAGACGGTCAAATTCTAACCAATTTAGTCTAAACCAAAGCCCAACTCTTCCTTATATATATATATATATATATATATATATATATATATATATATATATATATATATATATATACCAACAAAACCCTAATATCCCCTCTCCTCTTATTGCCGCCAACACCCCCACAAAACCTCCCCCAAAAGTCTAATCCCGAAATTCCCTCTCAGCCTTGGCCGCCGACAACACCTTGTGGCGTACTAAGAATTTTGACCCCTTTCTTGTAGTGCCCCGTCCCGCTCAGTCAATCGGAGGAATCGAAACGCCGACGGCGTTCGGACTTAGCCTTGCAACGGCTACTCGGAGACATCGCTCGGTCGAGGCGACCGCTCGCTCAAGTGGAGTAGTTTCGGTGAACTTGCCTCATCTTAGCCTTCACATAATAAATCGCATGTTTTCAACTTGCACAAGTAGGCTTAATAATAAAAGAGATGAATCCACATAGCTAAAGGGAATAATCCCGACGGGTCGAATTGAGTTAGAATATGGAAAGGTCCAACGGCCGTCTTAGAGTTGGTGCACGGCGTGCTTTGAAAATGACACTCGGTCCTTCGTCCCGTGGCTTGGGAAAAGGAGTTGGTCTTCGGTGCAAAAGCTAAGAGTTAGCCTAAGTCATAGGAGTCGCCCACATAAATGCTTGATAAAGCGTACACGGTTCCATTGCGCAAGGCTTGGCATAGCCTTTGCTCGTCCCTCGGATTAAGTTGTAGGCTTGAGTAAGTTAGGCAAAGTTATGTCGGTCGACCTAAGTCATTCCAAGTGCTGTCCCGCTCATTCTGCGGTTGTCAAGTTAAGTTGTCCCATGATCTCAAGGCCCGTCGACTTGGGCAGGAGTGTTGCGTAGAACACGGTTGGCTTAAGGCACAATGCACGGACTTAGTGTTTAAGGCACGAGCTACATTTGGTTTCAAGTCGAGTTTAGAAAAAGGGCTATCAAATGGTCATTTCTAAGTTGAGGAAAAAGGATATGGTAACAAGGAAGGAAATGCTCACGACCGTGGGTCGTCGAGGGGTCTCAAGGAAAGGAATGCTCGTGACCGTGGGTCGTCGAGGGGTCTCAAGGATAGAAGTCTTGGTTTTGGTAGAGGAATGACTGTGTGAGACGTCAGTTTGTGTCGAGTCTTGCATGGTCATTTGACAACTTGTCGACAAGGGCGATGAACCCTCGAGCGGTAACCCTGGACCATGGGGCCGACTCGGCCTAGGAGGGAACAGGGTATAGTCGTGCGTAAGGTTTTGGCACAGGTTAAGCGGGGACTTGCGACGGGGCTAGCTACTTGCGTCGAAAGGATCCCGATTAACAAAACTATACGTCAAGGTATAGCTTGTGATGCTAGTGGCCAAGTTCATATAGATGTCGGCAAATAGCGGCTAACCGTGTGTATGCCTTTGGATTGAGTTGAGTTGAAGGTGTGTACAGTTAGAACACAAAGTTTGGGCCTAAGATTGGGTTTCAACATAGGCGTCGTGCTTCGGCACGAGATGTGGCGTCAAGTCTTGAGTTGTCGGCATATAAGTTGCTTAAGTTGGTTGAGTTGTTTGAGTTTAAGTCGGGAAACCGCCGCAAGGCAAAGTTGGTTGAATGACACTAACATTCACAAGTCTTGATTGGGTCAGTTGGTGGTCAAAGTAGCAAGGGCCGCTAGGCGGCGAGGGCCGCGAGGCGGCGATATGGTTAAGTCTCACTGAATTGCGAGGCATGGCCTCAGCAAGGGTTTGTAGCACGGTCACACAGAAAATGGAGCTTCATCACGTAGTTGCGTCTCTGATTATAGCCGTAAGGCAAACACGACTCGATAGGTTAACGTTGTTGGCACGAGAATGGTCTTGAGGCAAGGTATGAGTTAACATTGTCGTTGCAAGCACGAGATAGTCTAAAGACACAAAATAGGCAAGGCGTCGGTCATAAAACTGATCCTAAGGCAAGACTAGAAAGACAATTGATAAGAAGGGACTATGTTACACAAAGTAAATAAAACGTGCGGATTTTGTATGGGTGGACGAGGAGCTCATTCCACCAGTACAGTTGAGTACTGACACCCACATAGTTTACATGTACAGGCACAGGTAGAAGCTCGTGGCGCGGAGCTCGCTTGGATGCGTCGAGGTATGGAGTTCCTTGGCGATTCGAAGCGTGCGGCCGCATGGATTAAAGACTTATACAGGACATAATGTATGGACATCGCCTTCCGAAGCTTCCGCTGGATCAAGGATTGTAATAAAAGAGATGAGAGAGAGCAGAGTGAACTTGTAATGTGAGATGAGTGAGCTTGAGAGACTTGTAATATTGGCCTTACGCCCCCAATGTAACCGTTGTCTCAATATTAATAAAGAGCTTCTTTGAATAACTTGTGTTTGTTCTTAATTTCTGCTGCTATTATTCAATGTCTCTGCTTGGGACTTCTGTGCGACGACCCCGTCGCAGCCGCTGAAATCGACCGTTATGGAACCCGCCTTGCACGAGCGCAATCTAGGCTCGTGCGGCATCACGCCTTAGCGAGGACGATCGCTCCTACGGGAGCGGGGCGTGACATTCCTGACCTCCCGTGACACTCCATGAATATTCATTATGAAGCTAATGCGACCCTCTAATATCCTAGGAAGCCCTTGAAGGACCATGACAACTTTGTGAGGAGTTGCAAATTTTAGAAGTCACCTGAAGTTGGATTCCAAGTCTAAATTCGTTTTAGCAGGTAAGCTATTTCGCATCTAGGTTTTCATATACTTTTCGACCTTATCATTTCATGAAACCAAAACGCTATGTGTCTATTTTCATGTTCAATTGGCCACCAATGCAGTTCCAAACAGTTTTTTCAGGACATCAATTCTACGATAAGGTGTTCAGAATAGACCAGATCTGTTGCGAGTGGATTTTTGCCTATTTTTGGTCAGATTTAATCTTCCTAATTTTTTTTAAGAAGCTAGACATCAAGAACTTTCCAACACATATCCTTTTGCCGAGTTTTGAGTTCGTTTAATATTTATTAAATTTTTTGACAATTGTCGTAATACCGTAACTCCGAAAATTATGTATTCCTTGTATTCAAAAGCTTTGAAACTTCATATATCTTTACTATAATATTTGTTGTGTAAGGTTTGATGATAAAAACATTATTTTTAAATAATTTCTTTAATTTTTTTTAATCTAATATTTTTAATTATATATTGTTTTAGGACTTAATGTGTAGGCCAAATATGGTATTAATAATGTAGTTTCATCATGAGGCTATTATGATTACGTTTCCATAATTAAAATAATATTATTAGGAATATAAAAATATTTATAAGTATTTTCTAGAAATTAAATTATTATTTTATATTAGTCATAAATTTTTTTTATAAGAAAGTTGGTACTATATATGTTGTATGGTGTTGTACCGACATCGTGACGACTATTAGGAATAGATATTAATCTAGTATATATATATATATATATGGTAAGTCACTAGAAAGTATTAATAATAGTGTATTATTATAGGTGAACTTGGAGAGAGTAACGAAGACATCAGAGTTGGTCAGGCAAATATACCTTGCCAAACTTTACAGTGTCTACATGCATTTTTATATTGTTGTTTCTTTTATGTCTTACTTGATTTCATATTTCTCCTGATTCATGTCGTCGTTATTTTCTAGTTTTACGTGCATTTAGATTGTTCACATTTTTTCTATTACTTATCATATTCTCTTATCTTGTTCATGTGTGTGTCTAGTGATAGAATTTCTTAGCCTATGCCATGTTCCCTTGACATGATTGACTTGGATTTGACTAGGACTTGACTTATTGACATGACTTCTAGTATCTTAGGAGAGAGTATTTTATTAGCCGTGGCTATACCACCCTATTGTTAGTGCCTCACCGGGCTGCGGTAGAGAACTTGTTATAGGACTATTAGTGCATCACCGGACTGCGGTTATTATCACATGTTTACTGATAGCTACGATTAATATTATATTTTTATGACATGACACCATCTATAGAGCTCTTCTATGTGTTATTCTTTTTTGTACTTGTTATTCATATTTTTTCTCGCATGTTATTTACTGTCATGGTAGGCTTGTATATTATGTGTCTTGCTAGTCCCCTGAAGACCTGGTGATCTCTCCAAGTATTAGATGAAGTTATCAAGGTATAATACGTTGATGGATGATGGTGGCTTCACTAAGACTTCAGTTATATTTAGTTGATGCTATTGTCATTCTCTTCCTTATTTATATTTTGTTCTATATTTGACTCATGTTGTTATTATAGCATAGTCTTTTACAATCTTCATCTTTCTTCTAGCTTGTTCACAATACATGTAGGGATCCACTTTAATAATTAATCTATTCTAGAATCAGTGTATTACGGTCTAGTCAATCTTAATGCATTTGATTCGTTATTGTTATCAATATTTAGTGGATTGAGATATAGTTAGCCTGACTTTTTAGATAGTTATACTTGACCATATAGACAACTCATACGTATTCGAGCCGGGCTGGAGTCCACTTGATACGTAGCTGGCATGTACACATATTCTTAGTCCTAAGTATTTTGGAACTGGCGCGTTACAGAAGGCCACTATTCGTAAAGTTGAGCGCATATGTGCTAACTTCATCTAGAGGGGTAGTGTGCATGCTATTACCTGGGAACAACTTTGTCGCCCTCAGAAGGAAGGAGGGGTAGGGCTGTGGTCTCTGTAGACAGTTCAAAAGGCAGCTGGTTTGAAGCTAACATGGAGATTTGTTAGTGGAGGTTCACTTTAGGCAACTGGATGGCTTGCAGATACCTGAAGGCTGGCAATTTCTGGGTGTGCAGGTATATTACAATTCCTTTGTCACTTTCAAACACTTAATGCAAAACAGAGTGGTTCTTAACAATTACATCCACCGCATTACCCGAGATGGTAGTAGCATTGACTTATGGCTAGATCCTTGGTTGGATCATCGGAGCTTATTGCAGATTTCAGATCTACAGATGCAGAGGAAGGCATGTAGGGGGCTAACTTGTCAGCACATTATCTGAAATGGGGTCTAGCGGCCTGAGCTTTACTCCCACATGATTAGACATGCGCTATGGTGTGGGAGGTCCAAATCGATTCAGACTCCCATGCTGACTGTTGGGTATGGAACCCGCTTGGAGCATTATTGGGCGATGATACCTTCGAGTTCCGATCGTGCTTCAACATGGTGCGTCAGACTCATCCAAAAATGGAGCATTATGATTTTGGTGGTTCAAAAGGCTTGCACGCAAGATGCAACTCTGCATGTACATGATACTATTGGATAGGCTGTTGACGAAAGATAGGCTTGTTCACTTTGGGGTTTAGATTACTAACCAGAGATGTGTGTTATGTGATCATTGTCCAGAGTCTATCCGGCACTTGTTCTTCGAATGTGTGGTGACTTGGTCTCCTTGCAGGAGCAATACTGCAGGTTCCTGCGGGATTATGGGGTAACATAGGATATTGGAGGCATGATTCCGGGGATCCGAGCGAAAGAGGTAGAGAGAGGTTGTGGTTCAAGGAGGCCAAACTCTGCCATGCTGCGTTAGTATGCCATTCATGGAGAGAGCGAAACAAACACATTTTGAGGGACTCACATCCTCTCCTATCGGTATTCTTCACAATATAGAATTCGATGTTGCTGCTATGAAATCCCCTGTGGGGTATGGTTTTTGTATGATTGTATACTGGTTTGCTGATTGAAATAAAGTTTACCTTGTTTCATACATATAAATAAATAAATAAATATATATATATATATATATATATATATATATATATATATATATATATATATATATATATATATATATATATATATATATATAAAGTGATCTTTTCAATAGTATACGGTTGTTTGGAAATAACAAACAAAACATAAATTTATTTGCGTTTTCTGTTTAAATTATGATAAAAATTCAAATTCAAATTCGTTTGGAAGTTAGGCATTTGTCAATTGTCTTTCATTGTTTGTTCATTAGGTGTTTTCCATTCCAAATGGAAAGAAGTAGCTCCAATCCTAATTGGTTTTTAGCGGTTTGAGTAGGATTGTTTAAGGTTAACTTAAATTTTTGTTAACCGACTGAGTTGATTATCAGTCGACTTAGTCTAGCCCAACCAATTAGAATGGTTCAGTTATGATTTGTAAATAATTGTACGAATTCACGGTTTGTGATATCCTCTTTATTTACTCGACTCATTTATATGTTGTGTTAAACTTTTCCACTCTCGAAAATATAGATTATTGGTTATTATATACCGTCTTGATACATGGGTTAGATATATTCTTATTAATATAACTTATAGCGGTTTAAATATATACATTAACGAGTCGAATATACATGGATTAATGAGTCAGATATACACATGAGTGAACACGTTTGGATCTAAAAGTTGGTAACATTTTTTCAAATTTAACACAGTTTAATATGTCCGAGATCCAATTGAACTGAACTCTAAATGTTGCATTAAAAAAATCGTATTGAACTAATTTGAATTTCATACTCTTTTATGAAAATGTTAAAATTTTGTTTTTAATTAGACTAGACCCGGTCTCAATTTTAATCAGACCGAGACACGATTTAATCTATTAACATGAACCACTGGGTCACATGCCTTGTTAGCAATTACTCGAATAAAACTCGTATTATACTCGAATTTTTCGTATCTTTCAGAAATGTATAATACTTGCGTACTTTTGACAATTTTCAATTAGTATATAAAATTTAAGCATGTGAAGTTTAAACGATTTTCGTATAAATTATTGAAAATTATGACAAAAGAAACGTGTTGAGAACTTGTTTAATTAATCAAATTTGACAACTTGTTTAAGCATGTGAAATTTCTAACCTCAATATTCCAGTTGACGATTATTTGACTAATTTTTTTAACGTATTTTTGCTTGCACTGTGCCGATTTATATTCGGTTTTTTTTTTTTTTTTTCGAATTGCTAACAAGCCTAGGGTCGGGTTCTGTTTTCGTTGGAAACATTTGTATACAACCCTAGTTGGAGAATCTTAAGTTGGCTTAACGGTTTTTGGATTACCTTGACACGCCTACCCCTTGTTTATAAACCCTAACAATCTCAGTATCTTAAGTTGGGTTAACGGGTTTTGGATCTACCTTGACACGCCTACCCCTAATACTTCACCCCCTTTTTTATAAACCCTAACAATCTCAGTTTTCTTCTTCCTCCTCTCTCACGTACCGAAGATGGGGGCGGAGAAGTACGAGGTAGATCTAGGAAACCTGATGGCGTTCGACCCATCCCACCATTTCCAATCCGTTCCTTCCTCCAGGTGCTTCTTCCGCGAAATTCTAAATTTCAACCTAGGATTTTTTTATTTTTTATTTTTCTTTCTTCTTCTAAGGTCTCAACTGAAGTTGAGTCCTCCATTATCGTTTCTTTATGACAGGGAGGAGTTGGCGAAGGCTTGTATTGGGAAGGGAACGGAGCTTGTCCAGAGCATTGCTAATGCTCTCTTCAGCTTGCCGGCCTCCGCCGACCCGGAAGGTCCCCTCGTCAAACTGCCCCCTTCCGCCACTAGGCTCCCCAGGGAGAAGCACGTAAGCCGCTTGTGATATTGCCGCTTTGAAGTTTTGTAGTTTTTTTGTTTAAATATTTGTGTTTGTTTTAGTTAGCGTCGCACGATACGAATTCACGATGAAGTTATATGTGGATATGGCGCAAGCTCTTAGTTGAATTATGAATTAGGATTGTAGTTCGTTGAATGAGATGGTTATGGAACATGGTCTGTCACTAGAGGAGGATAAGCAGATTGTAATAGTTCAAATAATCTGCCAGTTAGTATGATCGACTGGCTGGCTGACTAATCAATTTTTCCTGGTGTTAGCGAAATTGCAATTAATTGGACATGTAATCTGATTAGTTGGTGAATGGTCCTGGACCAGGTGCCTACGTTGCACGGACACAGCTACAACACGGCACAATATGGGCACCTCGAGAAGGGCACGGCCCATATTTTATGTATAATGAAATGTCTGTTTTTTGTCTGCTTCCTACTTGGACGTACAATGAGTTGACATTATAGCTTTGGAGTCTGCCCTAAAATATTGGAGGGTTCTGGATGCTTACTGCCGGTGTTTCTTATAGTTAATAACATTTTTGCATGTGCATTCTATTGATTTTTGTAGTGCTGTGAGTACATGTTTAAACATATGTGGTTCAATTGGTATTAGGAGCCTAATAGGAGGCTATATTATTTTGGATGTTAACTCATTAAATTTTGACTGACCTACTAGTACTAGTACCATGAATGTAGCTGCTTGTTGAATTTGTTCCAGTAATAGTTGAAGTTTAAGACTTGACACTTACATAGTGTAGAGGATATTGGCAGGTTCTCTAGGTTTCTACCTGGCAATTGACCATATAGGTTTATCGTAAGGCTCTCTCTTACTCCTACCAACATGAATTTGACACCAGTACAATGGTTGGATGTCGAGTTGACAATTGTGTATAAAATTTCATCACTTTTCTTATAGAGTTCTCGTGGTTCATAGTTGGTCCATCCTGATATGTGATATGAGAATGGCTTTGTTTGGATGATGATGAAAATTTATAAGTTCCAATCAGTTTCAGACACTGCTTTACAATATAATTACCAATCGTAAAGCTCATTATTTCCATCCTAGCTTTACCAATAAGTTTTGGACACATCGTAACCAAATGGATTTGAAAGACTGAAGCGTCTGGTACATTTTGCAAGTAATTGTTTTTGTAACCTTCGGTTGATCCAGATTTATACCAAAATGAAACATGAATTGAGGCAATAAGATGAATTTCTGGGCTTTGGACTGTCTAGAGTCTCTATACCAAAACGAACTTGAATTTATGGTTATACTAAAGTAGATTGTATATATTGTTGTTGCAAATGAAACATGAATTGAGGCAATAAGGATGAATTTCTGGGCTTTGGACTGTCTAGAGTCTCTATACCAAAACGAACTTGAATTTATGGCTATACTAAAGTAGAATGTATATATTGTTGTTGCAAAGATGATGACCCTTAAAAGGCATTATGGTCACTAGAGACTTCACCGATTGCAAGGAACTAAGGACTTGTAAGGATGTTCAAGATGTATGCAATTTTAGCCACATTTTATGAAAGAAACAATTTTCATGGCTCTGCCTCATTTTCTAAGTTGTAAGCACCAAGCCTTACCATCTTGTCATGTGACATCATTAGATTATCCTTATTAGAGCTGATCAGCTCAATGTTTGAGAAGGATACACATCCACCAGGAAAGTCACGGTAAATCTTTTGTTGTCATTTTTCTTATTATAGTTATATGGAACTAACTTGTGCAGTTGAAGGCTTGGGTGATGATTGAACATCTCCAGAGAGTCCATAATTTTCCTCTCAAACCTTTTTATTAAGCAGATTAAATATACTCGCTGATGCTTTTCTTATCGGAATGGTTGAGTGTTTTTATTCTCCAGTTTGAACTATAAACCTCTGCAGAGTTTATCCTCTCTTCAGCTACTATTTTGGTCCAATCAACTGTGAACAAAGTGAATGCCCCATTTTGAGCCTATGAACAAAGTTCTTAGCTAGTAATTGCTATCAAAAAATAAAAGTTGAAAGATGAAGCTTCTGTGACCGTTTGGGTTTTAGTTGAGAATGAAACTATATTGGTCCAATTAACTGGTGGAGGTCTTCAACAATCAACATACATCTCTTAGTTGGAAATGTTTTAAATTGTGTTATTTTATTTCTTCATCTTTTCTTTAAAATGTTGTCCTGAATGACCGACATGTTTTGAAGTTGATGATTAATTTATAATTTGATGCTGTTATTTAGGAAAGAGAAGAAAACAAGAGATTGAAATACTTCTTTTTTTCTTTCATTTTGTGGCTTGCACAGAGCTGATACACGTTTATTAACAGACATCAAACTGATAATTATGGACACAATATACCATAATTATGTTTGAACAAACAAATTTTCCAAATAATTCTTTGTAGAAAAGTCCGACTTTATATGTTTTATTTCTTGGTTCGACCTCCTTGAGAATGCCCCTCTTGTTCTTTCTCCATTTGCGTAATGAATGCCAACTTTTGTGTACAGTATTAACTGCACTTTTGAGAAATAAGAACAGCTCCATTGCTGCTAGATTCAAAATTGGGATGTCCAAGGAAGGAGGTTTTTTGATTCATGCCTTTTAACGTCTTTGTACAATAAGTACCCCCCCCCCCCCCCCCCCCCCCCCCCGCCAGCTTATGATACCTGATTCCACTTGATGTTTTGGTGATTTTATTTCTGGTTGGTGATTACTATCTGTTTGAGAATTTTTACATAGTTGAATGGAAAGTGAATGCCTCTGCAGTTTACATAATTTAGTACAAATGATAAGTGACGAACTGTTTTATTTCATCTATTGGTTTATGTTGTG
Source organism: Iris pallida (assembly GCA_029216955.1). NCBI lineage: Eukaryota > Viridiplantae > Streptophyta > Magnoliopsida > Asparagales > Iridaceae > Iris > Iris pallida. Next base: position 17,021,647 of record JANAVB010004800.1, read on the forward strand.
AATCTATTCCCTGTCTCCCATCCTCTAATGTTATTCCACGACCTAATTTACTTTATGATATTATTCCTTGTATGCTGCACTCACTTATCTTTTCTTGATTTCAGTTTCCAAAGCCCAAGCCTCCTACAAAGTGGGAAGAGTTTGCTAAAATGAAAGGTTAATGCTCCTGAGCAACTCATATTATGTAATTACACTGTAAAAGTGGTATTTAAATCGATTTGCATAAATAATATGATTGAGCCATTTGATTGTTCCATTGTAAACTTGATCAAGATCAAGAAAGAAAGGTGGGATAATACGCTTACTTTGACCTTATGACTTGTTCACATGCAGGAATTAAAAATCGTAAAAAGGACAAGCGTGTTTTTGATGAACAAACGGATACTTGGAAGCGTCGTTATGGCTATGATCGTGTAAATGATGATAGAGATGTGCCAATCATTGAAGCCAAAATGACAGATGGTAATATTTTATCTTGTCTATCCATCATTATCTTGTCTTCCTATAGACTCAACTATTTCTTCTGAAAATATAACTATAAACTCATTAGTGGTCCTTCGCTGTGTTTGAATATGGACTTAGTGGAATAGCTTGCTTCTTTGTGGTACTTTTTTTTTTTTACTAGAAAGGGAGAATGGCTTCCCTGATTGATGTAAATTGTTATTGGAATACTGAAAGATAATTGTGTACCCTTCCACAGTAGTAAGTTGGTTAAGAAAGGGCTGGAATTGCCTGTAACTTATAATGGCATCTCTTGGCCGATACTTGTTGGGGCGAGCCCATGAATGTTACGATTGGAGCCTTTCCTTTTCTCATGTGGTAGAGTTGATGAAGACCTTGGTCTAGATCCAGGAGGGTGGTAGAGTTCATTTCAACTTTACTTGCATGTTTTCTCTTCAGATGCTTGTTTTAACTTTTAAGATTTAAAACTTTGTCAATATCGTGTCCTTGAAGAGCTTAAAATATGTAATACTAATAAATGTGATTCATGAATGTTCTCTTTACGTGCTTGTTTTATGTTTTGTCAATCATTTGTTTTGATGAGCTAAAATATGTAATAACAATAATTTGAGAATGACACCAAGTGATGCCAGGTTTTTTTTTTTTTTTTTTTTTATCTTTTACTTATTGTTTGTTGTTGCTTTTTTTGCTTTTCCAATCAATCACATGGACTGTAGCAGCTTGATTTTATTACATGTGACCTTTAAATCATGCATGTATCTCTAAGACCTACTCACTAGATTGTTAACCCATATTTTCTTTTACTAATGTACTTGCAGAACCAGGAGAGGATCCCTTCAGCAAAAGACAGTCTGAGAAGAAGCAGCGTGTTGAAAAGCAAGAGAAGAATCGGTTACAGAATTTAAAGCAGGCCATGAAAGCTGATGCTTTGCCAAGGTTTGTCTTCCCTTTCCAACTTCGTTCAGTTGGATAGTCTATTTGACCTTCTACTTTTATGACTTATGACTTACTAATACTTTAGGCGGGGGGACACCTATGGCCAAAGGTGGGCGGCCGTTTCCTAAGTTTTGTTTTCTTTTTGAAGATCGTCCCGTTATATCCTTGGGGGCCCCGGGTTGTTTTGGTTTGAACATAGACTTCATTATTGGAATCCATGCATTCCAAAATGACAAATGGGAAAGAAATAGCAGATGGATCCTGTCCCCTATATCGAAGTTCAGACAACTTGGTAAAACTCGATAGACTATAAGTGGAAGAACTTGAGTTCAATTTTTAGACCCATCACATTATAGGTGTTTTGTAATCATTTTGGTTTATGAAATCTATTTCATAACCCCTAAACTTGTGGAGATAAAATTCCTACGAGAAACAATCCCTTAGAGGTAGGTTATAATCATTTTCTTATATTTTATAAATTCTATTTTATTGCCCTCCAAATTCTGTGGATATAAGATAACTATAGAGAACAATTTGTTTAGTCGATACCCTGTTTAGATTTTATTCCATTAACTACCAATTAATTAGGGACAGAAATCTCTCTTAACTAGTTTTTCTATGTATACCTTTATGAGGTTAGAGAGTCTCTCCCAACTAATGTGTAACCTGCTATTATGCTATCACCTACAAATTTTAAAAAAGACAGGCTGAAAAAACTATAAGTATCATTTCTCCAATACAGATTCAAAACCAGTAAAATCCCTCAAAATTCTGAAATCAAAACTCTTTTTTTTGGGGGGGGGGGGGTGTTGGTTCCAAAACTGATATGTAAAACCTTTTTGAACCTCGGTGATCGATATGCCATTTTAATGTAATTTTCGCTATTAATAGACCTTTTGAGATTTGTCATCGTATTCTTATAGAATTTACTCAATGCATTTTTGCTCCCCTTTCCTGTGTCCGCCACTTACTGTAGGTACTTGCTCAGCAAGTTGCCTTTCCCTCATAACAGATGTTTGTTTGGCTGTAAATGAAAATAAGATGCAACATTTTTTGCACAGTTCACACCATTTTCATTGTGTTTTTGATGTAAATGGTGGGATTGATTGGACAAATGTTGCATCAAGTCCCCCAACTACTGTGGCTTTTATTGAGTCAAAATGACCGCAACACCACATACAACAATGTTTTCTTACACCATTTACATCATTTTTCCTCATTCTCTCTTCATTCAAAGTCGCAACCAAAAATGGATTTGTATTCACAGATAGTTACAACCGACCATCTTAATAACATCATTCCAAACAATTAATTTTTAAATCCCACATCAGTTACATGCATCCAAAGTCCAAACATGGGATTCACAATATTTACAACAATAAATGCTACATGCAACAAATGTCGCATGGTATATCCATTTACAGGCCACCAAACAGCCACGTGGTGTCACGCCCAATGCATGCATTTTCTGCCTTATTTTGCACAATGCCATCTAGTTCGTTGGCTATTATTTTAGAATTGCAGATAGACTGACCTCTTCACAATAATTTATGAAAGACTAAGCTAGTGCCGCTGTGGACACTGCGAGAATATTGTTTGAACCTGTTTAGTCATCTTGATGTGATTGGTAGTTGTATTTATTGATATTGGTTAACGGTAACATAACTGGCATGATATTTATTGAACTTGGTCCTGTTTGATTGGTGGGGCAATTAGCATAAAGTTATACACAAGATAAGGAAGTTTCTATGGTCATCTTGGAAACTAGTCATGAAATAAATTACACAACATCCAGCTGCTCCAAGCAAACATAGGCCTATATACCTCAACCCACCCCCTACTCACCCCCACACCAGATATAGCATTTTGTGAATGCTAGTGTGAACTGAGCCAATGCCTGAGTTGGAATCCAACAAAGAAGCCAAACATCTAAATGATCCATAGCGTAGTGCAGATAGTCAATTGATAAGTAGAATCTGAACTGTTCTTTGGAAGAACAGGTGCAGATTCTTATAAAGAAGTTAGAATGGTATTGTTCTGTAATTTTGTTGGAGCAAGTGGTATTTTAAAATTCCCTGTAGACATGTCATGTTACCCACGGCAGAAGTTGGTTATTTACAAATCACTCCCAAGTCCTAATGTTATTTTCTAAGATGTAAATCATGGGTCTCTTTTTGTATGTATGGAGTTTAGACAATGGTCTTAATTTTGTTCGTGGCATTTATGTTCCAGTCATGTCCAGCTTGCTGCAACGGCATTGCCCATCACAGGAACTAAAAGAGAGGTACCGAAGAAAGCAAGCAGAGAAGAACTTGAGAGTGTAGCTGGGATGGCAGCCTCGGCAACTGCAAGTGGTGGCAAATTTGACAAGAAACTGCCAGGAGAGAAACCTGCAAAGCATGCGGGGAAATATAGAAAGGTTTGAACTTGAATTTGAAGTTTCCATGAATTAATGCTTGTTCATTTTTTTATATATATTTTTATTTTTTGGTTATGAATAAGTAAGATGAGGCAAATTTGCTTACATGTTGCTGTTTTGTCTGTAGTTCCTGCCCGTTGTTGAAGGGAAAGGGATGGGTTCACAAGAGAGACAGCAAACAGAGAAAATTCTTAATAAGTTGATGGCGAAGAGCTCCCATGATATACTTGACGTCGACAAGGCATGCTTCCCAACTTATTTTAAGTTTCATCTTAAGCTTCTGTGTTCACCTTTCATTTTTTTTTGTTCAATTCAATTCCGTACATGATGTCTTGTACACGAAGGCTGCAAGCCTGCATCATCTTGACAACCGACAATTATTAACTCGTATTGTTTGTGAAACAGGCTGTCACAATGTTCAATGTGAAGGGGGAGAAGAAGCGTAGAAAGGAGAAAGAGCAGGGGACAACATCTTCAAAATCAAGCAAGTTCAACCCCAAAAAGAAATCCAAGAAAGGGCACGAGTCATCATCGTCGAGCAAGTTGAACACCAAAAAGAAACCTATGAAAAAATCTTCAAAGCAGCAGCATTAGGTGCACTTGATATATGAGTGTAATTTTGACAGGCTTGTTGAAGTGCCAGCATTAATAGGTGTTGTTACTACGAATATTTGTATTATCAAGTATATTTTGGTTTACTTTTGTCTACTTTTGACTTCATCGAGAAAATTATATTTTAATGTGTTCTCTTGATGTAACATTGGGCTTCCATTCCATGAGCTTGTTGCAAGTTGTATATCTTGCCGCTATTTCCCACATTTTTTTGGTGATGCTTAGGTTTATTACATAGTTTATTACATAGCCAAATTCTTAATGTTAGCAGAAATTTGGTAAAGAATTTTACTGAAATTATAGAAAAAGTAAGAAGTTCAGGAAAATTTTATTTTGGGTAATGAAACGACAAGTCCCATGGCGTGCTAGGGGAGTCGCGGGGTTCGAAAGGGAACACGCCAACGTTGTTGGCGCTCAGCAGGGACGCGCCACAATGCATGACGCACGCAGCAGACGACGCGCCACCAGCAATGACGCATGCAGCAGGCGATGCGTCATGCGTTCAGCCGCGCGCAACGAGGAATGACGCGTGCACCACGCGTTCAGCCGCACGGCACGAGGAATGACGCGTGCAGAGGCAACATCGCCACGCGTTCAGCCACGTGCCACGAGGAATGACGCGTGCAGAGCAATGCTCCATCGCCATTGGCGCGTAGAACGGTGAGCCACCATTGGTGGCGTGCGCAGCAGCACCACAGTACACGCCACGCTCGTGGCAGAGGGGGAAAAGGGAGCTGGTGTTCGTTGGGAGGGGAGAAAGTATGCTTTGGGGAGGGAAAAAGTATGCTTTTGGGGGGGGAGGGGGGGGGGGGGGAGGGAAAGCTGATGCTTTGGGGGGGAGGGAAAGCTGACAGCAGCATTGGAGACCGTCCTCCTACGTTGGAGACTCCCCTCCCTCTTCTTCATAAACTCCTTCTTTCTTCTTCTTCACATATTTTTGACAAAACCTCTTCTTCTGGTTCTTCATCTTCATCTTCCTTTTTTTCCTGTAAGTAATTTTCTTACAAAATAAAATTTTAATTTTATTTGAATATTTGTATTACTAATCGTATTTTTGTAAAAATTTAACAGATGGCTCAACCGAATGACGGATTTATTCCCGGTGGACCGGTTACAGAAGTCGTCAAACAGGAAAGAGAAATTCATATATCTAAGTTGGTTTTTGATGGGAAGGTAAATTTAAAAATGGTAATTATTTATTTATTTTACATAAATGTAACAAATATAATTCGCTTGTAGTTATATGATTATCCTTCCGAGGCTCGAACACGGGAGCATGGAGTTGGAGGATTCAGAGAGGGTATCAGAAATGGGAGTTAAATGCTGCTCAAAAGCAGTTGGTGCATTCATTTGGGTTTCAATATCTGGATGAAATTCAAATTTTAGTCCACGAAGTTCACCTCATATTTAGTTTCGCTGAGCATTGGTGGCCTCAACGCAACACATTTCAGTTGCCAGTTGGTGAAATGACAATCACATTTTGGGATGTCGCAAATATTCTAGGATTACCTATTACAGGTGAACCTATATATTTTGATATACATTTAAATCCGTCTGAAATAATCAGGAGATATCTAGGCATTATGCCCCCTTCGGACCTAGGATGAAAGAGTTTTGTCACGATAACTTGGCTTCGGGGTAACTTTATGGATTTAGATGAGACTGTTGACGGTCCAATCGCGGTCGATGATTACAGGGTACATATTTATTTGCTAATTTTGGCTAATATTTGTTAATTTTAATAGCGAGTTAATTTTAATATGTTAGTTTCAAAATTTGCAGATACTTTGCTGTACTAGAGCGTATTTGTTCTGTTTGTGTTGGGCAATGTTATTTCTGTAGGACCGATTGTAGGAACGAGTTGTAAAGCGCAATACTCTAGAGGGGGGTGAATAGAGTAGGCAGCAGAAATTAACTATTTAAAAATGTTAGTAACAAGATCACATAATATATATCACAGATATGTAAATGAAAAGTAGAGAGTAGAGAGCAAACGCAAACACAAGGATGTATACTGGTTTTCCTCTTGTGAGGACTAGTCCAGTCGGAAGAACTCTAGCTTCCAGTTGAATCCACTATGGAAAATCACCACAAGTTTTCATCCGAAGTTCTTGCAACTTCTACAACGCGAGCTTTGATCCGAAGTACTCGACCAACTTCAATTGTGAAGTGTTTTTCTTCAATCAAGCCTCTGATTACAATCGCTCTGAAACTTCTAGACCATACCGCACTGGCAAATCGACTAGTAGATTATAACTGGCTTGAAATTTGAAAATGAATAGCTCAGAACACTTTAGAAGAAGTAGTAGGCTTATAGAGAAGAGATATAAAAGTGAATTGGTGTATGAGTGAATTGAAATGATCGAAATCCTTCTCTATTTATAGTTTTTCCAAAGGCAGAATTCTGACAGAATTCGGGCAAAATTCGGGCAGAACTATATGAGAAAATCTCGTTGGGATCCGTAACTGTGGGAAAGACCAAGTTCAAAAAGCAACGTTCACTAACCGAACTCTGGCCGAATTCGGGCCGAACTCGGGCTGAATTCTGTTGGAGTTCTGTCAGGGTTTTTGCAAATTGATTTTTGGGCTTTTTGAAAAGTCAAACAGTTAGGAAGTAGTTTGGGCTTTTGTAAGTGGGCTTGTTTTAAAAATGAAAGGGTATTTTGAAAACGTTTCTTGGGTAGCCTATTTGCCAGTACGATGTAGTTTATATCGTATTCCTAGACTCAATAAATATAGAAAAATACATTGATCAAATAGGAAAACCAAGAGCCCTTTGATGACGCATTTCTTCAAATATTTGAGCAGACTTGAAGACGTCTTTTTCCTTGACGGCGGTCATCCAAAGATAAACAGATCTGAAAATCTGAATACCTTTCGGGAGCTTCGCCCCCGAACCCCCACGGGGGGCGCTGTCCCCTCGACCCCTGTCCGCTGACCGTGCAGCGGAACTTCCGATACGAGGCCCCGGATAGGTCGTTAGGCGGTTCAGAGAAATTTTCTTGTATAACGCCGTCTGTGGCCCATTGTATATGTCCTGGTTTGACAAAGCTTGATCATGCTTACTGCATGTCTAAGAACATGTTAGACGAACAAAACAATATGATACAAGCATAGCAATATGATATAGAGAACATTTAGGACAATGCTAACATTAGGACAATGCTAAGTTTAAGTAGCAACATGATAGTGATTACATGAATATTAGTGATGTCATTATGGTAAACTTAATTGATTAGCCATATTCAAAAACATGATATAATCATTGGGCTAACAATCTTCCCCTTTTTTATTATGGCAAATCCTTTAAGTTTAAGATATATACAATAGATGCGTGTATCACTAATAAACACATAATACTAGAATATTGTGTGCTAACTGAAACTTATTTCTCCCCCTTTGACTTGTCAAAAATAAGCTCCCCCGTAATTAGAGCTAAAATGAACTTAAGCATAAGTAAAGAAGGAAAACAAAAATAATCATGATCAAGGATGAGGAGAACAGTGTAATGACAAGTAGAAAATTGCATAACTAAAGTAGAAAAACTTGTCAAAAATAGTTGGTTGAACTTAAAAACATTGAAATCAATTAATACATAGTTTACCAACTAGAAATCCAAAAATGACATTCAAAAACATATTTTATTCAAAAACATATTTTCAAAAACATATTGTGTTTTGAAATAGACCAAAAAAATATATCAATATAGTAGGAATCAATCATTGGTCATAAATAAATCATGAGGAATAGAAATTCGCAGATCTAGTATATATAAAAAAATCAAAAATATAATGAGACTTTTAACAATGATCATAAAAAAATATGATTCATAATTTGCCCATACAAATTAGTGAATCAATTCCATAAAGAGTATAATCATCAAAAAAGAAATCAAAATAAACTAGAATCTATGCAAAATCTATACCAAAGTCTATGCATTTGAATTCAATTACCATAGCATGATATATGTATATCCATTAGATAAACATGAAGGCAATGAAGACAAAATACTTGAGAAGGAGAAATTCAGTCGACTTGAATGCTCCCCCACAAAGTATGATCAGTCTAAATATAGATAATCATGAACTTTGAAATAAAATCTCAATAAGAAATGCCTCAATCAAATAAGGATAATTAAATATATATTTGGCAAGATAACTTTTAGAAACTCGAATGAGAGAATTAAAAATAAATAATAATAATCATATATTCTCTCATAAAACCAATACAAATCCAAATATCATGAACAACTCAACAAGATATTTAACTAAAACAATATAAGTCCATGGTGAACTAGGTATACCACATATTAAGGGCACAAAATAATTGAAACAATTAATTTGCTCCCCCTTAAAATATGTGTATCTAGTTCCAGAGTAATTTATATGCATAAGATAGATAAATAATCACAAGATCTAAGGAATATTCAAGATATGCATCTTTCTTTCCTTTGATCAAATGCATATAAAGTTGCAAACTTAAAACAAATATCATTTTTGGGCGAATAAGAGAAATATCCAATGAATAAATGCTTAAAGATGAACAAACAAAATATATCTCCAATATATATATATATATATATATATATATATATATATATATATATATTATTATATATATATATATATATATATATATATTATTATATATATATATATATATATTATTATATATATATATGTATATATATAAAAGAAAAATTAACATAAAATAATAATATATATATATATATATATATATATATATATATATATATATATATATATATATATATATATATATATATATATATATATATATATAAAAGAAATATTTCAAGACATAAAATGATTTGAAAACTGTCTTTAATAATTAACATTAGAGTACCGGACAGATTCAATAAATCAAAAAGAAATCAAAAAGACTTTTCAAAAAAAAGGGAAATTTATTACGAAAAACTGTCTTAATAAATGTTCGAATGCGTCCATTTAGTCCTCAGACTGAAAGCTGGCGATTCGAATAACGGAAACAATTTCAATAAAAGAATCCATAAATCATAAATAAATCCATTTTGAAAACATAATTAGATAAATGTCCAAAGAAAAATGTATTCTAGATATATGGCATGTCAAGGGGATAATTGATTTGAAACAATTAACTGCTCCACCTTCACATGGCTATATCCAAAAATAATAGTATTGACAAAATTTTAAAAAAAATTCAGAGACATATTTTCGGAAGTAGGAAACTAATTAAAAAATATTAGGTCTTCTTATCAAAGTTCATTTCTTCCCTTTTAAAGCCTTAGCATGGTGTCCACCTGACAACCGTAAGGTTTAAAAAAGAAACGCTTTGAGAGAGAGACATTCAATATACATGACTTCTCCCCTACAAAGAATTACTGTTGTAGACAGTAAGTAACTTGAGATAATAATATAAAGCTCAAAATTATTGAATATTACACAAATTAAAGACGAAATCACAAGACCATAATATTCAATGTGTAGTCACAAGATCATCAAGTCTGAATACCGAATAATATGACAAAAAAATAATTATATCAAAAGATGACAAACATTAACCTATGAAGACCAATATATGTTACCTTTTGTAAAATTAAACCATTAAATAATATTATCCATCAAATCTAAACTCTAAAATCTATCAGATAATAATTGCAACTAGATCTCAATAAATCTTTAGTTTATAAAGCGTTGATCAATCTTGGGTTAGTTGTAGGGGTACTGTCCCAGCTAACGGAGGTTCACCGGGGAACACTTAAGTACCGCTTCGCTTCGACCGTAGTCGTGGTGACAGACAGACCCTTTGTAGGCTTGTACCCAAAACAAATCTCTTCTTTAATAACCGATGATTTAAGAAGAATTAGTGCAACATGAAAAAAATATATTCTATGGACTTAAAAAAAAATCTTAGAATATTGTAGCATACGGTATATGATGTATGAATTACATTTATCCATATGTGCTACAAAATCATTGGGTAACAATAAAATATAAAATATTTGTAAATCAAATGTAGGACCTAGATACGTTGATGTATTCTGGAATCTAGGAGACTGGGTTCAGTACCTTGGATCCAGAACTAGACGATAGTTGCAAGTAGACCTTAATAAATATTAAGTCTATAAAGTATTGATCACTTCGGGTTAGTTGTAGGGGCCGGTTCCCAGCTAGCGGTTGTCCGAAAACTAGTACACCGTATCGCTTCAGGCTATTTACACCTGTATGACAGAAGGACCCTTTCGGCTTGTTCCCAAAATGATCTCTACTCTTAAGAACTTAGATTCAAAGGAATATATGCAGTATCATCGAACAACATCGAAATCCAAAATCCCTAAATATAAAAGAAGTAAATACCAAAAAAATGATTTATCAAGATCTAGATACTAAAAATATTATGTATCCAAAATGTCTACCAAAAAGCTAAGAAAAAGAGACTTTGAGGAAGAAGCTAATAAAGATAAGAACATAAAAAATTGTTCAAAGTAATCAATAGCCGAAGTATGAGATAAGTACAAGTTTGAAACTACTTTTCAAAATAATATAATATAGAACTTGAACTTAACTCATATATCCCCATAAAGATATTTAGACAAAAATATAAGAAACATATCAGCAATATATGAATGACAATGAATTATTCATGTATCCTTAATAAGCATAAAAAAATATCACAAGATCAAAAACATACATAAATATGCTTTATCAGACAAAGATGTAATTGATTCATAAGAAGTTAATCACAATAAAATTTGAGAATCAATAGTGAAGTATATTATGCAAACACAAGGTTAAAATAAAAATATATGTATATACTTTTCAAGTAAATAGAAGACTCGTGCTAAACATACATACTTACAAAATATTGATCAAGGTAAATACGACATGTTAAAGACAAATCGATAAGAAGTGACCATTAAAAAAATTAAATACGAAGAGTCAAAAGCATATTAACCAAAAACAAAAGCTCCGATAGACTAGAGTGGTATGCATGCTTCAAGAATAAAGATTAATAGTAAATAGCATACATAGACAAATGTGTTACACTAATGGAAAGTGAGTAAAAGACTATTTAGTGTGAACTAAACAATTAAGCTAAACATCTAGTCAAGCTAGGATTATGTCTCACAAACAATAAACTAATTAAAAGATATCAATGAAAGGTAATAGCAAGACATCAGTAAGAACATGCTAGATATTAAAAACTATTTAGAAAGCATGTTACCGAAGTGGTTCTAGTGACCATACTTCTATTGGTGCAATTGCATGGAAGATGACCTTTGTAGCTTTGCAATCACCAACATGTTCCATGGTTCTATTTGATATAAGAAGCTTCACCTGCAATATTAGGTGAAGAATTTGGTATCCAATACTTGGATCCACATTTGTTAGCTTTGGGAACCCATTTGCACAAGTTCATATCAACAAGTTTTCTAATATGACAATGATTAGAAACATGTCCATTCATACCACAATAATGACAGAAAGAATTAACATTAATACTATGTGCAGTAGTATGAGAACGTGCAGTAGTGTGATATGATGTGCGTGGATACTTGTAATAGAAAGCATGGTTGTGTGAAGCTATAGCTTTTCTTTCTTCCTTTGTAAAAGATCTGACGTGTGTGACTTTGTGATGTGCTACGTGTCTTGTGTTAGACTGAGTTGTAGGTTGTATTACCTGTTTTTCCAGTCTAATCTCTAACTTTTTAGAGGTAGCACAGATATCATCATACTTAGCAGAAAGAACATCAATTCTGCATAAAGCAATAAAATACTTCTTCTTTTCTGATTCTAATTCCTCCTTAAGTTTAGCATTTTCTTGAGTGCTTTTCTCAATGCAATCAAGTGCCTCATGCAATCTAAACTTCAGTGTAGAAATCTCAGTAGAATTATCAGAAGGAGAACTATTTCTAGCATCATTCAATGAGCAAGTAAGCTTTTCATTCTCACGCTTATAGGATAGAATATCCTTTCTAGCTTGCTTATACTTATCTAATACTTTCTTGTGTTCTTCTAATAGATCACTGAAAGCATCAGATAACTCATCATAAGAAAATTCATTCTCTTCAAGAAGGGAATTATTTTGTACCTCGTTAGATAATGCCATTGAGCATAAATTTGCAGATTGATGAGGTCTCTCTTCTTCTTCAGAATCTGTTGCTTTGCTTTCACACCATATGCTCGTGCTAGTGTACTTGTGAGACGATGATCTACCTTCATTTGATCGTTCGTAGTGACTCTCCTTTCTAGCAGTAGTATAATTTTCTTGGATGTGGCCTATCTTCTTGCAGTTGTCACATACAAGCTCTTCTTCATATAAATGATTGTGTTGTACCTTAAATCCCAATTTCATCATGCATATATTTGCATTATTATGAAGACTATCCTTCTCTCTGAAGTTGCTAGCTTTGCTTTCATACCTGCACTCATAAGTAGCTTCAAGAACTTTCCAAATTTTATGAGATGTTGTGCAAGTATTAAAAAGATTAAATACATTAAAGTCTACAACACAATAGAACACATGCATTGCTTTTGCATCAAGGCTAGCTAACTTCTTCTCTTTCTCCGTGTAACTATAATAAGGCTTGTTGATTATAGAGGATGTGAGAATAGAAGTAATAGTAGGATTTTTGTAGCCAGTGACAATAATTGACCATAAGTCAAAATCTAGAGACTTCAGGTAGAAGCTCATCCATGTTTTCCAGTATGTGTAATTTGTACTATCAAATAGTGGGAGTCTATTTGAGGATTGCTCTTCAGTTGTGAAGTACATACTTACCATATGTGATACTGTGATCTATGTAACAACTGTAATAAATAAGAATATAATAGCAGTGTTACCTCGCTTTACCTGTATAACCCGGTTTGATAATAAGGATCTGCTCCAAGGATGTTGAGCCAAATAATAGAGTCCTTGCTAGGATACCAATTGAAGGAGCAATTGGTATAAGCAATAATATCTCTATAAGGAGCACCTGCAATAATATTTCTAGAAGGAGCACCTGTTCTGATACCAATTGTAGGAGCAATTGGTATGAGTAGCAATACCTATATAAAGAGAACCCGCTCTGATACCAATTGTAGGACCAATTGGGATCAGAATATAATACCTCTAGATGGAGCACTGGCTCTGATACAAATTGTAGGAACGAGTTGTAAAGCACAATACTCTAGAGGGAGGGTGAATAGAGTAGGCAGCAGAAATTAACTATTTAAAAATGTTAGTAACACGATCACATAATATATATATTACAGATATGTAAATAAAAAGTAGAGAGTAGAGAGCAAACACAAACATAAGGATGTATACTGGTTTCCCTCTTGTGAGGACTAGTCCTATCGGAAGAACTCTAGCTTCCAGTTGAATCCACTATGGAAAATTACCACAAGTTTTCATCCGAAGTTGTTGCAACTTCTACAACGCGAGCTTTGATCCGAAGTACTCGACCAACTTCAATTGTGAAGTGTCTTTCTTCAATCAAGCCTCTGATTACAATAGCTCTGAAACTTCTAGACCGTACCGCACTGGCAAATCGACTAGATGATTGTAACTGGCTTAGGATTTGAAAATGAATAGCTCAGAACACTTTAGAAGAAGTAGTAGGCTTATAGAGAAGAGATATGAAAGTGAATTGGTGTATGAGTGAATTGAAATGATCGAAATCCTTCTCTATTTATAGTTTTTCCAAAGATAGAATTCTGACAGAATTCGGACAGAATTAGGACAGAACTCTATGAGAAAATCTCGTTGGGATCCGTAACTGTGGGAAGACCAAGTTCAAAAAGTAACATTCACTAACCAAACTCTGGCCGAATTCGGACCGAATTCAGTTGGAGTTCTGTCAGGGTTTTTGCAAATTAGTTTTTGGGCTTTTTAAAAAGTCAAACAGTTAGGAAGTAGTTTGGGCTTTTGTAAGTGGGCTTGTTTTCAAAATGAAAGGGTATTTTGAAAACGTTTCTTGGATAGCCTATTTGCCAGTACGATACAGTTTATATCGTATTCCTAGATTCAATAAATATAGAAAAATACATTGATTAAATAGGAAAACCAAGAGCCCTTTTGTCACGCCCCGCTCCCGTAGGAGCGATCGTCCTCGCTAAGGCGTGATGCCGCACGGGCCTAGGTTGCGCCCGTGCAAGGCCAAGTCCAGAAACGGCCGATTTGAGCTAGGCCCAAGAGTCGCACAGAGTGTCCCCATTTGCAGCGGAAAGTAAATGAACACAAATTGAAGCGAATTCAAACTCTTTATTGATATTCAAGAAGTTTACAAGCGACGCTAGGCCGAGTTTACAAGTCGCTCAAGCTCTCTCTCTCTGAAACATAAAAGGCGTGCCAAGTGGCTTACAAGATGGAATGATTCATGGCGATGTTCCGATACATTATGTCCTGTATATGGTGCTCCAGCTCCTTGCAACGCTCCGAGGCTCCAGAGATAGCTTCGCGCCTTAGCACGTTCGAGGAAAGATCCGCACCCGTCGACGTTTCCTGCTTTCTGCAAGCAGACTGTGGGGTTATCAGTACATTGTTATGCACTGGTGGGGAGGCTAGCTCGCCTGTCACGCCCCAGAACCAGAATACTGGAGAGCGGGGGAATGACTCAGCCAGCTACGTATTACGGGTAGATGAATACCGTATAATACGATCAATGCTGTCTAACCAGACGAGGGGGTGCATACTACATAAAGGTCTTACTATGGTCATTTCACATCTATTGTCTCAATCATTCAATCAAGAAGCATAAATAGAGAACATGTAAGATAAAGCAGTAAGGCGTCCCAAATGCTTAGTCAAAATGTTCTTGAGATCTGGCTTTACAAAACATAGCCAGATGGTATAGCAAGTATACACAATTATTATCAGCTGCAGTCTGACTTAATTACAATTATGTAAAAGTAAGTACAAGACAATCCGACTAACATGTCGGTGCCAAACGGCTAAGTATAAAGGTAAATAACAAAACGAGCGGTGAAGTAAGGAACCCACTCGAGTCCTCCTGCGATCATTCCCCTAGTATTGACCATCTTGGAGGTAGAAGTACGCTGGATCCTCGGGAACCGGCTCTAAATCTGGCCATGCAAAACCAGAGAGGTTAGACCTCTAATAGCAAGTACCGCAAGGAAGAACGATATGAAAGATTAAACCAGTAAGTAAGAAAATGTAATAATAGATCTCTGCCTCCCACTAGGATTCACATAACGTCACGACACTTCGAACCAACCTCCCAACCAAACAAGGACAGAAGTTGGTCCGTCATGTCCTGACGTCATGATCATCTCAGTTAGGCAACAGAGTAGGTACAGTACACAAACAAATCATCTTGGACGGCCAATCAATTCCTACGGCTTGCTATTGTGAGTCCCAAGTTTATCCTGGACTAATGCAATAAAGATTTCTCAGTTCTTACTATGTGCGAGCAAGGCTAGTCTATCCAGTCAATCATGTGCGCCATGCATAAATTAGACGAGTCCTAGCAGGACGCCCGTCAATATACAATATACCATAATAATAAAAGCATATACTGTTCCCTGCCCGTGTGGCAGATTTACAGTATCTGTGGGAACTAGCCGGCCCGTCGGGTACTACTCGTCCCAAGGGGGCTGCCATGTAAGAACTCGGGAATCCATTCTCTCCATGCAATCATTATTTTATTTAACTTAATAGTCCCTACGTTGAGTGAAATCCCATGCCGTAGATCATGGTCATTCAAATGAGTACTTTCGTACGGGGTACGATATGCACAACTCTACAACGATACCAGTGCGGTTAGGTTGCAGGTCTTACATAGCGTAATGCAACAATCAAATCTAACCACGGTAATCATGCCTTGACCATAAAGTACACATGCTTCCTTTGTAAAAATAAATAAATAAATAAATAATAATTAAATAGATTGAAGTCTGCATGTGTATGTATGTCAATATTTGAGATCAGCCAGTCGATTACAATAGTTCATAACATGAACGTGTCTCATTCATTTATTTCAATAAGACGACTAGCCAGTCTCTTAGTTCCAACTAGGAACGCATGATCAATTAGTCAAATAACCATCGTCATTAATGGTGACAAGGCATGAAAGTCATTAGTATTAAATAGGGTTGAGTCTATAACTCTCAAGGTCAAGTTCCAGTCTCACTGGATATCCATATACCAATCTAGACACTTGGCACTAATACACAACCATAGGTATTAAAATATTAACATGCTAAGATTTTCGGGTTCATACAAAAAGGCGTAAGGATATAATAGGGAATTATCATGCTAACATTAAATGAATAAAATATAGAACAAATAAAAACTCCCAAGTCAGGAAGTCATGCTAACAAGTCTAAGCTAAGTCCAAAAGTCACGCAAGAATCGTATGCGTGAAAAGTACGCCAAGTCTGGCATGAAGGAGCGAGCGTAAAAAGTAGTACACTCAGGAAAGCGTGAGCGTGAAAAGTGAAGCGTGACAAGTGATGCGTGACAAGTGATACGTGCTGGCAACGTGAGCGTATGAGCGTGACAAATAATTCACGCACGTACGCGCAGCGTGAGGGTGAAAAGTCATGCACGCCAAAAGTCACGCACAATGTGATCGTGAAAAGTCACGCACGCAAGCTCGGGGACATGAGCGTGAAAAGTCACGCACGCAGTACAAAGACAGGAGCGTGACTCAAATACACGCAGACAACGCGAGCGTGACTGAAAATACACGCACTCAAATGCGAGCGTGACTAAAAATACACGTACGCACAGAGTGCACGTAACTCAAAAGTCACGCAGACACGCACAGACATGAGCGTGACTAAAATACACGCACGCTCATGAGAACGTTAGCGTGACTGAAAATACACGCAAACACGTATAGACGTGTGCGTGACTGGGCTGATGTTTACGCGAGCACGTAATAACGTGTGCGTGAAACATCTCCCAAACTCCAAGTCCCATGGAGCCTTGTTCCAGTGCCAGAAATACACGCTAAGTTGGTGGATCAAGAACCCATGAACAGCCGAAATACACAAACTTAGATCTAGGGAAATTAAGCCACAGAAACCAAAAATGCCAAGATCTAAACTCTCTCAGGATCATGAGAGGAAGAGAAATGAACCATAAAAATGGATGATTGAGAAGCAAGTTTGCACTTGTCTTCTCCTGCTGCTGGTAGGTGGTGGCGAGTAATGAGAGGAAGAAGAAGAAGTAATGGTGAGAATGAAATAATGAGGAGAGAGAAAGAGATGGAAGCTTTAAATAGGAAGGGTGATGGTAGGTGGGATGTTGGGCCGGGTTTAAGGGGATCCAGCAAACCGAAACCCAATACACTAAAGCAGCAAATAAAATGCAGGTAATAAAATTGCCGAAATATAATTACAGAAATAAAATTGCAGAAATAAAATTAACATGAAAATTTAAAGAGCAGATAATTAATTAACATGAACTAGAGGAATTTAAATACAGGATACTACATGATAAATACTAAATAAATACATGAGTTGTACATGTATATAAAAATACGTATTCCGGGAACGGGGAGTGACATCGCCCACAATGCTATCATTACCAAACACGTTCTATTTACTTTTGTGCACCTTCTATCATTCATTGTCTTTCTAATCGTGCCTTAGGATCAGTTTCATGCATATTTCATAACCTATCTCGTGTTGCGTAAAACAAGTGTCGCATAGAAATACATGTACAACTTACCCATACTTACCGTCCGGCCTTCCCTGTCCAAGGTAAACCAAGTTAGTCAACAATTCATATGTAACAACTTGATAAAATTCGCATAACATTCAGTATTCGTGTCCCTGCCTCGGGTTCTAGCACGTCGTAGGCACGTTTTCTAACTCCTTGCACGAAGTACTTTTGATCGTTTGTGCTTTACATTCGATGTCTTGTTCAGAGGGCATTTTGTTCAGATTAACTTAGACCACTTTGATTTCAATGCAAGGACTTGCACGTGGATTGCCACCAGCAAAGCCCACTTAAATCTATATGCACCGGTCGCTGGCATCACAAGCCATTTTGGACATCCAAGCCGTTGTATTTCTCAACTAACGTAGGATGCGGGCTGGCACACATCCCGTTAGTCTCTTAAAATTACTACTGCACTTACGTCCCCTGGATGGCCAAGTCCACACCCAGGCAGCCCGTAAGCCATTTTGATTTCCGTCAGGACCGACCACGTCCTCCCTTTGACCGTGCCGCTGGAAATCCCTTATATCTCCCACCTCCCGTATACGAGGGGATTGTCCACGACCATTTCGTATTATTTGTCATTTAACTTATCGGCTGTCACCGAGCCGTAGGCTAACCCTTAGCCATATTGCGTTATCGACCAGGTTGGCGTTCGTACAGCGCAGGTAGCGAGCCCCGTTGTACGTGTCCGTCACACCTGTCGCTAACCATTCCTTTCCTTCTTATCTTTTATTCATTCTTTCTTTTCTTTCTTTCACTTGTCCGTTTGTTCATCGATTCATTCACGTATTCATTCTTTCATTCATTGATTCATTCATTCACTTATTTTTTCATTCATTCATTCATATATTTTACAACTCCCCGTGCGGGAGTCGCCTTGGTGACCCATCGGTCCCATAGTCTTTCAATGTTGCTAAACTCTATTCGGAACGACTATGTTGATAGTCTCCCCGTTTCATTATTGTAAACCATTCATTGTTTTCATTGTTTGAACGTATCAGAGACGTAAACGTAAGCTTGTGCCTTAGCACGAGCCTGGAGCGCGGTGCGAGAGTTCTCACAATTTCTATGTTCTTTTCCATATTCTATACAAGCATACAAGATGGGATTAATCCCTTAGCTAGGTGCGTTGGATCATTTATTAGCATGCGCGGTGTTATCGCCTAGCGATTTCAGTGATAGTGTCCGTATTATTATGTGTCTAGGCTAAGCAAAGACAGGTTCATCGGAGCTACCCACCTTAGCGATGTTCGCATCGGCCGAGCGATACTCCGAGCGCGCCTTTGAAAGTCTAAGTCTGGATTCATCTTGACGGGCCAATGTAAGCCTTGCATCGATTCTTCATCTGGTCGATGCCAACTCTTCGGATCGACGGCTCGTTTGAGTCGTTGCACTTGCCGTTTGAATCGGCGTTCCGCTAGGGCGGAGCGGGTCATTACACCTTTGATGACGCCTTTCTTCAAATATTTGAGCAGACTTGAAGACGCCTTTTTTCTTGACGACGGTCGTCCAAAGATAAACAGATCTGAAAATCTGAATACCTTTCGGGAGCTTCGCCCCCGAACCCCCACGGGGGGCGCTGCCCCCTCGACCCATGTCCGCTGACCGTACAGCAGAACCCCCGATGCGAGGTCCCGGATAGGTCATTAGGCGGTTCAGAGAATCTTCTTGTATAACGCCGTTTGTGGCCCATTGCATATGTCCTGGTTTGACAAAGCTTAATCATGCTTACTGCATGTCTAAGAACATGTTAGACGAACAAAACAATATGATACAAGCATAACAATATGATATAGAGAACATTTAGGACAATGCTAACATTAGGACAATGCTAAGTTTAAGTAGCAACATGATAGTGATTACATGAATATTAGTGTGTCATTATGGTAAACTTAATTGATTAGCCATATTCAAAAATATGATATAATCATTGGGCTAACAATTTCCCGACGGACAGAAAAATAGAATAAACGTACGACTACTACATTTCTTAGATGATCTTAAAGTACCTACTCGTCATGCATGGGGAGCTGCTACATTAGCATATCTATATGCCAGCTTAACGGAATTTGCTAGATCGAATGGTTCCAAAAATTTGTGTGGGTGCATGACGCTGGTTCAGTTATAAAAAATCAATACCTAAATTGATTTCAATTATATACATTTTCTTGAATATCGAATCATTTCTGTCATAGGTATGGTGGTACGAGCATTTTTTTATTGGTCGACCTGTAACCGGCATTCCAAGTGATGTTGGAACTTTTTGGCTTGCTACGCAATGGGCCACAAATGTAGTGGACCCGCATCATAATTTACACATAGATATTTCACTGTACTGGGACAAATTGGTACGTTGCAGTGGAATGAGGTAACTAATGAATTTAGTAAAGTTTCTTACACTACAATTGTCAATCCAGTTAATAAATTTGTACAAATTTATCGTGAATAATTGTCATCTAATAGGTTATGTGGATACCCTACTTGGATGATGAAAATGGTCAAAAATAAAAAAGGACCGCGTACGATCTAAGCCTACACAAATCTTTTATTATATACGATCGTTACACTATATATCATCCAGCAGATCGTATTCTACGGCAATTCGGTTATCGGCAGATAATCCCGGCTGACCCTCCTTGCATGAGTTATGATATAGCCAAAGCAGCTTGAATGTTGTAAGAAACTGGAATTGGTTCCATCTGTGGCTCGTACACACTTCTCAATCTGTCAGTAGAAAATATTATCGGATAATAACTTTCAATATCATGACTGCAACATTGGCAAGCAAAACATGCATGTATACATGACATGTAAGTATGATACCACCTTAAACATGAACAAGATCTTTCATCTAACCGTACAACATATGTTCTACTCGATGCATGGTCTAATATTTCAAACAGATAACTATCAATTCGTAATATTTGAAATTGATGTCTCTCGTTGGTAATAGATGTCATAGTCTTCAACATCTTTGGACAATAACTCGTGTCTAAATTCCTAGCATGATTTATATTTTTGTCATGAAGTGTTATAATATTGGCTCTAATACCATCGAGAAGTGTCATTATTGGTTTATCACGTAAACTCTTAATCCAATTGTTAAAACATTCAACAAGGTTAGGAGTGTTAATATCTAATCTAGGACAATAAGCATATGCTGTAATCCAATGTACAAAATGACAATTTTTACCATTTGTACCAATAATCCAATTGTACATCGTCATGTTCTCAGCTTTAATTATTTCGAACAAGTACTGTGCATCTGTTTGATTATACGATCTATCAAGCGAGTCTAACAATCGATGAATTTTTTTTCTTTCACAATAGACTCATATTCTGCTTAAAATGTTGAATGCAAAAAAAATAAGGCTATTCTGGAAAAATATCTCGCATAGCATGTATTAATTCTTTTTGCTTGTCAGATATAAATAAAATTCTACTCCAATCATTAAAATAACTTTCAAATGATAGTCTAAGAGTATCTAAAAACCAAGATCAAGAATCAGTATTCTCATCTTCGACAACAACATAAGCAATAGGATACAATTGATAATTAGGATCATGAACACAAGCAATAAATAAAATACTTTGATATTTGGATGAAAGAAAAGTGGCATCAGTGCTAATAACAGGTAAACAACCCCTTAAAAATCCATCAATGCACGCCGTGAAGCAAATAAACATTCTCTCAAATTTGTTGCTTTCGGAAGTCTTAAGAAAACACCGACTACCTGGATTCGACTCCATAATTCTAAAACCATATTCCTCAAGGCCAGCATATGCCTCAACATAACTACAATTTATTTCACGTAATGCCATCTCCCGGGCTCTCTATGCTTTAGAGTATGTAATATGTATACGATGTTTCCTGAATATATCTTTCATAATTTGTGACGCACTGTAGGACTGATTATCTCTAATTAAATCAACTATTCTTGTCTTAACCCATGCAGTGGTAGCTAGTCGATGACGTCCTGACGTAAGTCCACACATACAAGAATGACGACTTTCTAGTGTACTAATTTTAACTATTTGTCCTTTTCCTATGGATTTGGCATATACTCTCCAATTACAATTCTGTTGATCACAAGTATATATAATTCCATGAGAATTATTCATAGCACTAGCTGAACAACTAAAATTATGCTGAATTGCTAAACTACTTACAAAACTTCTAAATTTTGAACGGCTGTCGAATGTTTGTCCTATAAATAACTCAGGAGTGTTAGAATTTTCATTATTATCATCATCTATCTCGTAACCGGTATTTTCAATTAAATCGTCACTATGTTCATTGTCATCATCATCATCATCATCATCTAGTAAGGGAGCAATTGTCTGAGAAGAAGAACTAGCACCCGTGTTAACATGTTGATAATTAGAAACAAATTCATCATTAGTTCTATTAGCAAATGATGATACTTGAGTAACATATAAACTAATATATAGTGATTGCGAATTAATCTCAAGAATAAAATTTCATGCTTTTTCACCATCTATCAATAAACATGTGGAACCAAATACATACTTTAAAATAAATTGATAATTAATAGAAAAATGCGTTGAAATTAAATTGCGTAAATTTTCTAAAGTAATATGGCGATAAGTTGTAAGAAATTGGGTGTCACCTCCTTCGTAAGTTAACCCATTTACTCTACCACCATGTGAGCATACTATTTTAATATTATGATCCATAAGAAAGAAGAAGTAGTTTGAGAATGTTTAGCTAATAGAGAGTGAGAGCATGTAAGAGGGAGAGACTAGCTTCTGTGAGGAGTTGGAGCTTCCAAGCTTCAGAGAAGTGCTTCTGTGAGAGAGAGAGGAGAAAGTAATGTGTTTGTGGAGAGAGAGAGAGAGAGAGAGAGAGAGAGAGAGAGAGAGAGAGAGAGAGAGAGTGAGTTAAGCATTGCAATAAATAGGAAGAGAAAAGAGACGTTGAAATGTAGCCGTTGGAGGAAAAGAAAAGAGACGTTGAAATGTAGCCGTTGGGAAGACGCTGGGTGTGGTTGTTGCCTGCGCGCGCCGCCAATGGTGGCGCATCGTGTTGGGCGCCAACAACGATGGCGCGTTCCCTTTTCCGTGGGTCCACAAGCAGCACGCGCCATTGGCCTTGGCGCTCACCCCCGCGTCCCCCGTGCGCCATGGACCTTGGCGCTCCCCATATTGCGCGCCAACAGCAATGGCGTGTTCCCCTCACCCCCACCACCATTCCACCAGCGCGCCATGGGACTTGTCGTTTCATTACCCAAAATAAAATTTTTCTAAACTTCTTACTTTTTTTTTTATAATTTCGGCAAATTTTTTTACCCTATATAAAAATTTCTGTAATGTTAGGGGTCGGTAAACCAGAAACTGTGGTTAAATGCTATTTTATTTAGCAGGCTTGTAAATCCAGGTTTTGAATAAGCCTTTTAGGTTTCATGTTTATTTGTTCTCTTGTAGAATGTACGGGTGCACATATCAAAATACTTAAGCCAGTATCATAAATTCTGGTCATATAGGGATAACCATCAAAGATTTGATATTTTCCAAAACAATAGTGGGAAATTACAAGGTGTCTGTTAGTTACAACTTGAAGTTAATAAAAGTTTTGAAAAATATTATGGGTGCGGCTATACGCATCCCATGACTTACTTAGCACACCTCAAGTGCTAAGTACATCACATTTTAATTGATTAAAATTAGCATAAATGCTAAGTACACCCCACCAAATGACCAAAATATTCTTTTCTATTCTAACCTAAAACCTATCTATCATTTCTAAGCACACCCCAAATCATTATAACCTCTCTCCTCTCTCCAACCGACCGGCCCTCTCTCCTCTCCGACCCCCTCTGCTCCGTGCGACCAACGAGAGTCGTCTCCGTTCAACCCACGACAGTCGGCCACCACAATGGACAGACCATTCCATGACAAAACCTAAGACCAATCCCAAGATCACTGCTAGGATTTTTCGCTTAGGATCACTTCTAGGGTTTTTCGACTCCTTCAATTCGTGTGAAAACAAAAATAAAAAAAATTGGGTTTTCACGGTTCTGAGCGTCCGGACTGGAGTTCGACCCACGACAGTCGAACTTCTTTGCGAAGGTTCGACCAAAGATGGTCGAACGAAAAATTAAATAAAAAAACACAATGTTCGACCACAACTAGTCGGACAAAGCTCTACTGTTCGACCATTACACGTCGAACTGCCCTATATATGTTCGATTTTTCTCGATCGAACATGTTTTGTTCAGTTTGACCAGTCGAACAGAACATGTAATGTTCGGCAGTCACAGGTCGAGCATGTGATTATCTGTTCAAGTTGTACAGGTCGAACAGATCACGAATTTCGAAAAAAAATTCTCTGAATAAAATCGATTCACAAAGTTACAAAATGAAAAATTGGATAAAATAGGAACGTAGATTGGGTCTTTGATGTTCCCTTTGTCTCTCCATTATGCTTTCTTCACAACTTCATACTAAGAAAAATTTAGGATTTTTGGGGTTGGAGAAGAGAAGGTGGGGTGTACTAAGTAGAGGAAGAAGCTTGATGAAGATTAGAGGAAAGAATAATATTGTTGGGGGTGTGCTAAGTAGACAGAGGGATATTTTTGTCTTTGAACATTAACATATTTTATAACTTAAGTCACTTGGGGTATACTTAAAAATGCTTGGGGTGTCAATAGTCGGACCCAAATATTATACTGTGGTTTCATTTCTGGTTTAAATACAAATGATGAACTATATTTGTTCAGTCTAATGGGGATGATGGTCTGCAGAATTGGCCGATATGTACAAAAACTGACCAATTCAACCCTCCTGAACCTAACCGTCGAAATGGATACTGACACCATGAACTTTTGCATAAATCAGGAGCCATTGCTCTCTCCTCTCCATCTTCTTCATTGTAAGTTCCTTATCCTACCTTTTTGATCTATTGTGCAAGTTGGAGGAGAAGCTTCTAAAGCTTTGTAATCCAAAAGTAGATGTCCTGTCCTGTGTTCCGTAATATACATGTAACATAGTTGTACATGTAAAATAGTTGTTAAGGTTCTTAAATAAATATAAACACAATGTAATACATGTTTTTTAAAACAACCAATATCACTGAAAGCAAAAGCTAATAATGTAATCCATCAATGTCTAAATAAATAATAATGACAAAAATAAAATAAAACACAGCTTCTATTTTAATTGTGCTCGACAATTGTTTACTTCGTTGAATTCGTAATCTAGTCATCACGGCTATAATGTATAAAACCAAATTATCAGCAAGATGCCTATTCACAAAAGAATAACTAAAACCTGTTATTTTCAGTTGTCTAAAACAATTTTGGTGTAAAATCTACTAATTTTCATTAAAGAGAAATATATCTTAGGTATCTTTGTATTTTCCCCTCTTTTTTAGTTTCCTTTCCTTTTTTTTTTTTAACTTATTTGCAACTTGATACCCTCAACTACCCTGTTTTTCAACTTGATATCATAAACTTTTTTACTCAACAACTTAATACCATCAGCTATTAAATATTTTCAACTTCATACCCTAAGAGAAAACCCAAAACTTTTCCTGCTCTCCCACCTCCTGCCACCCTTGTCCCTTCCAGCCACCCCCCGGATATCCCCACCGCCCTTGTACCCCACTCCCCCCCCCCCCCCACCCTCGACTGCACCCCCTGCCCCCCCCCCTCTCCGAGCGTACGTAGCCGGCGACAACGACAACAATGGCGGCGGCTCCGTGGAGAGAGAGGGGTGGGGAGAGCAGGTGCAGGGCAGCCCCGAGGGGGGGGGGGGGGGTGGAGAGGAGGGGTTGTGGTGGAGGAGGGGTAGTTTTAAGTTTTGAACATGAGTATTTTTGTCATTTTTTTTCCCAGGGTATAGAGTTGTACCAAAAAAAGTTTAATGTATCAGGTTGAAAAAATAAAATAGTTGAGAGTATCAAGTTGCACTTAGGGGCTGTTTGGATAGAAGTAACTCTTTGAAAGTGTAAAAGTAACACTTACAACATATTGAGTTGCAGTGCACTTGCAGCAAGTGACACTTTCCAAAATGTGCTTAGATAGAGTACTTTTTGTCTACTGCAAGTGGAAGAAAAAGGAATTCGTTATTTGGATGGTTGTTGAAAGTGGAAAGAAAATGAGTTCGATTGTTTGGATGGTGCAAGTGGATGATGGTTAGAGATATGGTGACCCTTGGTAGGCTTACCTCTAAAATTATTTGAATTGTTGGTTAACAATATTAAAATATGAAATTAAACTAATTACCATAATTAAATTAATTATCATTATTAAAAAAATCTCTTTTCAATATTTCCATTATTATCATAATTAAAAGATAAATTAAATTAATTATCATTATTATCATAATTAAAAGACAAATTAAATTAATTACCATTATTATCATAATTAAATTAATTACCATAATGAACTCATTAATTATCCAAATGCTCCAATTTATCAAATGTTCCAAAGAAACATCAGCAAAAATACTCCTCTGCTGTCCAATGTTACAGACAATTACTCTTCCTCTCCTCCTCTTCGTTCCAGGTGATCCTCCTCTTCAGTCTCGGTCTCGTCGGCCACCTCCTCGGTCGCTTGGCTTTGATCTTGTCGGCGTTGGCTACCACTTCACTCCCGACATCGGCGTCGACTCTGGATTTCGACGTCGGCGTCGGCCACCACTTCGAAAAAATTCTTGGATATCGAAAGGGAAGAAAAACAGGGGTCTAGAGGCAGAGGGCGGCGGAGTCGGAGGCACATGTAGTGGTTCGGAGGCACGAACGACAGAGTCGGAGGCACGGACGACTGTTCAGAAGTAGCGGAGAACAAGTTAGAGGCACGGACGGCAATTCGGAGACAGTGGGCGACGAGTCGCAGGCAACGGTGGCGGAGTCAGAGGCACAGGCAATGGACGGCCAGTCGGAGAGAAGGTGACCATAGCTTTGAAGACTTGCAAGGGATAAAGCCTTGCAAGAGTGGAGAAGAACAGTGCTCCTTCCAGGGAGTTACTTCACTTTTTGTATGTAGGTGACAAGTAAAAAAAATTGGAGGGACAGGCCACTGTTATGTGTTAGAATGGAACACTTACACTACAGTTTTAATGTGTATCCAAACTCATAAATCTCAATTTTTGACGTTCAGTTCCAAGGGAAGTCCCTATTTCACCATACTTTCAAGTCACTCCCCTGTATCTAAACAGACCCTTAAGTATTTTTCCCTCTTTCTTAGTTTCTTCTTCGTCTTCTATCATAGCTTCTCTCTCCTTAATTATGAGCAGGACAACTCTCATTTCTCTCCCTCTCTCCCTTATTTTTTCACTCTATATGTTTCCATTTCTCTCTCCTTATGTATCTTTGTAGCCTATACTATATATGAATGCACCATTATCTTTCCCCATATCTTTGTATCAATTATTATTATCTTGTTTATCTCATTCCTTTTTTTTTTCCCTCTAACTTACCTGACTTAATTTTCTTTTCCTCTTTTTTGAATTTTGTATGTGTTGTGTTTGGTTGGGGGGAGGGGGGAGGGGGAGGGGGAGGGGGAGGTGGGTTTATGCGGGGGCAGGGTAGGGGTTGGTGGGGAGAGGGG
The DNA here is from genome assembly GCA_029216955.1 of Iris pallida. Classification (NCBI taxonomy): domain Eukaryota; kingdom Viridiplantae; phylum Streptophyta; class Magnoliopsida; order Asparagales; family Iridaceae; genus Iris; species Iris pallida. The sequence goes on from JANAVB010004800.1 coordinate 17,049,325, forward strand.
TGAAGCGTAAAAGGTAATATATGATACCTCATATTAGAAATTTTTGTTGGAAATTTCTTCCAAAAAATGAAATTATAAGAGACAGTTTTATGTAAAATATAATTTGTGCAAACAAAAAATTGAAATATGTACAAATAATTAATAGATAACATAAAAATTCTTACAAGTATTGTCTTAATTAAACAATGAGTAATTTGAAGACAATATGTAAACCATTAATTAAGACAATATTTTAATGCAAGATTTAATACATTTTATAAATAGAGAAATATGGAGCTTTATAAAGTAGGAAAATATGGAGGAAATTGTTCTTTCATTCACACATCTCAATAGACTTAGAAGATCCCCTTATATAAATTTGTAATGGAGGTTAACATCATGATGTCAATTAAGAGAAGAAATGCCAAAAATCTAGGTTATGGATAACCAAAAGGTATAGGCTATAGATACCAAATAATGATGATTAAAACCTGACTAAGAAAAATCCAATAAAATAAAAATCTTAGTTAAGAAAAAAGTGTACAATCCGTAAAATATAAAAATATTCTTTATAAGTCATACTCTCCTTTAATATAGTGGATATGTAACAACTAATTGTCTGATGATTAAGTCGTCGCATGCCTATTCCGTGTACCAAGTTCTGAAATGTAGACTTTGGAAGTGCCTTCGTGGACAAATCGCCTAAGTTTTCATTTCTTCTTACTAGCTTGACTTTGATTACTTTCATCTTTTGTGCTTATGTACATAAAACAACTTTGGTGGAAGGTGCTTAGTTCGATCTCCTTTGATAAGTCCCTCTCTGACTTGGGCAATGTAAGCCGCATTGTCTTTGAATATTATTAATAGATTATCTATAACTGTGCGTAGTTGACAATTTATTCTTATATGATGAATGATCGATTTCAACCACACACTTTCTATTGTTGCTTTCTGGAGTGCAATTAATTCTACATGGTAAGAGAAAGTTGCCGCCGAACCTTGCTTTGTTGATCACCAAGATATAGCTGCATGGTCACTAATAAACACATAACCTATTTAGGAGCAATCCTTGTGAGGGTCAGAAAGATAACCTGAGTTTGCATAACCAACTGGACGAGAATTGTTAGTAGAATCACATGAGTAATATAATCCTATGTCACTTATTCCATGAAGATATCTCAATATGTGTTTAACTCCATTCCAATGTATAAATGAACTATATCTAGACAATAAATTAACATAGAATGCAATGTCTGGTCTTTGTGCATTATGCTAGATATAGTAATGCTCCAATATCACTTAAATACGATACTTCAGGACCAAGAACTTCTTCATCTTCTCCCTTTGATCGGAACTCCGTACAACCATAAGTGTACTAAGTAGATATGCTTTTTCCATTCTGAATCATTTCAAAATCTTTTAAATATATCAGGATTGATGCACTAATATTCTACTAGAACTTTATTCTAATTGCAAACCGAGACTGTAGCGCCCAGTCCCAAAGTACGTAGAACCATAAATATTTATACATGCCAACAGCACATCTCTAATGGGCTACACTACCTACAAGCACATTAAGGAGTACTTAAGCTATAAATCATAACAATAATCCATATCAACAACACAACACAAGTCATAGATAAAGTGCTAATCTCATCCACGCAGAAATAATAAGACACAAGACATCCAAGTCCAATGAAATAATAAAAATGACAACTGTCCAGTAGTAAATAAAAATAATAAATGTACGAGAAAAGACAACTCGTCACCATAGAAAAGAAATATGGTAAAATATTTAGCTACAAGTCTGCTGAACTAAATAGAAATAGAAATAACAAAGTCCAAGAAAGAACGTCACAGATCAAGAGAAGTCCTCGGGTACTATCTTCTCCTCCTGCGACGGTACGTCTCTAGTATCTACTCTAGAACCATAAACCTCAGGGTAAACCTCCTCGTCTATACCTAGAAAATGACCAAGTCCTGTAACACTCCAGTCCCAAAATACGTAGGACAAGAATGCGTATACATGCCAGCTATGTATCAGGTGGACTTCGGCCTACTCAAATACGTATAAGCTGTTACATTTTTGCATCTATCCATCTAGTCAACTAACCTATACATATCTCAATCTATATAATAAAAAAACATCCAAAATAAATAATATATGTCATGGTCTGCAACCCAGTAACATATATATTTGATTAGACCCGAAGAACAATACAGGTCCATAAAACAAGACTAAATAGAAGAATATAAATAATGATGGAAGCACGATAAGATTCCTGAATCGAATATAGCAATACCTCCACGATCAGTATACTATATTTGCATAAGCAACTACCTGGAGAGATCACCAGATCCTCAGGGGACATAGCAGAAAAATATGCCAATGTAATAGTAAAGAAAATGCATGAATTAAAGGGCAACTACTATAACCTGTCTAAGTAATATGCACGTAAGAACACGTTCCAGATATCGAGTTTCGGGCTATTGAGGGTCACAAGCTCCTCAACATGCAAACATCCAAGGTACCGTATCGTGGGACCAAGGGTAAACTAGAATAATAAACACCAGAGCTCTACTATAGAGACAACGACAAACTTGAATAAAACAGCCAAGTTCTAAGTATAGAAACGTGGCCAAATGTAGAAAAATAGCTTGATATGACAATCATGTTCTCCCCACCCCATGTCTAGATCTAATAAGTCGAGTCAAGTCCAGTATAGCAAGTCACAAGTGCAAGCAACAATCTAGTATCCTATCGCGAAATCCATAACCAGGAATACTCATGTAGACTTCGTCTCATGAATCGTGTCGGTTTTCTGTGGTCTATCGTGTCAATGAATATGAATAAAATATACGCAATGGCTAGTATCGATACTCAATAACTAAAAGAAGCCATTGGCACCCGAATACAATACTGACGCAAAGTACCGACTAGTCTTACGTCCTTAATGATAATGAATTAAGAAACAAAATGCAACAAATAGAAGAAAGGACGATAAATTGTAACATTGGCAAGGTACACTTGCTTGTAGTCCCCAAGTATGCGTACTGCAATTCGACTCTGATACCCTTGGTCACACTGTCTCCTATTCCTAGAATAAATACACTACCAAAATAAGTCATATTATCGACGAAATTAGCGACGCCTATGGAAAACGTCGCTAACATGAAGGACATTAGTGACGCATAAGTAAAACGTCGCAGGACGTCACTGTTAGCGACGATCAGAGACGTCCCGCGACGTCTTTTAAGTAAAAAAAAATAACATTGCTGATAAGTCGGTGAACGTCGCTAATTTGGCTAGAAATAGTGACGTTTACTGACGTATATGGTATGACGTTGCTAAGAGTAAATAATAGCGACGTTTACTGACGTCTCATAGTGACGTCGCTAAGTTAAAAATATAGGTCATTTGAGTTTTCATTCTTCCCTATTATTTCGAAACCCCATTTGAGTTTTCATTCCACCGAAGACCTCCGGCCCTCCCCCCTCTATGACCCTCCCCCCTCGGCTCCCGACCCTGATCGGCTCTACGACCCTGCTCCCTCCTCGGCCCCCGACCCTCCCCCTCGGCTCGGCGACCCTGCTCCCCTCCGTCTCTATCTTCCTCCGTCTCCAACTCCCCACCGACGACCCCCTTCCCCCTCGACGACCCACTCCTCCCCGACTAGGTAAACCCTAACCCTCTTTCGGACACGACACTTTGACATAGTACACTTTGACACAGGACACGACTGGTTAATTAGTTAATTAACCAGGACACAGAACACTTTGTTGACACACGACACTTTAATTTCTTTAAATTTCAGTTATAATTTTAGTAAATTAGTTAATTATGTTGACACATGATACTTTGTTGCTTTAATTTCAGTTATAATTAGTTAATTATGTTGTATGAGTGTGTGTTCAAGTAGGAGAAAGCAACAAGTCTGAGTGTGAGCGTGTTATTGTATGAGTGTGACTTGTGTATGTAAAAGTGAGTGAAGAATGCAGCAAGTGTGTAGGCTGCCTGTGGCATTAGCATTATAAGGAGGGCAAGGCTTGGTTTGTGCAGGATTATTGGTGTATATGAGAGAGTGATATTAGGTAATTTTGAGATGGGCACTTGGTTTACCTATATAGGAAAGGTAAGGTATTCCTATAAGTATTAGCTATAGCTAGATATATAGTGATGATCGGGATATGCATCTATGTAACATATATAGTTATAGTATGAGTATCATTGATATAAAAATGGTGTAAGGGTAAGCCCATAGGTATAGCCTATAGCAATGCATGCATTTATGGTAAATAGATAATTATAGGACTATATATGTATAACATCATGGATAGACAACCATGGGTACCATATCCCGTATGCATATAGGGTATGGATTAAGAGGGTATGTCCATTGATGTTGGGTTATACCTTAGGTAAGTGCCTCTAATAAAGTATCCTTGGTATAGGTTATTAAGGGTGTTAAGGTTTTAGGCATAGGCTAAATATAAATATGGGTAAAGGGCATAGTGTGGTATCATGATATGGTACCATAAAGGTATACTTAATATGGGTAATCTAGAGAGTAATGCATGTGTGTAGCATATGGTATGGCATGGTATAGGACATTAGAGAGTAAGTAAAGGGTATATGGCTAAGGTAATTCCAAATAGTAGATATCTATAAATATAAATCAGATAGATACGTTTAACACACCGAATATCCTAGTATCATAGTACCCTTGTATCCTAGTATCCTTGTAATAAAGTATCCTAGTATCCTTGTTGTTTGTATCCTAGTATCCTAGTATCCTCTAATAGAGTATCCTAGTATCCTTGTTGTTTGTATACTTGTCTGACAGGTTTTTCGTTATCACACATCTGTATGTTTTTATATTTTTACTTGTTCTTCCTATCACATAATTGTTCCTTATTTATCTGTTCTTCTATTTTGTACCTTGCCGCTTATAAATTGCTCATCAAGTGTCACATTACAATTTACTATTTCATAGTACTTGTCAACTAAGTTGGTGCTTGAGCTTACTCATGTATATATTAAATAAGTTCTTATTAAAGTTGTCATCCAAATCATTATTAGACTTCAAATGGAGACTTGAGAGCTTCTTGTGATACATTATCGGAGGGCTACACCCTAAGGTACAAGCCCGAGCTTGCTAAACTTTATACATAAGCCCATGTCCATGTTTGATATGGACACGAATCTACCAAATTTATTGATTAAACACTATGCTAAGGAGACTAGGATTAATATTGGCGAAAATATTGACATATATCACGTCTTCATATTTAAACCTTTAACTTGACAATGCAAGACTTTATTTTTTGACATGCTATAAATAGCTTCTAACTCATCTCTTGGATAAAGAGGATAGATACATTCATATGCATGTGTTTCAACGATGTGCTTGTATCTATCTTACAGAATTATCCTCAAATGGATATGGAGCTGAATTACTATCTGCGGAATCGTTTGTGGATGTACAACCGTCATCCTAATGACATGTGCGGTGTGCGAGATGAATTCATAGAGGGTGTACAACAGTTTCTGCAGTTTGCAAAGGCGTTCCCTCAGTACATGGACGGTACCAAAATTAAGTGTCCGTGTGTGAGATGTCGCAACTTGAAATATCATCCAGAAGTAGAAGTCACGTATCATTTATACTCGAAGGGTTTCACGCCGAATTACTATCAGTGGAGCGTACACGGAGAACTTGTGTCCTTAGCATAGGAGTATGAGCCTTATGTGGATGTCTATAAGCACGCTGTTTACGACGATGGGTTGGTGAACATGATTTTTGATACGGCGGGGCCTAGTTTCGATCCGGACAATCATGATGCACCTGAGGAGGCACCGAACGCTGATGCTGCAAAGTTCATGGAGTTGCTGGAGAATGCAAGGACTCCATTATATCCTGGTTGTGAGGATCATTCACCATTGGAGGTGGTTACAAGATTGTTGATCATCAAGTCTGATTTTAATATGTCGCAAGATTGCTACAACCGACATATGGAGTTGATTATAGAAATATTGCCTGAGGGTGTTAAGTTGCCTAAAGACTTTTACCGGTCTAAGAGGATGGTGAGATCGCTCTGGATGGGATATGAGAAAAATTGATACATGTCGCAACGGGTGCATGTTGTACTACAAAGATGACAAGGATGAAGACGCCTGTAGATTTTGTGGTGCTGATCGCTACAAGGGCAGTGGTAGAGGAAAGTCTGTCGGTAAAAGGAAGCCTACCGATTCGATGCACTACTTGCTGTTGACGTTGCGGTTGCAGCGGTCGTTTATGGTGAAGGAAACTGCAGAAAATATGAGTTGGCATAAGCGAAAACAGATCGAAGGAGTGTTGGATCACCCATCTGATGGAGAAGCATGGAAGCACTTTGATCAAGAGTATCCAGATTTTCTTCTGATCCGCATAATGTCAGATTGTGTCTCTGCTCCGACGGTTTTATCCCATTCGAACTTTTGGGATCCCAGTATTAGTGTTGGCCTGTGATCATCACTCCGTACAATCTACCGCCTTGGATGTGTATGAAGACTCCGTATATGTTTCTCACTGTTATTATCCCTGGTCCGAACAATCCGAAAAGGAACATCGATCTGTATTTACAACCATTGATTGATGAGTTGAATCAGATATGGGAAGTAGGTTCCAACACGTACGATATATCTAGTAAACAAAATTTTCAGATGCGGGCAACACTTATTTGGACCATCAACGACTTTTCGGCCTATGGTATGTTATCTGGATGGAGCACGCATGGTCGTCTTTCATGTCCGTATTGCAAGGACCGCATTAAGACTTTCCATTTGAAACACGGAGGCAAACCGTGCTTCTTCGATTATCATCGACAATTCTAGCCGAAGGATCATCCGTACCGGAGGAACATGAATGCTTTTCGTACTGGCATTGTGGAGAAGGCTAATCCCTCGCCAAGGTGGCCCGAATACACGATATGGAAAGAGGTAAAAGATTTACTAAGGGCTATTGAAAAGCCTGCTACGGGCTACAAGTGTGACAGATTTAGTCGTACTCATAACTGGACAAAGAGGAGTATATTCTGGGATCTGCCATATTGGAGCACCAATCTGATTAGACATAACCTTGATATCGTGCATATCGAGAAGAATGTGTTTGACAACATAATTAATACTGTAATGGACGTAAAGGGGAAGACGAAAGACAATCCAAAGGCTAGATTGGACTTGGAAGAAATATGTAGACGTCTTGCATTGCATTTGATAGAGGAGGGGAATGGGAAGTTGAAGCAGCCTAAGGCAATTTTCTCACTGGAGAAGGAGGATAAAGTTAGACTTTATAGGTGGATTCAAGGTCTAAAATTTCCAGACGGGTATGTTTCGAACTTGAGAAGATGCATCAACCTCAAGGAGAACAAATTGACAGGTATGAAGAGCCATGATTGTCACGTAGTCATGGAGAGGTTAATTCCCACCACAAAAAATACCCCTATTTTGTAACGATTTTAGTGCAACACTTTTATGAATGTTGTTGGAACTATAATTTACAACAGTTACGTAACGGTTGAAATAACCGTTTCTAAATTAAATATATTTGTAATGGTTATAGATTAACCATTACCTAATACATTTTTTACAACGGTTCATAAATACTTGCTAAACGTTTTTCTTTTTTACAACGGTCAAGCAACAATTTTATGAAAGTGTTATCAAAACGAGTTGAATGGGCAACGGTTATGTAAGGGTTTTAAATATTTGTTACAAATTTATTAATATTTTGCAACGATTACATAAAGCCTTATAAAAAGGCTCACTATTAGCAACAGTTGCACAACAATTTTTATAACCTGTTGTGAGTGGGCTTATTATTTATAATAATTGTGCAACAATTTATGCTACCAGTTACAATTTTTTGTTTAATAATAACATTTATGATAACCATTGTCAAAAGAATAAACAACTATTACAAAATATTAATTTAGTAACAGTTTGTTTATAGTCGTTGCAAATTTAATTTCTAATTTGAATTTTATTTATACACAAAAGGGATTTAATCATTAGAATTACTCGTATTAATTGGTTCCTTGTTCGCTAACAAAAATATTAGATAATATATTTAACATCGATCCAAAAGCTTCAATTGATAAAAATGATATAAGTACATATATATTATATATATATGTACTTATATACAAATGAGCCTGTAGCCTAGTGGTAGAGCAGAGGCATGTGATCTAGGAGGTTGGGAGTTCGAGCTCCATTGGAGATAAAAAAGTATTTTTTATTGACCGTTGCCTATTATTCGCAACAATTTTTAACCGTTACATGCAATATTTTAGGCAACAATTATCAACCATCGTACTTTACTCAATATTTACAATGGTTTGTTAATCGTTGCCAAATATATTATTGACAACACCATGTAACCGTTATGCATTGACGTAAGATCCGTTGCATAATACGTTATTTACAACTATTTATAAAATTGTTGCAAAAATCTTCTATAACCGTTGTAAGATGAATCTGCAACGCTCGAATTTACAATAGTTCTAATAACTGTTGTAGAATGATTTTGCAACGGGTTATATTATTTTTGCAACAGTTTTCGACCGTTGTAAGACACCCTAGTTTCTTGTAGGACCGAGCTTAGAATATTCTTTAGAGATCTTTGTTCTACTAAGTTGCTCGTCGATCGTCTAGAAAAGCAGGAGAACGATATTGCGATAACACTGTGCAAGCTCGAGAAGGTATTTCCTCCTGGATTCTTCGACTCCATGGAGCATTTGCCAATTCATCTTTCCTACGAGGCATGTGTTGGTGGGCCCGTCGATTATCGGTGGATGTACCCGTTTGAGCGGCATTTGAACCACCTAAAGAGGAAGGTGAAAAACAAGGCTCGGGTCGAGGGTTCGAGGGTTCTATTTGTGAAGCCTATATTCTCGAGAAGATTACAAACTTCTGCTGACGTATTTCAAACCTCATGTTGCTACGAATAGAACGAGGGCTCCGAAAAACGACGACGGATCATATCAAGAATCTAATGATGGAATACTGAAAGTATTCAATGCGTCCGGAAAGCCTTCGGGGAAAATGAAGAAGAGATATTTGAATGACGAAGAGCTAAGGGCTGTTCAGTTATATATATTACTCAATTGCAATGAGGATGAAGTGGAGAAGCTAGAGGGGTAAGTAATTAATGATGAGTTTATGTCATCTCAATGTAATAGTATAAGCTAATATTATTGTACTAATCGGCGGTTGCTTCGTTGTTTTTCAGCACATATAATGATAAGTTGAGGTCGGTTAGACCCTACCTAACAGACGAAACATTAGAACAAGAAATGAGACATCATTTTTCTTCTTGGTTGAGCAAATATGTAAGCAACTTGGTAATTACTGGCCTCTTCTAATACAACTGCGCAATAAAAAATTTACTATCTCTTCTTTCGTATTCAGGTCGATCATCTAATTTTACTAGAGATTGAATTAATTAGAACTCTTGCCAAGGGACCAATTACTTTTGTTAAAATATGGCCAAGTTACTGTGTCAATGGCTTTAGGTTCAAGTCGACAAATGCTCCGATCAGAGACAGCTTCCTGGATCTTGATTCCACAAAAAATAGTTATTTGTGTATCAAATCTTCGAACTACAAAGACGTCGATCCAGGAAATAATTTCTTTGGCATCTTGCGAGAGATTATGGAGTTGACATATAATTATGGCAGAGAACCAGCAAAGATCATGTTGTTCAAGTGTGAATGGTTCGATCCGATTGAAAATCAAGGTTGGAAAATTGACAAGCATGGTCTTGTGGATATAAATTACAAGCGTAGATATCAAGGCTATGAACAATTTGTCCTATCAACTCAGGCTCAGCTCATGTACTTCACAGCTTATCCGGGACAGGGAGCAACGAAGTCTGACTGGTGGGCAGTATGCAAGACTAAAGCTAGAGATACTTTTGATATTGACGAAAAAGCTTATCAGGAGGACGAGCTACCTCTTGTAACCAATATTGTTGATGTGGACTCCACGAAAGTTACGTATTACACGACTAATATAGAAGATGTAGAATTATCCGAAGAGGAAGGCGAAGCCGACGAAGGCGAAGATGAAACTGAAGATGAGGAGGATGAGGAAGAGGAAGACGAGGTCGAGGAAGACGAACAAGATGAATATTCTGAAGATGATTGAGAGAGATGTACTTTTATTTTTTAGATGTTTCTTTTAGAATGTACTATTTGGATTTAGATGTTTCTTGTAGAATGTACTATCTGAACTTAGATGTTTCTTATAAAATATACTATCTGGACTTAGATGTTTCTTGTAAAATGTATCATCATATGTTGTCTTGGTTATTATCTTATCGTTGTTGTACTTTTATATTTCTAATGTACTATTATTTGTTGTATCTCATCATATGTTGTTATCAGGTATGACAGGTCGTCGCGAATCGTTCTGCATGTCCCGACATGGGGTACGGGGTACTACTGGTAGAGGACAGGGTACTCCTTCGGTACCTCCTACTGGTACCGGCTCTGGATCCTCGTCGCCCAGTACTCCTGTGTATCGGACAGTACCTCCGCCTGCTACGACGCTACGTGGCATATCTCCTAGGACGAGTAGTTCAAGGCCTGAGACTGCTCCGTCATCTAGCGATCCTCCTGCTAATACGACGATGGAGACAGATGAGCATATGGAGGAAGCTGAGCCGACGACCGACCAGTATCAGGCAGATGATGCATGCGCACCTATGGAGGAGACGAGGACGGAGATCTAGGCCGACGGTACAAAGTAAGTGTTTTGGTTTATCATTTTTCCTGTGATTATCATAAATGAACTTTTCTCATGAATATAATATGTCTGTATAGATATCATCCCCCGTCGGTACAGAGACGCCTAGGCCACTTCTTGAGGACTAATTATGGTGGTCCTTGGATAAACTACTCTAATGCTCCGGACGAGAGGAAGGCCTACTGGTTTGTGCGCTTCAAGGTTAAAATATATTTGCTTTTAACATGAATCATATAATTTTTGCATATTATATATAACTGATAAATATTTGGTTTGCACTCTTCTAGGATATGTTTTTCTATCCACCGTACCGGGCCGAGATAATCGAGGGGATGTTTCCTGTCGTCGCTGCTAAGCTGATCCGCGACGCTATTAATGATCAGAAGATTCGTGATCGTGCCGAAAAGCCGATCCAAGGTTGGATCACCCCTGAGCAGTGGACTGCGATGAAGGCTCGATTCGACGAGCCAAGGTACAAGAAAAAGTCTGAGAAGGCCAAGGCGGCTAGGAAGCAGGGGTCAAAGTGGTGCGGTGGGTCGATTCCGATGACGGAACATTTTTGTCGTTTGGTATATTTTTTTTATTTCAGAAATATTATTTTAATGCAACTCCGATAAATTAGTAAAAGGTGATATATTTAATTACATGTAAGGAGGGGTGATGACGCCAATATGGTGACTGTCTTTCTGGCCACACATCGGAAGAGCGGGAAGCTTATTGACGAGAGGACGGAGCAGGCCTATGTAAGTATTACAATTCTATTTATTAATTTTAATACTTCGTATTAGTTTTGATATAACTTAGTAAATATGCATGCAAATAGATATTCATGTAGTTAGTAATAATAAGTACATTAGACATTAGAATTTATAGAGTATCCATGCTTTCTAGGCCGAGTTTCAACGGCTTAAGGAGCGGGCGACTGTTAGTGCACATGCTGTGGGAGAGGCCAGTACTTCCTCGCAGCCCGCTCCAGCTCCGTCGGTGGACAAGCTGTGGGTGACCGCCGCTGGTGGTCTCCAGAGGGGTACGTACTACGGTACGGGATCCTATGGTGCCCTAGTTGCGACACAGTCCTCTAGGGCCTCCCATGCTAGTGTGAATGGCCCACAGCCCTCCCAGGAGTCTGCCCGAGTCCAGCAGATGGTGGAGTCTGTCCGTTACGAGCTGCTATGATGGATCCAGGAGCAACACCAGATGGACGATGCTGTGCTCATAGCACGATTGGATACGCTCGACCGCAGCATTATGGAGCTCAGGGATGTGACTGAGAGGACAGAGCGGGATGTCACTGATCTTAGAGCATCGACAGAGCACAGTGTGACGGATCTGCAGGCATCACAGCTGTCCATGGGCGAGAGGCTCACGTTGATGCAGGATTCGATGGCTGATAGCAGTACGAGGCTATTATCTACCATGGATTCCTACCACCAGCGACTAGCAGCGTTGGAGCGTTATTGTCCTCCGGGTGCACCTTCATCGTCATCGACTCCGCCGGCGTCACTACCTCCGACTCCATCGACGTCACTACCTTCTGCATTGGTGACGATTTTACGGGAGGAGTACGAGATGTTCCTATCCTTGAGGCACGACGGTGCCCCTCCTCCAGATCCGCAGTAGTCCGAGTTAGGACTGTTTTAGGAGATTGTAGTACTTTTTTAGTGTTTGTTTATGTTGTTTCAGTATTGGTTGTGGATTAATTGTTTGTGTAGACTTTCATTATTGGTTGTGGATTCATGTGGATATTGGTTGTATACTTTGGATCGACGATTACCGACTTTGGATATTTTACTCTTTTAGACTTTTACTCTTGTTTGTGTTGATACATATGTATATTGTGATGTACCGGTGTTGAGTGTTCCACCGAAGGGGTCGGCGAACCCAGGATGAAAATGTGCTTCTGTGTATTTATTGTTATTTATTAAACTATATAAAGAAAATATGATTCTGTGGACATTCTGTAATTTTTATTTTTTTTATTTTTTTTGCATTTTAGCAACGTTTAGCGACATCTATATGTGTCGCTAAACGTCAGTAAACGTCACTAAATTACCAGGTATAGCGACGTTTACCGATCCAGTTTCCCTCTTCTACAGAGTCGGTAAACGTCGGTAAAAAGTAGCATACGTCGCTACATTCACCGATGTTGACCGACATCAGAGAGACGTCGCCATTTTTCCGACGTGGTGTCAGTGAACGTCAGTGATTAGCGACGTTTATATAGGGTCGGTAATGGCGACGATTACCGATGTTTTGCCTGTCAGCGACATGGCTTTCCGCGACCACATGAAAACGTCGCTAAAAACTTCGGTAAATACGATTAGCGACGCTTTTTGTCATTTTAGCGACATTTTCTGGCGTCGCTAATATGTCCTATTCTAGTAGTGATATACAAACTACCAACCAATGACATATCGATGTCCCACACACTATATTTACAAACATACGATATATAGCCTCGACTCAACATCTTCTAACTAGACTAGTACCATACCATATATAGCTACATCTAATATACCTAGTATCAAGTCACCACGATAAAATAATATTTTTATAAAATAAAAATATGATATTTAATTCTGGAATATTTATTTAAAATATTTTAAAAATAATTTTAGACTAATACATTTTCAAGAAAAGAAAATGTTAAATAACTATATCTAACTAGTATCAACATGACAAAAATAATATTTTTATAAAATAAAAATATCGTATTTAATTCTGAAATATTTTCTTAAAATATTGATAATCATTATTTAACTATAATATATGCTAGAAAACTAGTCTATAATAATCATACCAAACTAGTATCACCATAAACAAACTAGTCGACCCGATTGGACCCAAAAATAAATAAATATGAAATATTGTTAAATATGAAATAAATCCAAAAATAATAAAAAATTTGATTTTTACAGCAAAAGAAACAAAATAATAATTTTATAAAAATACTACAAAGTTCTGGGTTCGAACACAACATTAGAGTTAATGAAATTCTACGTTCGACAACATGTATGACGAAAACGGATTTTTAAAATATGAAAAACTCGACGAGATGACCAACGAGCATATTAAAATGACAGAACAAGATGTTAGGAGCGTTAGCAATATTTTTTGAGAGGTCTAAGGGCTCCGCAAATCACCGAAAACTTGTACGCACCAAAATTGGTTCAACCTGGACACATGTTCGTGCAACGGGCGCCACGGACAAACCGTGCGGAACAATGCGGGTGGCCAATTTAAGATGGAGGTAGACACGTAGGGCTAAATGTTAGAAGTGGTTTTGAGGAAACTGGATCAATAAAAGTCAAGGAAACATGCTTACAAAAACAATGTACCTGTTGTGACGTTCCAGCCCAAATTTGACCGACTTCGGGTGCCTTCTCGGCTTGGTGTTGACCAAACTAGACTGTGTGGCAGCTTGGGAGGGTATTGGGGTGTCATAGAAATGCCTCGGGGCTGTAAGGAAGGTGGTGAAGGGGTTGGAAGTGGTCGGGTGAGGGGTTTGGTTGGGTTGGAAAGGAGGTATGCGCGCAAAAAAAAAAAAAATACCAGGGCCGCTCGGTTATTGCAGAAATTAACTATAAATTCTGTACAGAAATAGGAAGGGGTGCATGTTTACGTGAGGTAAAAAGGATATGGGAGAGATTGGTTTTGGTTTGGTGAGGTTTGGTTGAGATTTGAATTTGTTTTGGATTAAAATGTAAAAAAAAGATTGAGTGAGATTTGTTATTTCGAAATAACCCCCTTTCAATCTTTGTTTTGGAAATTTGCATATTTCACTATAGGTGGATGCAAATAATTAATAAAAACTACTCTAAAATCATCCTATTGGGCTACGAAAACCTAGAATAGGCTCTACCAATCCTAGTTGGACTAGTTTTGAGCCGATACGATTTATTGAATCGAAATAGGCACCGAAAGTCTATAAAATGGGTCTTGTGTGCCATTTGAAAATAAGTAGCACATGAGAACTCAATTGAGTATGATATTAGACATCTGTGTAGTAGGCTCAAAATAGGTCAAAACTATATATTGGGTCAAAAAGTTTGGATCGGGTTTGGGCCTCAAATTTGAATTAAAAAAATATATCGAAATTACGGTAAAGAGTAAAATGACCATTTGACCCAAAAGTTGTGCAAATATATATATATATATATATATATATATATATATATATATATATATATATATATATATATATAAAGGAGCGAGAAAACACAATAACAAGAAGAAAAAACAGGTCAAAAAACTCACGGCCATGACAATAAGATCTGCTGCAAAGCAACACAACCCCATCCCAATGCTTAACATACTCACGTGGAATGTCCGTGGGCTCGCTAACAAACCCACCATAAACAGAATCACCAGCCTCAAAAAAATCCACCGCATCAACATTCTCATCATCATAGAACCCAAAATTCTAATAAAGAAACTCAAAGCTCTACAACTATCGCTCGGATTTCCAGCAGCGGTAGCAGGGTGCAATGACATCTGGATCCTCTTCGGCAACGACATCAATTTCGACGCCATTCATGACTCCAGGCAAGCGCTCTCTTGCTGGGTCGAGCACCCAACGCTCCAAAACCGATCCCTCATTTTTGCAGTTCACGGCAGTTGTGACCTTATCGAGAGAAAAGCTCTCTGGGCCACTGTGACGGACACCAGTCACCTCCACGGCAATCTTCCATGGTTGTGCGTCAGAGACTTCAACACTATTTCTTCTAGAGAAAAAAATCTGGAAGCAGGCCCCCCGTGCCAGACAGCCATGGACGACTTCAACAACTTCATCTTCAACGCCCACATGACCTCCCTTCCTTACATAGGCAATGAGTTCACTTGGTGCAATATACAGGAGGGGGTCAGGCGGTAGTATTCTCGTTTTGACAGAGCTCTGGTGAATAACTGCTGGTTAGACACAGGCCTCATCTCCAATTTATCCCACCTTAACACCACGGAATCAGATTACTCTCCCCTTCTCATTGAGATTAGCAGCAATCCGAATCCAATCAAAAAAGCATTCCAATTCCAGGACTTCTGGAGCTTCCACCATCAATTCCAAAACATCGTTGCGACTGCTTGGGATACAGCCTCTCATCCCGACCCCCTGTTTCGAATAGCTGTAAAACTCAAACCACCAAAAGAGTGCTGGCGCAATGGAGCAAGAACGCTTTCGGTAACATTTTTTAGGAAATCAAGAAGGCGGAGGACGATGTGGTCAGATCTGAGGCTCTGTTCGTATCGAACAGATCGCAGGAACATCGCGCCATACTTAACCTAACCAGGGCTATCCTCAAATCCAGACTCAAGGTTGAGACATAATTCTGGAAGCAGAAAGCCAGACTAGCATGGGATGCAGAGGGTGACAGAAACTCGGCTTTCTTCCACGCCTGCGTCAAAGGTAGGAGACAAAAACTGAATCTGCATCAAATCACATATGAAAATGGTCAAACCTTGAAAGATCAAAGGAACATCCAGGAAGCAGCCGCTAACTACTATACCAGATTATTCACAAAAGACCCTATCCTTAAAGACGAAGACCTCCTGTCCAAGATTCCTCCAATGATCAGCGACAGTGAAAATGAGCAGCTTCAGGCCAACCCTACCGCAGCAGAAGTCAAAGCGGCGGTTTGGGCCCTGAACGAGCACAGCGCCCCAGGCCTCGACGATTTCTTCGGGGTTTTCTTCTGCACCTATTGGGATATTATTGCCGCAGATTTCCTCGACGCGGCCATTGTCTTTTTTCTGGGAGTCATATACCCCAAATCCATCTCGTGTGCCAACCTCATTCTCATCTCCAAAAAAGACAGCCCAGATACTTTCAAAGATTTTTGCCCTATCAGCCTCTGCACCTTCGCCAACAAAATCATTTCCAAGATCATTACGTCTCGCATGTCTTCCATCCTTCCTAAGATCATATCAGAAGAGCAAAGTGGTTTCGTCCAAGGGCGCAACATCACTGACAACATCCTTCTAGCTCAAGAGATGATCACGTGCATGAAATTCCCGTCCAGAGGAGAAAATGTGGCCATCAAACTGGACATGAAGAAAGCATATGATCACCTGGATTGGCAATTCCTTATTTGGGTGCTCAAGGCCTTCGGTTTCTCTGAACCGTTGATTGACATCATATTCAGATCCATCAACAATTTTTTGTTCTCAACCATCATCAACGGGCAAACAACAGGTTTCTTCAAATCCAGCCGGGGGGTCAGGCAAGGGGACCCTCTTTCAGCCACCATCTTCATCATTGCGGCAGAGGCGCTCAGCAGAAACCTGAATAGCCTAGCCAACACCCCCAGGTTCCATCATTTCCACACCACCACAGGTTGTCCTATGATCATGCACTTGGCCTATGCGGATGACATCCTTATCTTCACGGCTGGAGATATCGGGTCGATCGAAGCGGTTCACAATATAATTAGAAAATACACCAGATGCTCTGAACAATACGTTAATCCCAACAAAAAGCGTCATTTACACCCATCATAAAGCTGATAGAAACCACTCTGATACCCTCACAAATCTCACATCTTTCGCCACCGCTTATCCTCCCTTCACTTACCTAAGATGCCCGCTGGTTTACGGCAGATCTAATGCAGGTATTTTCGAAGGTCTGGTCAGGAAGGTCAGAACTAAAATCGAAGGATGGCACAACGCTGCTCTCTCTCCGGGAGGGAAGATGATTCTAATCAAGCATGTGCTCTCTTCCATCCCTATCTATACCCTGGCAGTTTGCTCCCTCCGAAGAAGGTTTTAACATCCATTGAGTCTCTCCTCTCCAATTTCTTTTGGGGCCACAGCAACAGCAAAGACAAACACCACTGGGCCAGCTGGGACACCATGGCCAAACCCACCATAAATGATGGGCTGGGTTTCATCAGATTAGCACACATTATGGCGGCCAGCTCTATGAAGTTATGGTAGAACGTTCGTACGAAAAATTTGATTTGGACTCTTTTCATGAAAGCCAGATATTTCCAACACTCTAACCCCACAACCGCGATCGCCAACAGCAGAGCATCGACGAATTGGCGTCATATTCTCCTCGGCCGTAATATTGCGGAACCTTTGATGGTCTCCGCTAATGGCACCTTCAGGTGGTCCCCGACGCTTGGGGACAATTTTACTCTTGCTTCGGCCAGAAGCGCGGTCCGCGGAGCAGGCGAGACTTCCCCTTTCACCGCCCTTTACTGGCAGTCCTGCATCCCTAAGAGATGGGAGATCCTCATTTGGAGAGCACAGAGAAGGAAGCTTCCAACCGATGACTCCCTCACTTCACTAGGTTTCAACCTACCGTCTAAATGTCACTGTTGTTCCTCTCCGAACATCGAATCAGCTGACCACGTTTTGCTCTCTGGGAATCTAGCCCATCAGGCCTAGTCCAACCTCTACAACAGATGTCACATGCACCCCCACACTGGGGGCTTCAATGATCTCCTCGCCGACTGGAGCATTTCACACGGGCACCAGATCGTAGCTGTCGCCAACATTTGGGTTTTATGGAAGAATATAAACTAGCACAGATATGAAGGACGCCAACTCAGAGCCCCTCAGCTTTTTCGAGAGGTTCTCAGACAAATCAGTAAAATCAGCGCTCGCTACCTTACTCCTCGAGCAGGTTCTGGGGGAGGCTGCGCGGTCCGGTCTAAATTATTTTTTCTTTCGTTCTGAGTCGCGCTCTTTTGTAAAGGCTTCGGCATTTTACGCCTGATACTTATATATATATTTAGTTTCTCAAAAAAAAATTATATATATATATATATATATATATATATATATATATATATATATATATATAAATTATAGTGCATAAGAACATGTTTGAGTAGGACATGATATGCCTACATGAAGATGGACTAGTCTAGAACAAGAATATGAAATTGGGTTCGAGAAATTGGCCAATGTTGTGCTTCAAAAGTCAAAGCTATGACAAAGTTTATTTATAGTCATAAATTAAAAATAAAATACGGTGTAAAAAATAGAAATCATATAAAATAGATTAAAAAATTCTAAAAAATTAGAAGGCTTACAATCTACCCACCCTAAACGAATTTTGTTCTCAAAATTAATGATTGGTCAATAACAAACAATAATGAGGTAAACAGGGTTAATATCCAACATAGTGGGTACGAAATAATCCACAAAATGATCATTAAGTCAAGAACTTATTTCTAGTCCCTTAGCCATCGTATCCTCGATTCTTTTTAACGTCTGAATCTACCGACTAATTTTGTCAATGGTCTTGTCCTATATTTTTATTCAAAACTTGAATCTAAAATCAAATAGTAATAATAATCTTTAACCATTCTAATCCTCCAAAATTGAATTTATTTTTATGCTTAAAATTCTCAAATTTTTGGTAACTATAATTTATTCAATAGAACATATTCCAAAATTTAATTTTTTTTATAAATAACATAGCCTTCAAAGTTCAATTTCTACCTTCAAAATTTAGATTGATGATTCGTCCCTCAAACTCAAATTTTAACAAATCTACTAATTGTAAATTTCTTGAATCAAATATATATATATTCAAATAAAGTTAAATTCAATCTTTAAGATACTTTTTTGAGTCAAATCTCTATCCTCCAATTATTTTCTTATATTAACTGAGTAACCATAATTTGTTCTTCTGAAAATTCTTGAAGTCAAAGCGCTAAAATCCCTCATTCTTATTTTAATTGATTGCCTTCTCAACCACTATATAAGTGCTTCACAATTTTTCTTCTTCTACTTTGACTATGACAAAACCACTTCTACCTACCTTAGAATCTATCAATCTTTCATAAACAAAAGATTATATCTTATAATAACCTCCTCAAAATTTTAAATTGAATCAATTCTCCTCTTTTTCAAGTTTGTAAATTCATAAACACTTCTTCAATCATTAATTTACCACCAATAAGTCATATTGTGCCTTAAGGACATCTACCCACCTTTGCTTACACTACCCCATTAAAGACATGTTATCATAAAATTTCATAATCTTTGTCCACAAATTACCAAAAATCAATAGCACTATATACCTATGGCATATGGCATCCTCAACCCCCTTATATCTATCAAGCAACCAAAATTTAATAAGAAAACCAATTACACAATTAACTAAGGAATACTAATAAATTTTATAAAGCATGATCATTCTCACTCCGAAATAGGAAGGGATGAGAGGCAATAACACGAGAAGCAAAGGAAAATACTTGAGTGCAAATTCAAGATTCAAGAATGGTAGAGAAATTCTAAAAGAATTATCAAAGCAGTTGTGGATTGAGAAACCTAAGAGTTTAATCCTATCCGTAGACCCGCTCGGTATAGTAATGTAACCAAAACAACTAACTTGACCTGCATGGGCCACCAAAAATATATATAACGCCCTAGTCCCAAAATACGTAGCGCTATGAATGCGTATACATGCCAGCTATGTATCAAGTGGACTCCAACCCTACTCCAATACCTATAAGTTGTCTCAAATTTTTGCATAGATCCATCTAGTCAACTAACCTATACATATCTCAATCCACAGAATAAGAAACATCCAGAATGAATAATATGTGTCATAGTCTGTAGTCCAGTAACATATATGTTCGATTAGACCCAAAGAATAATACAGGTAAATAAAACAAGGCTATAGCAGAATATAAAAAAAATGGAAGCACAATAAGACACCTAAATTGAATATAGCAATACCTCCATGATCAGCGGACTATATCTGCATAAGTAACTACCTGGAGAGATCACCAGGTCCTCAGAAGACATAGCAAAAAAATATATTGTTTGCCATAAACAAAAGTTATACGAACTTTTTGTATTACAAACGAGAAAAAGTACAAAAAAATCGTAAGTAGAAGATCTAAGTACAATTTAATTCTGGAGAAGTGTGATAATAGAGATCGAACACTATAGTAGTTCCTTTACTCCGTTGACGATCTAACGATGAGAAGATCTTACTCTGACTCTCTGAATGCCTATGAGTAGATGATCTGGATTTGCCAATCAAGAAGTAGTCGAAGGTCCAAATAAAGGAAGACTTCTTCTATTTTTAGGCTAGCACATATACGATGTGTATAAGGGTTTTTGGCACATAAGAGCGCAGCATGCACGAAAATATAACTGAGTCTGTTGTAACTGTACTGTTTAGGCTATGGATGAGCTGACACGTGACAGTTGTTAAGATTCATTTGTTACTGAGATCTTGGGTGGTTAGCACCCGTTCATAAATATGATTGATTCAATGTCACGAGTTGTGTGTATATTTCTCAAAGATCTCATTCTGTTTAAACTGAATAGATTTGATCGTATCTAAGAGATACTGTACTCTTGTCGGCCACGTGGCATCCTTCACCATGAGCTGTGCTTTGAAGATGTCATAAGAGATACACTTTTAAGGATGCTATGAGAGCTGCGCTTTTGAGCTCTGCTATAATAGTTGTAGAGGCTGCGCTTCTGGACGTTAAAGAGGCTAGAGTGGCTGTACTTTTGGGGAGCGTTAGAGGTCATACTCTCGATTGACAGCTAATATCTGACATCTGCTATCTGACAGCTGACAACTGATAGTTGTCCCCTGACATTGGTGTCAGCCATAAATATTAAAGTAATAGGCCAGGGTTTTTAAAGATTTGTGAAGCTACGCCTTTGGATGCTGCACTTTTAGCTACTCCAGGGCACTGTGCTTTTGAAAAGCTCCGAAGTGCTGCACATTTGAGAAGCGTTTGGGTTAAACACTCCTTATTTCTACCGCTATGTGGGGCTCGAGAAGTGATATTCTTTGACTAAGGACTTAGTCAAGAAGTCTCATAAATGAGATTCATTGTGATGAATACGAGCTTTATCCAATTAACTCAGAGCCTTTGACTGGCTGCCACTTGGCATGTGGGTTTGACCATATACAACCTATAAACTGGAGTATTTTTAGGGCACAACTCATTCGGGTATCCCTCTCTCCCACTTCATGTCGGAGACAATGCTGTACTTCGATGATCGTGAGTCTTTTCCTTGGTGAGCATGGCAAAATTTGTGCCAGTCAGAGGCTAGGATAGCAAAACTCTTTGTTCACAAAAGTAGAAAGCTTGATGAAGGAGTCTTTAAGAAGAACCCTGCTGACTGTGGATGGAGTTGCCCCTATTTATGCAGCATGCTTGCTATGTTGTAAAACCCCTGAATTTCTACTATTTTTTTATTAAATTTGGTACCGATTTAAAATTTAATATTGTACGTCACGTAATCGTATTTTACGTAGCGCACGAAATTTTATTTTTGCTCGACGAGTGCGAATATGTGCGAGCGTACATATTTTAGAAAAGTATATTTTTTATTATTTTATAGTTTCAAAATAATATATGCAATAATTATTTTACTACCATTACCGAGTTGTTATTTTTTTTACTGAAAGCCTTCATTTATGCAATTATCAAGTATAATTAATATTTTTATTGTATACTAGAAAAACATAATTATGAAAATATTATTTGTGTATACATATATATTGGTAATTATTTATTGGTTTATTTTAAATATTATGTAATTTTCGAAATTATTATTAATAGTATTTTTGGAAAATATATTTGGAAGATATTGTGGCCATTTAAATCTTGATTTGATTTTTTTGATTTATTTAAATAGTTAGATAATTAAAATTTGATTATTTGATTTGATTTTAAACTAATGAAATTAAATTAAATTTAATTGGATTTGGATTTGAATTGATTTGATTGATTTTAAATTAATACATGAATTATCTACTTGGGTTTTAAACCAATCCTAATCCTTACCTTAATGGGAATTCCCACATCCTATAAATAGGCAGGTACTCCTCCATTATTTTCTCCACATTAATTCCTCCACAAATACTTCTCCACAAGTGCAGTGCCTCGTGTCCGTGTCCGTGTTCCACGTCCCAAATTCTTATTCCATAGATTACATATACATTCAATTCCCCGTGTCGACAACCCCGACACCGTATATCAAATTCCTAAACCTAAGCCTAAACCCGACCCCAGCCATCCATCTTCCGTCGTCTCCCTTCTTCTTCCCGTCTCCACTACCGTCAACCACCCTACTACCACCAGCCTCGCCAACATCCCGACCATCAAATCTCGACTCCCTGGCACAGACCACCCCCGGCGCTCCAACACCCTCGCCACAACCAAGCCCGTCCTCCCGAACCCCTGCTGGCCAAGTACCTGGCCAACACCACCAATCATGGTCGTCCCGACACACCCGATCCCGACCCAGCCGTAACCACCATCACCATTGGAAACACCATCGCCACAGCCAAACGTCAGCACACTCCGACCATCCTGACCCCCTCTCCCGGCCAACCCGGCTGCCGACAACCACCACCATTATCATCACCGTCACTGCCGTGGCCACCACGGCAGCCACAACACCCACGCCCGGCCAACCAGCCGACCCACCATCCGCTGTGGCTCATCCCGACACCACCACAACCACCGCCACCGCCACTACCAAAACCCTCGGCCACCGCCACCAGTGGCCAACTCCGGCCAACCACCCAAACCATCACCACCCAAGAAACCAGAAAGGAAGAAAGAAAACCCTAACCCTAAAACTTACCTCCTCCGCCGCCCGTAGCCCGGCGTCCGGCGCCGTCCTAGCTGGATCGCCGCCCCGAGCCACCGTCCCTCTCCGATCCAGCGTCCAGCAACCGCCACCCTTCCTCCGCCTCCTGAGACCAGCGGCCCGCCACGCCGCCTGGATCTGAGAACCGCCGCGTCAGCCTCCTCTCCGCCCGTCGCCGTCGATCGTGGCCGAAACCCCCGCTTCCTCCGCCTTAGCCTCTATGACCGCCGACCTTCCCGACCGCCTCCACAGCTCCACCTCCCTCCGTGATGCGCTCCGCCCGTGCAGGCACGAGCCTCCGCCAACCGCCGCTGCCGGCGCAAGCTTCGCCGCGGTCTCCGCCCCGAACCGCGCTCGCCATCCCGAGCTCCCACCGACTCTCGACCGCCTTCTCTCCCTTCTCCCTCTCTTCTCTCTCCCAACCCGAACTCCGATCTCTCCTCACCTCTCTCCTCCGCACGCCTCCACTTCCCTTTTCCTTTTCCCTCTCTTTCCTTGCTTTCCCAAATGAGGAACAGCAGCAGTAAGTTTTGGTATGATTCGACTGTTTCGTTTTTATTTTATTTATTTTTTTAGTAAAAGTTTTATTATTATTATTATTATTATTATCATTATTATTATTATTATCATTATTATCATTTTATTATATTTATTATTATTGTTATTTTCATTATTATTATTATTATTATTATTATTATTATTATTTTATGTATTTATTCTTTATATGTACAAAATCTATTATACGGTTATGAATACTATATTACTATTATCATAAATGTTATTTTGATATTAATTAAGTATATTTGTTTGGTTTACTTATATTAGTTTTGATTATTAATATACATCGAGATATTTTTTTTAGCATATTATTTTTGACGATTCTAATATTTTCTACCCAGTTAGATTACAGCTTTAATATAAGAAAAGAGTTTTTATGACTTTTTAGAATATTTTGAATAAAAAAAAACATAGAATTTTTTTTGTCTAAATCAGTTTTCCAAATTTTGTGTGTTTAACAAGTATTATTTTTACTAATAAAAATATAGCTCCTATCTAATATCTAATTTTTGACGAACTTAGTATTTTTATCAAAAAAAAAATGATTTTTCTTGACTGTGAGTATTTTTCTTATACTTATTTTGACTTATGAAAACTAGTTTTAGGAATTATAAATATTTTCTAAAAATCGTATATATAAATATTTATTTTCTTTGATTTTCTCCTGTCCGTATCCAAGCCCTATTGTTCATATTTCTTCGTCTGTCCGTGACTACCCCATATCGACCCTAACTAATTCGACCCTTCTGGACCCAATGGAACTGTCCGTGCCACCATCAGAGGTCCCCTTGTGCAGTTGTTGCACCAAGGGCGCAGTTCGTGCCACATTGATCATCGCAGCACGCCAGGAGTCCTACCAGGCAAGACACCTTGCCATTTGCTGTTTACTTATTTTAGCTCATATTTCATGCATTATTTATTTTCTTTATGCAAAATAAACTGTGATACATAGCATAACTGTTAGAACTTACTGTTCATTTATTTTTCCTGCTATGTATTATTTTTCTCACATTAAACCTAGATTTAAGGGACCACCTTGTGTGTTGCATTCATTGGCCTTGACACGTTGTAACACGAGGTTGTGTGTTGCATGTAGAATACGGAAGTGCGTGATTGGCTGGCCACTAGTACATACAAGCCGTGCGATAGGAATAACCGCTAATAGAGATTGCATGCTAGTTTGACTTAGCAGTTATAGTGGTTGTGTTGTGGATACAACGCAGTAGGCATTGGAAGGGGAGGATAATTCCTTAGCGTATGGGCTTCGATGCACTTCCCTTGTGACCCGGACTCTCCGCTGGAGATACGGGGTTGATGAGCCATGATTACTGATGGCCACTGACGATTCTGCGGAACGTCATGCTCTTCCTAATGGGGCCTCTGGTGCCCAAAGGGGGACTACGCCGATCCTATTCAGCCAGGGCCCATGCGTAGGAAGGATTGTTCTTAACTACATTTCACTTAGAATGATTACGTACCTTATCCGTTAGGTACGAGTACTTTTGGTTTGGGTACTTGTATCTGACCGTGGCTTGGAACAATAACTTGTCGCGGATTAGTTCGTCACATCTTGTCCTTGTTTGGTTGTAGGTGTGACTTACTACTTCGATGAGAAGGTATTGAACCTTGTTGGGGTCCGGATACCATATTGGATTCATAGCATGGGAAGATACGTTACCGTGAATTAGTTTACCATCTCCTGTCCTAGTTTGGTTTGGAGGATGGTACGCTCGTTCAGTAGGTGCGTATTGGACCATGTTATAATTCGATTGACTTATTTATTTGAGCAATATTTAGTCAGTTTATATGGCATGCTATTATGTGTCTTGTTACGTCCCTCTGAGGACCTGGTTGTCTTGCCAGGTGTGTGCTATTGTCTTTCGCAGGTGTTCTAGCTTTAGCCATGATCATTGCTATTCTTCGAGGATGATTGCACTTGGATCGTCTTCTCTTCGCTCGCCACTCATTTTATTTTCTATGTACTTTTCTTTATTTTGTTGGTAGTGGATTTATCTCCGCCCAACATATTGTATCAAGACAAATTTATTCTCATTATATGTTATCTTTTATTCATTTATTCTGTGTGGATGAGATTAGTTATGGTTCTACTGCATTTTACAGCTTATGTATTTATACGAGGCTTCCATATATTGGAGTATACTTCGTATGAATACAGCTGGCATGTCTACGTTCCTAGTCCTAAGTATGTTGGGACTGGGGCGTTACATATGCTTTGGTCGAGACGATGCTGAACGCCAAGATGTTGAATACGGGGCCTCAAATTTATTGCCATTCCTATCCCTGTCCAGTCGGCATTTGGAGCTGCGCTGAGAAAAGGCCCTTTATTGGCCAACGTTGTAGGGGCATAGAGAAAAGGCACTTTTCTTGGTATATATTGTGAAATGCTTGTTAGGCTGCTTGTATGCTACGCTTTTGTATGCTACACTTTTGTACGCTGCACTTTTATTTACTATACTTTTGTATGCTGAGTAGGTAGATAACTTTATTTATGTAACCATGAACATGAAGAATCTGTAATAGACTTCCACTATTTTGTAATCATGATTTTGAATAAAGGTCCTCCTTTATGTACTTTTTTCTTCTTCTGAATATTGTCTGTCTGAAGTGTGCATCAGTTTTGCTAAATGTGGCGCTTTTACTTTTCATGCTTCTATAAGACTCCTTTTAAAGTTTTTGAACTTGGATAAGTTTGAAATACTTTAAAAAAAAAGCAAAAAAAATGACACATGGTTTGGGAAGTGCGCAACACTATACTGACAGGTTGTCATTATTTATGAGAGTGAGTAACCGTTAACAATTAGTGCGTTAGTTGTCATTTCATTAATGATAATTACTCCTCATTTTTCGGAAGAGATCAAGAATGATTTTATTCCACAATTAAACGTGTTTCAAAATGTCTCTTCAAATTCGAAGCATTTTTTGGTCTCATATGTTTGACACGTGTCTTCTCTTCTCCCTATAAATAGGGAGTTTTAGAAGAGAAAGAACTTTACCTGTTCATTTTCTCTGATCTTTTTAAAGAAAAAAGAATCTTTCTTCTTCCTCAACTAGAAACCATAGTTTTTTCTCAATGGCCCCCCAAAACTTCAAGAGCTTGTAAAGTTCCTAAGTCCCCTAATGCCAGTGCTATAAGCACTAGGAAGGTCAAGGAGAAGAGACCGACCGCCGAAGCTGCCGCCGCTGATGACGCTCCGATCATCGATGAACACGCACACCCCGATGTGCGAAAAGACGTTGCGGGTAGGTCTTCATGTCTTTGTTTTGACAGAGATGGCCTAAGATAGGTGCTCATGCATAAGTGTTTGCTTTCTAAGCAACACTTCAAAATATGTATTGATGCCCTATTTGCTTATGCGCATGGGCATTACTTTTTGAAGTAGTGTCTAGAAGATGTGCAAATGTTTCTTTCGCTGATGCGCATGGATGCTACTTTTCGAAGTAGCATCTAAATGATGCACTGATGCATGCTAATACACAGGGCCACTAAATAATGCTTGTGATGAAGCTTGCTTGCTGATGCGCATGGTCACTTAAATAATGCCTGCATTGAAGCTTGCTTGCTAGTGTGCAGGGCCACTAAAATAGTACCTGTACTGAAGCTTGCTTGCTGAAACACAGGGCCACTAAAATAGTGCTTGAACTAAAGCTTGCTTACTGATGTGCAGGGCCACTGAATAGTGCCTGCGCTGAAGCTTTCTTGCTGATGCGCGGGGCCACTGAACGGTGCCTGCGCTGAAGCTTGCTTACTGATGCGCATTGTCACCAAACAGTACCTGCACTGAAGCATTCTTGCTGATGTGCAGGCTACTAAACAGTGTCTGTATTAAATTTTTTTCATGTCTTCTAGAATTTTTTTGACTTTTTTCCCTATTTTATGTGCAGGTTCTGTGGTTATCCCCCGATTCGATCGACGAGATCCTCTTCAAATCGTCTGTCTGTGTGCTAGTTGGAACTGCGACGATGAGGTGGTTAATACTGTAAAAGAGTTAATATCCTGATCGAGATCAACCTCAACATCGATTGGCTATGATAGACCTCTAGCACTTCACCTACTTCCAACGTATGATGGGTCGAGGTAAGCTCTCGGCCGGTAGTGCCGCCAGTGGTGAGATGCTGAAGCCTTAATTTCTTTTTGGCGATAAGTTAAACTCTAAATAGACAAAGATCCTGAAGCTCAAGGAGGAGTGGTACTTTGGCAACTATGACCTTAGCCTGTACGTCCCACCGACCGAATGACAGCTTACGCTTTTGGTCTTCTCATACTTTGCCGAGAAATGAAGTACGAAATGGGATTTGACCCCTACTCAGCGAGGGGTGCTGGCAGTCCATTTTAGACTGGTCTCTTACTCCAGGAAGAGAGATTCTTTTACGTATTCCCTTGATAGCCCTTCTTACTCTTTGGGAGTATTGTGTCCGAGGCACCTGTATAACGATTTGACCCCGACCATTCATCCTTTTGGGGCTTCCATTTTTGTCAACCGACTTCTTTCAGAGGAGGTCTTATACCCGAAGGGAGCTTTTTGGCTTGAAGGTTGGATCCATCATGATGGCAAGTGGCATAACTTGACCTTGTAGATATTGGGCCGGTAAGAGGCAAAGTTGAAACAGATTAGCTTGTACTATGCTGTCAGAGCCACCGAATATAGGATAAAGCTCAACCAGCACATGTTCTTGGCTATGCTGGAATTATACAACCACCACACCAGGACGTTCTATACTTTTGGGAGAGAGTTGGGGCTGGTTCTCCATGAGATGTTTACTATCTCAAGGTTGTCCTGGGGTGAGGAGCTGTACAAGGAATATACTCCCTGTAATAAAGAGTTCATAGGACTGGAAGCGCAATAGTATAAGATAATGAACGTGTACAAAGAGTTGCTGTGTCATCACCAGGTGTGCACGCGTCAGGATGCTCAAAAGACTCATCCTCATGTTTCTTCCTGGAGGGATTACGTCTTTACGGAACATCCTGCAGGACCGAAGCAGGTTCATATCACCACTCGTAGGGAATATACTACTACTGAAGTGGAAGCGTTAATGACAAAAGTAGGGAAGACAAGCCCCATGGTGGATGCTGAGGGGAAACCAACCTCGATGGTTCATAGTTATTTTATATAAACCTATGCGCCATGACTCTAAAGGCGGTGATGGCTGCATTTCTAATGATATAGCTACGCACTTGCATGACACCTGGTGGTTTCGGCTCTGTAGAGAGAGTGAGTAGGAACCTTATCATGTTGGCCGTAAAGCTGGTGTTTAGACACCGTCTTGCCCTTCTGCCAGCTATAGTTTGTAATACTTTACAAGGCTTGCGAGTGCTTTCAAAGAGGATAATTAAGCACAGCAGGAAGGAAGGTAAATTTCCTTGGATGGAGCTCCCATACCATTACCTGATGGCTTGGTTGATGCTACACCACCCAGGCTTAATGGACCTGGTCCGGAAGAAGGTCATATGGATAGAGATGCCTCCATACGCAGCTATCGTCGGAAGAAGTGGATTCATCACGGTGTCCCCATTTGTAGATAGGTGCTGGGGCACTTGACCGGGTTTGACTTCTTTAGGATCCCTCCCACCTACTCATGCTTTCATGCAGGAGATATGCTGGAAGACAAGGGCGATCATGCGAGTATCTTAATACGAGGAGCCTTCCATTGGCTTCAATCTATTCGACCGTCACATTTGGTATATAGGAACCAGAACCATGTATTTCTGGAACCTTATCTGTCGAGTCGATTTGCGCGTCAATTAGGCTACATCCAGATGATGATGGATAACTGAGCACCTGCTTGAGTTATGGTAGGAGTTTGCTAGACGATGCGTGCGCGTGGTATTACTACGATGTCGGGTATACTGGGGTAAGCTTTATGGTGCCCGCGATTCTTTCGAAGAGACACATTCGGTACTCCGTCATAAAGTTTTACTGCTCGGCTAACAACTTTTCTTTAGGCTACAATCGAAAATGGAGTTTTATTGTTGGGACCAAGATGGAGACTTCTCCGGCCATCCTTAAGCGCTTTCGGAATTATATATCGTCGAGGGGCAAGGTATCAGAGGGGTCTAGTGCTTTTCGAGAAGACAAAGAAGAGAAGGTCCCCGTAATCCTGCCTTCGAAGTGTCAGGCCTCTACAAAGGTGAGATATCCACCCGGTTGGCCCATTGGCTAATGGACACACCTGATTTTGATAAATCAATGATAACTTTGGTCGATACGCAAAATATATAGACTGCTATAGATTACCATGTTTCAAAAGAGAAGTTCGTTTACATCCTACTGCTACCTATTACTTCAAAGCACAAACATTACCTCGTCATCAAAAGATCAA
Organism: Iris pallida; assembly: GCA_029216955.1. Classification (NCBI taxonomy): domain Eukaryota; kingdom Viridiplantae; phylum Streptophyta; class Magnoliopsida; order Asparagales; family Iridaceae; genus Iris; species Iris pallida. The sequence continues at coordinate 17,079,569 of JANAVB010004800.1, forward strand.
TCGCATTGAAGACATGATCAAGACTTTCACATTTTTATTCTATAATTTTTAATCTTATTTAGTCTAGGAAATAATTGTGAGATTGATCATGATTGATATTGGCTTAGGTTATTCTTAGTCCACAAATCCAAATAAGCCTACCTATTTAATCTAAAAAGTCCATAATTCTAAAAAGCCCAAAGCCTATGCAAATTTAGCCCATTCATTTGAGTTCTTACCCAACAGAACTTTGGGAGAACTCTGACCAAGTTCGGTCCGAGTTGGTCCAAGTATTTTGAGAATCAGTTCCTACTAAATATATATCCAATGTTCGTTTGCAAGATTCATGCATCCGAACTCTGCTCGAGTTCAGTCAACAAAAATACTATAAATAGAGGAGAATTCTCACCATTTTAAATTACTTATTTATTCTGTCTTCTCTATCTTTATAAAGTGTTTTCAACGAGCAAAAGCTTTCAAATTTAGCCTAATACCATTCTTAGCCAAAGCCAATACAGTTCTATTTTAATTTAGAGTTTTGGTTCAGAAGAGTTGTATCAGAGGTTGTAATTCAGAAAATATTCCAGTTTTTGAAATCAAGTTTGTAGAGACGGTCATGCACTCGTCACCAAGCAAGGTGTTGTAAAAGACTACAAGCTCTCATTTTGCATGTGAATAGTAGATTAACATCGAGCAAGAGTACTCAAGATTGGAGTAGTCCTCTCAGTGGAAGACAAATATACATCGCTGTGTCACTAAGTTTGATTCTATGATCTTACTTTACTGCATTTATTCACTATTTTATATCTGTCATAGTTTTTATAACTACTTAATTTTTTAGTTGGTGATTATTTCTGCTGGACACGCATACACTCTATTTATCCTCCCTCTAGAGGTGCTCAACAATTCTACAATTAGTATCAGAGCAGGTTATATATATACATAACCACTCTAGAGAGTATATATATATCTATGGCAGCCGTTAAATCTATATTCAACAGTGAAGGATAATCCACAAATAGACCCTCACTATTTGATAGAACAAACTACACATACTGGAAAACACAAATGAGTTTTTTTTAAGTCACTCAATTTTGATCTTTGGTCGATAGTTATAGACGGTTACGAGAAACCGCCTAGAATAGTAATTGATGGTGTACTTGTAGACAATCCACACGACAAATATACGAAGCATGAAAAAACACAGGCTAGTCTGGATGCACGAGCAATCAATGAACTATTCTGTGCAATTAATAGAACTGAGTTCAATCGCGTATCTACCTGTACGACGTCTAATGAAATTTGGAGACTTCTTGAGGTACTCACAAAGGAACTTCCCAAGTAAAGGAATCCAAAAGCAGTAGACTGATATAGGAGTACGAGTCCTTCAAGATTAAATCCGGTGAGTCAATTACATAGATGTTTATTCATTTCCTTGACATTACTAATCCTCTACAATCTCTTAGTAAGGATTACAGCAGTCACGAGAAGATCAAAAAGGTGCTACAGGCTCTAAGCAAGAATTGGTACCCAAAGGCTACTGTGATCATAGAAGAAAACGACCTCACCATGATGACTTTGGAGATACCGATGGGCAAGCTCGTGACCCATGAGCTCGACTTACAAGAGTTTGAAGAAGCTACTCTCAAAGAGAAATCAATTTCCTTCAAAGCATAAGCCTATAGAGTCTCATGCAATAACTCTGATGAAGAATCATCTGATGGTGAAGAACAGGCCCTAGTGGTCAAATTTTTTAGAAAATTCTTGAAGTTTGAGAGAACAAATCAAAAGAAAAAAAGACATCCACGAGAGCAACGAAGAAGAAATAATTTGCTTCGGATGTAAGAAGACATGGCACATGAAGAAGGATTGTCCAATGTCAAAGAAAAGAAGTCTATATGACCGATCAAGATCGAGCAAAAAAGCTACAACAGGTTAAAAGTACGCTAATACAAGCATCTGGCACGAAAGTGAGGCCGGTGAGTCAGCGGAGGAGGACAACCCAGGACTCGATTATTGACCCTAGTTTGATGTCGACCCAACATTACTGAAAATGTCTATCCGATGGCTTTCGATAAGATATCTTCAAGCCCTTTGTACGATGATTTTACTTTTGATGAACTAGAAAATGCCTTCAGTGAACTACTTCAAGAACACATAAATATGTTGGACAAGTACAAGCAATCTCGCAAAGAGATTAAGGCACACACAACTAAAGTAGCTAAACTGTATAATCTCATTGAGGATATTAAATAGACATCTACTATCAGTAACACGAAAGAGATAGCCAAGCTTAAAGTAGACTATTATAAGGCTATCCTCAATATTGAGAAGGAAAAAAGACTATGTCAAAGTGCAAGAACTTTATGACATAGAGAAGAGAAGACACTTAGTCTCTGAGCAATGACTCATAGACATGACTGCCAAATATGAGGAGTCTTGTGCGATCTCTAAAAAGTTAGAGATCAAGTTAGGCAAGCAGGTCATTCCTGTTACACAGTCTAAGGTTAGTCCTATTAGCAAGCATACATCTCAGAGGACTAAACCAAAGAAAGCATGTAAGCAACACGTCACTCACAATCATGCTTTCACTTACAGGTTTCCAAGATAGACACATAATAATGTCAACACATAAATAAAGAGCACATTTTTAAACTCATATGCACATATTATGGTACACATGGCACATATCACAATATTGTAGAGCTAGAAAGCTGTTGACACTAACAAACTTGCTTGGATTTCCAAGACTAATCATAAAGGACCTTAAAGAAATAGGTACCAAAGGATTCATCTACTCATTTTGTAGGTGGACCCTCAACTCTCTTATGCTAGTAGCAAGTGGATACTCGATAGCAGATGTTCGGACACATGATTGGTGATGCATCTTTATTCGCTACGCCATCGATGAAAAAGAAAAGATATGTTTGCTTCGAAAATACTCTGAGAGGTAATATTATCGGTAATTGTACTGTTGGTATGTCTCTATCCAGTAATAAAATACGTCTGTCTAGTTATAGAATTGAAACATAAACTATTAAGCATAAATCATTGGGCAGATAATGGTTATGGTATCAATTTCATAAAAGACAAATATTCTATATATGATATATCATCTGATAATCCCGTATATAAAGGATTAGGGAAGACAATATTTATATTTTTTTAGAAAGTTCTAATAATACATGAAAGTGCCTAGTAGCCAATCAATATGAAAGCTGGTTATGGCACATGAGGCTAGGACATGGAAATATGGACACCATCTCACGTCTATACACCAAAAAGCTAGTAAAAGGACTCCCAGAGATTACATTCAAGAGAGATATGGTACGTGCTGACTGTGAAAAGAACAAAGCAACTAGGTCTTCTTTTTAAATTCGTAAATGCTATAATTACTTCTAGTCCTTCGCCGTTAATTCATATGGATTTATTTGGTCCTAGTAGAGCCGCTAGTCTTGGCGGTAAACTCTATGCTTTTGTTATAGTCGATGATTTCTCTTGATATACTTGGGTTTTCTTTTTTATCAAATAAAAGTGATGCTATTTTTGAATTTCAAATATTTTAGAAAAATGTACAAAACGAAAAAAGGCTTTATGATTACTCGAATCCGAAGTGATCATGGTGGCGAATTCATAATGCCGATTTCAAAAGTTTTGTGATGATAGTGGATACTACCACGAGTTTTCATGTCCTATAACCCTTCAACAGAATGATGTTGTGGAGCAGAAGAATCGTACTCTAAGCGAAATGGCTAGAGTCATGCTTCCTAAATATTTTTGGGCAAAAGTTGTTAGTATAGTCTGTCATGTTTTAAATAGGGTGTTAATTTGACATATCTCGAAGAAAATCCTTTATGAATTATGGTTTGGAAGGATTCCAAATATTTCTTATTTCAAGGTTTTCGGTTGTCGTTGTTTTATCCAAAACACCAAGGACAACTTGGATAAGTTCGACTCTAAGGCAGACAAAGGGATATTTCTCGGGTATGCTGCCTAGAGTAAAGGATATAGAATTTTTAATAAAAGGTCTATGATTGTTGAAGAATCGATTAACGTTACTTTTGATGAGCTCAATAGTCAGAGATATAGTGACAGTGACGATGAGGATGTGTAAAACAAAATCAAGACACCAGAAGATACTGCTACCAACGAGAGCTATCTGGAAAGTCTACCAAACAGGATGAAGTTCATGCCAGACCATCCAGAGACACTTTTAATAGGTGATGTATCCAATGGCGTAGGTACGCGTTCTTCTACTAGCGATATAACAGCAAATGTAACATTTATTTCTCAAGTGGAACCTAAGACAGTAGCAGATACTTTTAATGATGAGTTTTGGATTAATGCCATACAAAAAAAACTTAATCAATTTGAGAGAAACCAAGTTTGGAAACTTGTTCCTAAATATATTGGTCAATCAATAATTGGTACCAAATGGGTGTTCCAAAATAAATTTAGTGAGGATGGACAAGTTCTTCGCAATAAAGCATGTCTAGTAGAATAAGATTATGATCAAGAAGAAGGAATTGATTATGATGAGACATATGCTCATGTTGTTAGAGTAGAAGCCATTCACATGGTTTCGAAGACCTGATCATGTTTTCAAAAACCTGATCACGTTTTCAAGCTTAAAAAAGTACTATATGGACTCAAACAAGCACCGCGTGCTTGGTTTGAATACCTAATTGCCTTCTTACTTGAAAATGATTTTTCAAAAGGAAGAGTTGATACAACTTTATTTATCAAATCTTCAGATGATAATATTTTACTTGTGCAAATTTATGTAGATGACATTATTTTTGGTTCTACTAACGAAAAACTCTGTCAAGATTTTGCTAAGTATATACAGAGTGAGTTTGAGATGAGTGTGATGGAAAAGCTCAACTACTTCATGGGACTTCAAATCAAACAACACTCGCAGGAAACATTCATCAACCAAGCCAAGTATATGAAGGATTTACTGAAGAAGTGTGACTTCGATAATGTAAAACCTATCAGCATACCAATGGCTACATCAACACGGCTTGACATTGATGAAAGTGAAAAACCAGTCGACCGACGTAAGTATTGAGGTATGATTGGTAGTTTATTATGCTTAACTACTAGTCGCCTTGATATTATGTTCAGTGTTTGCATATGTGCACGATATCAAGCTAATCCTAAAGGATCACACCTATGCATCGTTTAGCGTATCTTCCAATACCTTAAGAGAACTTCTATAGTCGGCTTTTGGTATCCCAAAACAATATCTTTTGACTAATCGATTATTCAGATGATGATTCTGCTGGATGCAAAGTAGACGTAAAAGTATCAGCGGTATATGTCATTTCCTGAGAAAAGCTTTAGTCTTTTGGATTAGCAAGAAGCAAAACTCTGTTGTTTGATCAACAACTAAGGTTGAGTATATCGCTGCAGGATGTTATTGTGCATATATTTTATGGATGAAGCAAACTCTAGAAGACTACAATATGTACTACATGAAGATTCATATTTACTGTGACAAGACTAGCACGATTAACTTTACTAAGAACCCTGTTTGTCACTCACGCATAAAACACACACTATAATAGATATGGGATACGATAGTGTGCTCAAAACGCTGTAGAATGCCTATTATAGCGTATTATGTCCGCTATAAATACCCCCTCTATAATTGTTCCATGTACAAGAACACTATAAATTTATAGCGTTCATGAACGCTATTGATGGATTATAGCATTCCATGGCGCTATAGACAGATTATAGCATTTAAGAACGCTATACCAGCGTTATAGCATTCATGAACGCTATTGAGTTACTATAGCGTCCATGAACGCTATAGACTTGTTATAGCAGTGACAAATGATTTAAAGTTTACATAGCATTTCCGAACCGTTTGTTAACGCTATAAGTTATTTATGGCGTTCGTGAACGCTATTGATGTTTAATTGCATTCCTGTATATTATTGTTTGTTAATAGCTTTTCGATGCAAATTGGTTTTTATAGCGTTTCTTTCGCGCTATTATATGTGCACCAATAGCATGTCAGATTGCTATTAAAGAATGCATTAGTGTAAAGAAATAATTCACATCAGAATAGTATTGCAACACATCAAAATAGCATTGCAGATATACAGAATGCCACAAATATCTCATATATACACAAAATACGGGTATTCAAAAATTTAAATGCTTCTCGACGAATCAATCACAGAATAAATTTCGAACATAAGTAAATTCATTAATTTCACTGTCAAGAACATTCAAAATCCTTCATAATTTCTCCAAAATTAAACAATAACTGCATTGTCAGCGTTTAATTATTTCCATACATATATCCAAAATGTTGCATATCCAAAATTTAGCTCGAACCCTTCGAGCCTATCCACAACCAAAGCTTCTTAGAAATCCTCTTACTTCATCCAACCTACACAAATATTGGGGGAAAACATTAGTGTTCCTGGTTAATAAACAAGCAGTTGAATTTATGAGTTAACTATCAATAAAAAATTGCCTAAAATTCTATGAGTTATAATCAACCAAACAACTGGAATCCATTATCAGTTGAATTTATTAGTGATCCATTCATATCATACATACTTAGCAAGTCCACAACTTGTGGCAGTGGAGGGCATTGACTCCAATGTCTGAACTTTATTGCAATTTTTGTAAGTAATATTCTTTATATTTTTTCCTTCCTATACTAATAAGGTAACAGACTTTAGTGGTAGTTAAAAAGAAGTAATATTATTAAGTTTGTTGCTTCCAGTACTACAAATCATATGACAACTTCCCTGAAACATAGCAAAATATGTAGACATAATACTGAATGTAAACTTTCATCTTATTATAATATTCAGTAATATTAAACAAAAATGTGATTGACATTCCAGACTATCACCCAATGGTCAGAAATATTATCTCATTAAACCAATTCAAGAAAGTAAGCAGACTTTCTACAAGTTGCTGGAAAGAATAGTTAAGTTACTATATAGCAAGGTAAAGAGAAACTGGTTGGAGGACCCTATGATAACTGGACTTAAAATTAGCCTACATGATGGATAGTTTTGCTTTTAGCATCCAAAGCTTAAGTCAACAAACAATCGAAATTTGAATCACTATTGGTTAGCTCCTGAGAAGAATCATGTAGAAATATGAGTCTGTAGAAATATGAGTTCTTAGTTAAGGTAAAAGTATTGAATGTATAATCCAAGAGAACAGCTTTATAGTTACAATAATTTGTCGAGAAACCAATCTTCCACACTACATACGACAAAGCCTTTATCCTAAAATTTTGGATTGACTTATGCTCATCAAGCAACTGAAGCAAGGATTATTCCATAGTCATAAATAGACAAAATACAAGATCAGATCACACTGCCAAACTCGAGTTTTCCACTCCTACTGAAAGCCACTTTTAAGTAGCCCTAAATACTAGTTATCAGCTTATACTTGTTTGACTTGTTTTGCGTAGAGAACCAATTAGGACAGGAGCCGATATAGCAAAACTCATATTTTTATATTAAAAAAAGACAGACAAAAGTAAGTAGTCTCGCACTTACGTATTTCTCCAATGCACATGGAAGCATATTTCTAGTAGCCTTGTTTTTGTGGGCTCTCTTCCACGCTTCTAATCGTCTAACACCCTGCCCAGGGTGCTCTTCCTCCTACAAGTACAAAAAATAGGAATTAATGACACTTATAATAATATCAATCTCTCTTCCTCCTACAGGGATGTGAGCTCTATAGTTGCAATTCTCTATAGTTGTGTATGTATAGATAGTAAGCTCCAAAGCACTAGAATAGACCTGCTATAAAGAGATTTTTGGTTTCTTACATTTTATGTCTCAATTATTTTTGAAACGAGTATGTTTGTTCCAAATCCATGTAAAAGTCGTGTCTATAGACCTCTGAACCAAGCAGCTATTGACAAGCATGTGAGAAAGTATTATGTTGATACATATCAGACTCGAATACGACCTTCAAGAGGAACGTTGGTGCAACCTAGTACAACACTATATTCAGTGAGATTGAATGAAGAGAACATTATACCTGCTGTGTCTTCGAACTGCTTTCGATGTAGGCAGGAGCTCCAATTGTCTTCTTCAGCTCTTCTCCTTTCAACAGAATAAAATATTGCAAACAATTAACATATTGTAAATAAGATCAAGTAGGTTTTGAAGATGTAAAGTTTTAAGGTAACTCGAAGTCTTCTTCAATACCTGAGCGGTACTAATGGGAACGACACAAGGGTGATCTAATCCGACACAAGATGCCACATTAACATCTACTCTGATACATATGATGGAGGTTCATAACAACAACATCTCCCCTTTCGGAGCAATCATGTTCTCAACATCAAAGGACAACGGAGAGAACAATGAGACTGATATAAAAACATGAATTATTCATCATTACACATAAAAGTGAGGATATTTCTGTATCATTTTTATAGTAGTCAAACAAAAATATTCATTCGATTGTGTACAAATATGCATGGCGAATAAGAGTGATCCGCCTAATCAATGAAGTTAAAGAATGGTGAAGATGATTTAGATATTTATTTGACAAAGGATGGACTTGGTATAAGTTTATTTGGGTTGTTCCTGCTAAGTTTTTTTAAAGCAGCACCCAAGGCCTGGTTGGTAACACCAGATTTTGTTGGTGACTCCTTATGAAAGCATGGGGAGGCTTCTTTCATGAGCTAATTCTGCTTATCTTTTCTGAAAAGCAGAAGCAATATCAAGCCAAAATCTAGACTTTTCCTTTTGATGAGCTAAGACACTTGTTCAGTTGTTGTGTAATCTTGATTCCATGACCTAAAGTCCCATTGGGATCCCCTATAAGATAGGTTGCAGAAATATGGTCAAAGATAAGGATAAGGACACATATACAAGGTACAAACATTTTTAAATAGGTACATATGTAGTCCCCTTACAAATATGGATATGGGTCCTGTTACTATTTTCTGTGTCCATGCAATATATGCTAGAAGTGTCCATGGTGTCTGGCACGTCAAGAAACATAAAATTTGAAGTTCTTTGATAACTCTTACAGCCCACGTGTCTTGGTATATACATAACCTTACAAGCAAATGTATAGTACATGCAATATAGACCTAACAAACATTTTTCTAGTGTAAATATTTATCATATTTAGAAAAATCAAGCATGTAAGACACAACTCATGAACATGCAGTGTTAAATTTGAATAATGAACATCCCAACTAACTACCTGCAGAAATAAACAAAGCATATATTGCCTTCCTAAAGGATTTGAATTTTGCAACCATGCTCCCTGTTGAGGAATTTAGAATCAGGCAAGTAAGTAATCTTGACAGAAAGACAAGATATGTAAAACACAGGAAGTAAAGTACTAGAGACGAGAATACAGAGCACACAAAATTACTTAGTTAATGATTTACAAGCATACATAGTTAATGACATGCATACACAATTTGGAGCCTTTGCTAAAATGAATTCGTAGAGGATATAACTCTCAAGAAATCTCTTGCTTTGTATAAAGAACCCAAACTCTCAAGAATTTTCTTCTGTCAATGGTCTTAGAATACTAGCCGCCCCCATATAATTCCGAAAGCTGAGAGGTGGAGTGTTCTCTCCACCACTCTCCCATAAAGGAGAGAATCTGAATCAATGCAAATATTACATAAACTATTTGCAAAAAAATTCATACAACAAGCAACATCATGAAACCCCACGAATTCCAATTAATAAGCCAATTAATCTTTCATATATTAGAGAAATGTGAACAAGAAGAAACGAAACTTGTAAAAATTAATTAAGAAAATTTATATCAATTTGAGATTCTTATTGTCATTGTTCTCGCAACTCATTAAGAGGATCATCATCTGGAAGAGGAGCCATAGTCTTGGCCGAGTTCACCACGTAAGGTAATTCTTCAAGATTGGGAGGACGGGCATCAGTAGGTTCCTCCCGGGGTGTCTTACGGAGAGTGATGGTCAATGGTTTGACCTTGTTAGGGTTCTTCTTTTTCACCCAAATTATGAGAGACTTTGGAGTACTTTTTGGGATAGTACGTCCTTTGACTCGGATAATCAGGTGACCATAATTGGAGGATGGACTTGCTTCAGCTTCATTGTCAGCTTCGTTGTCGTCATCCTTGGGGACTGGGATTGGTAAAGTACCGAATCTCCATAGTAAGCTTCGATGCCCTTAACAGGATCGACATCGACAAACTTCGTCTTTACGACACTATCGCTGTTGACGTATTTGAAGCACTGGTGAAGTATGGAAGGAACGATCATGTTTTCGTGTATCTATGGACGTCCCAATAAGACGTTGTAGGATACATTGGCATCGATCACATAGCAGAAAACCTCTTTTCGGAGATCACCGATCTGGCATTTGAGACGGATCTTGTCCAGCGGATGGCTTCGACCAGCATTGAAAGCCATGATAGTTGTGTTGGTTGCAGATAGCTTGTGCAAAAGGATTCCCAAAATTTGAAGCAGACTTCTAGGAACGATGCTGAGGGAGGTGTAACAGTATACTGAAAAGCAATGCTTTGAGTATAAGTGGGAGATTGTTAGGGTTATATACTAAAAGCATCACTTTTTTAGTAATCTTATTTCCTTAAATTTTGAATGAGAATCATATGGACAAATGTTTGCATATTGTATTTGTTGCAAGTGTTAATACAAATGTCTGATATTCTATATTGTAGATAATATGGTGTGTGGTGTCACACAGAAGATCATATTATTAGTTCCCTATGGAGTATATAAATAGTTCACAACCTAGATGAACTTGGATAATCTATTGGAAAGGTTGTAGTGTAATCTGGTATTAGTCTATCTTGACTATAGGTTTACACTAGTACACTTTGTGTGTATTGAACAGGACCACTTGAGGTTGTTCTCTTTGTACTGACTATATAAGAGAACAAACACCTCTGTTATTATGGATGCTTGTGCTCTTAACCCGGATATAATAACGGACATGTATATGCAGTGTGCATTATTTTGACTCATAAAAGAGTAAGATTCATTATGGATCAACAACCTCTATGAATTGGGTAATAACATTGTATGTATAATGGGCTGTTGATTATAAATAGAATCCATGTCCCGATACATCGGGTTGATGATGTTCCTTTATGGAGCTCATAAGGATTGTCATGTAAACCCTGCAGGTAGATTATATCCGATATGACAAATAAAGTTGAGCGGTACTACTTAAGGATAAAAGATGTCGAATCAATATAGTTGTCAGTAACTTAATTTGATCGACAGACATACGATATCTTAACATGGGGAGCCAAACGAGTATATAATAAAAGGAGCCCACAAACATAATTTGGGATTAAGGAGGTAGTGCAACAACAGCTCATTAGTGGACCGAGCTACTGTTAATGGGCCTAGATTGTGTGTTCGGACTGAACATGGGATATCCAGATCCGTTAGGAGGCCTAACCCTAATTTCTCCTCTTGGTCCCTGCCGTAGCCTATATATATCCTCTATTCTCTGGCCGCCATATTACCGATCAGAAAACCTAAAACTTTCTCTAAATTTGTGATTCACGTAAGGAGAGAAAAAGAGGGCTGTCAAGGAGAAAAAAAGGTTGGGAGATCGTCGCCCACACGACGTCCAACTCGAGGAAGGAATACGTGCAGAAGATCTTGGGGTCGTCCGCTCGAGATTGCCAGGAATTACTTCTCCTTTCCGTCGCAGTTATAATTCGTGAACCCTAGTTTTCGCCTATGAAGGGTTAGAACACGTATTAGATCTGTTTAACTTTCTATCGATCAATACGCACACCAAAGGAAGGGTCCTGGGAATCCCCAGTTCTATCAGGAGGATCCTGGATCGATGTGCATACGGTCCACCTTGATCGCCCGGATATACCCTTTATAGTACATGGGTCTATCATGCGATTATTTTTTAGTAGTATGTACTCCTGTGAGAAGGTGATGTTGGGCACCACTTCCATAGTACTATGGCAGTGGGGACAAGAGACATGATCTTCAACGGGGGCTTTGACTTCAGCGAGGTAAGAGTCGGCATGTAGTAATGCCTCACTTAAAGCCTTTTGCATTTCTTTGGAGAGTCGCAATAGATCGAACAGAGACAACATGGCCGGTGTATTGGCTAGCTGTGCCAGTATGTCAAAGTTGTAGGGCCGATCCTTGCCTTCGGGAGCTGGCGCCTTCAGAGATTTGTGAAACTACATATCCTTCTGCTTGGCTTTGTCCGTAGTTGGAGGTTTAGACGGGCCGACTTCTGAGCTTGTAGGGGCAGCATGAGCTTGAGGAGGTACTACTTCTTCTTGTGCGGGATCGTACGTCCGAAGATAAGTCTTTCTCGAACGCCTCTCACCAGATAGAACCTCGTAGATGGGAGAGGATACCATTTGGCATGACTTATACTTCTTGTCCCTTTTCGCTTTTGGAGGTACTACCCCCTGCGCCACTTCTTGCACAAGGTCCGGATGGACCCACATGATCTCACCATGTTCAGTCGTGAGCTGGACCAATGTTGAGTTGCGAGCTGGCGGTAGGTTGACGACTTCCATTATTGCCTTGGGAATCGGGACCACGCCGTCTGGAACTTCTGTGGGAGAAAAGTCACCAAACTGAAGAGAGATCATGTTAGAAGATACGACCTTGTCTTCAGCTTCGAGGTTGATCACTTAGCTGTCGATAAGCTATTGTATCTTCTTCTTCAGGATGATGCAATCCTTGGTGGAGTGATGCACGTACTGATGATAGAGACAGTACTTGGGATCGTTGAGTTGGCTTGCCTCTGCAGGACGTCGTGGTGGAGACAATGTCAGCTTATTACCCTTCGTCAATATGTGAAAGATGGTAATGACATCGTCTTCGTCAAAGGAGAAGGTCTCCTTAGGCTTGTCGGAGGCACCCTGAGAATTGGAAGCTCCTTTGGATGTATCGACCTTCAGGACTTCTTTTCCTTTATCCCTACGAACAGGGATAGTTTTAGGATGCTTGCCCTTATCTTTGGATTTGGGTGTTTTCAACCCCAGTAGTTCCAAGTTAGGAATGTCGTTTTCAGCAGCATCAGCGGCCCCAGTGAAAGCGAGCCATGTATCATACTTATGTATACCCAGACAAAACTTTACTGTGGGAAGGAAGTTATGTCGACAAGTATCCATAAGTTCTAAATCTGGTATGCCGAAGGGCATCTTCAGTGCTAGCCGCCTGAAGTATTCGATGAAGGCGATGACAGACTCAGTCCTCCTTTGCTTGGTCTCGATGAGGGTGGACATACTAACATGCATGCCGCTCTCGTAAAACCTGTTGAGGAACAATCTCTCCAAGTCTTTCAATGTGTCACGACCCGTACCTACTTTGAGGGTACAAGTACGTAACAGCGCCCAGCCTACGCCGCAGTGTCGGCGGTAGAACGCTGTCCTAGGTTACTATCTAATCAACAACTCACGCAATTATATAATGTACTTGTCAAATCTCAACTCCGAACGGAGGACAAGTATAGATATAATAAAATCTCAATCACAGTCTAAGCACGATAAGATAACACAGAAGTTTATAACTAAAAACTAAATAACAACATTTATAAACTACTAAATAATAATACCTCAAACAAACTCAAATACAAACTCGTATCTCAAGTTATTACAATTCAAGTTCTAAAACATGAAAAACTAAACCAAGTCTACTAGCTAGTCTCTCGATCACTCCTGAGTGTCGGGGCCAAAGGTAGCTAAGCTGTCTCCTGCTCCAAGGCAAGTGGGGCAAATGTCCTCAGGACAATCATCTGTAATATTTTCAACAGGTCCAGTCAGGACAGGAACGAGTACATTTCATCAAAAAATTCCAAGTAAATGACAAAAAACTATAAAGCAGTTATAGACAGTTGTATTGTTGAATATGGCAGTTTAATTTTCAGGTGATGGTATAGAGAGACAGATAAAGTACAAAGAAAGTAAGTAACTAAACAAGAAGAGGAACATAGCAATGAAGATTATAAAATAAGATCTAGCTGAACTAGAGTAACATAATGAGTTCAGATGGTACAATATAAGTCGAGTGTAATCCCAAAGTGAGTCTAATACAAGATGAGTCGAATATAATTCTAATCATTATTCTAATAAGGTGAATCGAATAAGGTGATACGAATAAGGTGATACGAATAGTGATTTACATGATGTTCTAATAATGATTCGAATAAATTCTCCAAGTGTGTTTTAAAATACTGAGATCGACATGTAAACGGCTATAGGTAATACGGCACACCACTCACTGATCAGATGAGGGATGGCTATCGTTCGAATATAATTCACAGAGGGGTGATTCGAATAGGGGGATATGTCTACATGTCTAATCAGTATTTCCCCGCCCAGTCTAATACAAGATGAATCCGTAATCCAACACATAAGACGAATACAATTCCAACCAACATATGAAGATACGAATAGGGTGATTCAAATAGTGATTCGTATGGTGATTCGAATAATAGAGGTAAGACGAGTAAGTATGTGTGTCACATACATGGATTCAGAAATAATAATACGTGTTGTAACAAAGAATCACATACAGCTAATTAGAACTAAAGTACAGTAATTGACAAGTAAATGAAAGAACTATCAGAGAATGTACTCGCCTGATACTCTGAAAAGAGTAATGAAATATCAAATGTCTGCACCGGAGTCACAATGTCCTAAATAGAGCAGTATGGGTTATAATGTGTTTAAAACAAGGTAAATGAAATCTACGATGCAATCTACATGATTACTGGGTCAAACTAGGTCAAGTCAACACTTGGTCAACTCTGGGTCAAACCTAGGCTATCAAAGGTCAATGGTCAACTATTGGTCAACCTTAGGGTCAACTAGACCAAGGTCAACTCTAAAAGTCAACTAAGGCTAACCAAGACTATACAAGTCTACAAACCAACACACATACATATCTATACTATATTAAACATAGGCAACATCATAATAGGCTATAGGGCAACACTATACAATAGGCCTATAAAAACAAATATCTAAGTAAACAAATAGCTATCTAACACATAGCTAATACACTAGCTAACAGGGCACACAACTACATAATAGCAATATATATGTAGGAACCTATGCACACACATTATGTATATATATATATATATATATATATATATATATATATATATACACCTATATAAAGAAGGAATGGTTTAAGAGAGAGTGTGTGTGTGTGTGTGTGTGTGGATTAGTGAGAGGGTGAGGAAAATGTGGCTTTGTGTGTGTTGGAGTGTGTGACAATTGCTTGTGAGTGTAGAGTGAATATAATAGTGATAGGAAGCCATGTGTGTGTATACAGGTGTATAGGAGTATGTGAGTGTATGCATAACATTGTGTCTCAGTTTTAGATTATTTCCTAAACAGAATTTCATGTTATCACATCTCAGTTCAGCCTATTTAAACCCAGTTTCAGTTTTCAACTTGGATTCAGTTTAACAATTAATCTTGAATCTAAATTTCAGTTTTAACAGTTTAAATAAACATTCTAATTAGCATCGAAACTCAGTTTTAGGTATTTAAAAACTCAGGAAAATCTGTTAACTTATTTCAGTTAACACAAAACCATTTTACCTATTCACACCTAAAATCTCAGGTTTTATTGATATGAGTGTGTGTGAATGAACTTGTGTCATGTTCTCAGATATGGTATGTTTACAGTGAAGGAAATCGATGCAACTATCAATGTGTCAAACAGATATCAGTTTAACTCAGATTTAAATTGGAAATTCTCAGGTTTTTCCTAACTAAACTAACATACATGAATCCAAATTCCAACCAAACTCAGATTTGAGATGTGTGTGTGTGTATAAATTCATATTTCAGTTTAAACATTGGTTAAAACTCAGTTCAAAAAATGCTAGCTGATAGTTCATACCAAAAATAGAAAACAGTGATCATCACAACCCAAATTCGAAATCCCCAAATATCAGGTATTCCATATCAGGTTATACTGATTTTAGGTTTCATTCAAATGTTGGTTTGAGTCAACACAGAAAACTGGAATGGACTAACACTTATAATTCCAAATTCGAAACCTAAACCCAATGAATACTAACCAGCAAGCTTACATACAATGTTGGATACTTGTGAACATAGCAGTTCAGTCTCAAAATCTTATCCAGTTTACCTGGATTTAAATTCTCAGGTTCACTGTTAATCCATCAAAATTCTCATGTTTCTGTTGAACAGTCCAACCACATATGAAAATCCATCACTTGATAACATATCCTAATCTATCATGGCAATTTAATCATTCAAAATCAATTTAACAGAGAAAAAATAGAGTTCAGGAATTCAAGTGTATAGTATCAGTAAATGCACACACACAGTTCATCATCCAAAACTTAATTTGAAAACCTAAATTAAACTATAGAATTTTACAAACAGGTGCATAGATGTGTTCCCCATGTGTCAGGTGTCTAGGGGATGCCATTCGTGTCCAGAAAACTGGACACGAGCGTGTCAAAAGAAGAAAAGTCAAGTACCAGAAAACAATGCATGCACTGCCTCGTGCGGGCGTGTCACGGGCTCGTGCACCCGACATACGACACCAGTGTCCTCGTGCACGTGTCCCTGTGTTCACCCAACCTAGGGCAACACATTCGTGTCCCTGACACGTCAGCACGACGTGTCCACGAGGGACACGAAACTCGTGTCAGGAGCTGCTGTTCGTGCGGAACAGTGCAGCGCCAAATCGATGCGGGCAGGATTTCTCCCAATCCGCTCGACAAGGTGAGCTGAAAATTTGTCAGTGCCGTGTCAGACACGTGGCCTCGGTGTCCAGAAATTTTCGTGTCCATACGTGCCGTGTCGTGTCCGCTACAGTGCCCGAGCAGCAGGGCACTGTGCGTAGCCTGCTGCGTGCGTGTGCGTGTCCAAAACTGACACAAAAAAGACACGAAAATAGTCTCAGTCTTCACAAACATTGTTACACAAACCTAGATCTAGAGATCCATGAAAGTAGAATTCAAAAATACGAAAAATAAATCCTTTGTGGCATTTCTACAAACACCTAGGTTTTCTATTGGATACGTGTTCGATACGGACACGAAATGGACACAAGACTTTGCAAAACCTATACCAACAGAGAGAGGACACCTAGGGCTTCCTAACCATGCAAAGAAATCAAAATTTGGTAGAGAGAATAGGGATTTACCTATATGTTTGAAATGGCTCAAAAAGCCCCAAAGTGAGTTGTTCCTCAAGCTACCCAAACTCTTCCAAATTGCCCCTTCCCTGGAATTTCTCACCACAGTCATCAAAAACACAGAGATTAGAATCTATTGCAAGAAATTAGGAAGAAAAAGGAGTTAAAATGGAGGAGTTATGGATTGGGAAAGAAAAGGTTTTACCTCTATTTTCAACTTGCTATTTTTCTAAGGAGGCTAGCCCTAAGTTTGAGGAGACATTAAATAGGAGTATGGATCCCTAGGTGGCTGGTCATAAATGCTAGGGTTAGGGTTTAGTTAGTTGGGCCATGGGCCTCCCTCCCTAAGTCAAGTTACATCTAAGTTTCTAAGGGCCCATTCTCAAAAATCAATTATCATGACTAAAACTCCTATTTGATTTCTAACTTGATAATTTCTATCCTCAACTTAAGTTAACCATCCTACTTAGCCCATGGGTTAAGTCTAAGCTTCTAGGTTGGGCTTCACTAGGCTAAAACCCATCATAGCACATATCACTTATTTAAATAATAATTAAAATCACACAAATTCCAATAAATCATAAATAATTTAATTAAATCCTAAAATAACCAAAATACCCTCTAGGCTAAAATGTACTAATTAAACATTCTAATCACATGGCTCGGCTCTAGGTCAACAGTCTCCAAGGTCACACTAGCCAAACACCAAAATCATAAGTCACGATTTAAAAATAGTTTTAAAATGGTTAAAAATCAATAAAAATCATAGAAAATTCTAAATACCATAATTAAATAAATTAAAATACAAAATTTTAAAATTACCCTCATTTTAGAAAATTGGGTGTTACAGAATGAATTGATACATCCGTCAAGCAGACTGCAAAACTATTCAAAAGCTACTCCCTGCAAGGTGCTAATAAACAGCTTTGACAAGAACAGATTGTCTCTGGACAAGTGCAGAGTCTGCATATTGAAGTACGTCATGTGCTGACAAGGAGAAGTCAACCCGTCAAATGAATTCAGTGTCAGCGGCTTGTAGTTAGGAGGGCAAGTAGCATTCTTCCACTCAGGGGGATACGGTTGAGATATTTCCATCTTCTGAAGCTCGTCTTTGTGTGAGATGGTGTCGAGACGAGCGACCAGGGAATCAATTGCATCTTGCTGATTGAGAAGGTATTGGGAAACGGCTGCTGAACGGTTGTCAGGCGTTGTTGGCGAAGGACCACCCCCAGCATTTGCAAGATTTGGAGGAGGCGCAATGGAATGATACTCCTTTTACAGTCATATCTGAGAGTCTTTGTTCTGTGACTAAGTGCTTCTTCTTCTCTATGTCATATAATTCTTGTATCTCGACATAGTCTCTTCCTTTCTTTTCAATCTTGAGGATAGCCTCATGATAGTCTACCTTTAGTTTGGCTATATCTTCCGTGTTACCGGTAGTAGACGTCTCTTTAATATATTCAATAAGATTGGACAGTCTAACTATCTCGGTTGTGTATGTCTTAATCTCTTTTCGAGATTGCTTATACTTGTCAAGCACAGTTCTGTGATCTTCAAGTAATTCGCTAAAGGCATTTTCTAATTCATCGAAAGTAAAATCATCATATAGAGGGTTTGAGGATACCTTATCAAATGCCATAAGACAGACATTGGCATTTCTGCAGGGTCTATCTTCATCCTCTGTATCACTGGCATCACTTTCAAGCTAGATGCTTGTGTTGGCATACTTTCGACTGGTTGTTGCTTTTCTGCTTGATCTTAATCTGTCATATGGACTGCTTTCCTTTGAAGTTGGGCAGTCCTTTTTTATGTGCCCTGTCTTCTTGCATACAAAGCAAATGGTTTCATCTTCATTGCTCTCTTGGATATCTCTCTTCCTTCTGTTTGATTTCTCAAACTTTAGGAATTTTCTGAAGTTCTTCACAAGTAGGGCTTGTTCATCACCACTTGATGATTCTTCATCAGAATCATTGCATGTAGATTTTTTTGCTTGAGCTTTGAAGGCAATAGATTTTTCTTTTGGAGTTGCTTCTTCAAATTTTTGCAGATCAAGCTCATGGGTCATGAGCTTGCCCATCAGTGTTTCCAAGGACATAGTGGTAAGATCATTTCCTTCAATGATTGCTGTAGCCTTCGGGTTCCAGTTCTTGGTTAGAGCCTGCAGTACTTTTCTGATCTTCTCATGATTGCTATTATCCTTACTAAGATATTGCAAAGGATTAGTTATATCAAGGAAACGTGTGAACATCTGTGTAATTGACTCACCGGATTTCACCTTGAAAGATTCATATTCCTGTGTTAGTCTACTAATTTTGGATTCCTTCACTTGGGAAGTACCTTCATGAGTTACCTCAAGAAGTTTCCAAATTTTGTGAGACGTTTTACAAGTTAAAACTCTGTTGAACTCCGTTTTGTCAATTTCACAGAAGAGTGCATTGATCGCACGAGCATCTAGACTAGCCTTAGCTTTTTCAACTTCAGTATATTTATCATGAGGCATATCTACAAGCTGGCTGTCAACCACTGTAGGTGCCGGTTTCTTGTAACCGTCAATCCCTATAGACCAAAGATCAAAGTCAAGAGACTTTAAGAAGAAAGTCATTCATGTTTTCTAGTAGGTATAATTTGTACCATCAAAAAGTGGGGATCTATTTGTGGATTGCCCTTCACCGTTGAATATTGATTTCACGGCTGCCATATATACTCTCTGAGGTTTGTTATATTAGAATATAACCTGCTCTGATACCAATTGTAGGACCGTTGAGCACCTCTAGAGGGGGGGTGAATAGAGTGTGTGTGTGCAGTGGAAAATAATCACCAATAAATTTTTTTGAAGTTTTAACTATGGCAGTAAATAAGAGACAGTAAATAAATATAGCAAGAGATAGAGAGATCAAACTCAGTGACACAGCGATGTATACTGGTATCCCTCTGAGAGGACTAATCCAGTCTCGAGTACACTTGCTCGATGTTAATTCACTAAGGACAAGCTAATTGAGAGCTTGCAGTCTCTTACAATACCGTACTTGGTGACAAGTGCACAACCAACTTCACAACACCGTGCTTGGTGACGAGCGCACGACCGGCTCCACAATAAGGATAGTTGCTTTACTTGGAACAACCTCTTTACAACTCTTGAACACCAAAAAGACTCTAAATCAACATAGATATTACTGGATTTTGGCTAAGAGAAGTATATGTGTGATTTGAAATCTTTAGAACGATTGAAAACACTTATTGAGTAGAGAAGAGACGAAGAATGAATGAGTGATTTGAAATGAAAAACTCTCTCCTATTTATAGGTGTTTTCTGGGACCGAACTCGGGCAGAGTTCTGATGCAAATATTTCGCATATATACGTTACATGCAGATTTGGAGGCAACTGACATTTGAATTCAAACAGACCGAACTCGGGCCGATTTTGGACCGAACTCGGGCCGAACTCGGTTTTGAGTTCTGTCAAGGGGAATTTCGAAATATTTGTCAAAAACTATTTGCAAAAATAATTTTGAACATTTTGTAAAGATGAAATGGGAATAGATTGGCTTTTTAGAAATTTGGACTGAGATTAACCTAAGCCAGTATTACCTAGTCGACCTTACAATTTAAGTCCTAGACTCAATAAAGATAAAATATAGAATAAATTATAAAATGACTCGAACTGAATCCCATTGAAAGTAATCTTCAGATTGATGATATATCTGCTTGATGATGCAGTACGACGCTCATTGATATTGATTTCATATACCCTAAAATGATTAGCAGCAGTTTGTATATTTTGTGTATTGACTTAAGTGCATGTCGATTATTAAAATCGTGTGTGACCATGGAATGGGCCAACAATCTCCCCCATTTTGATAATTGACAAACTTGTGTCTATACCAAAATATATCTTAAAAAATAGAACAAAAACAAAAATACCTGAACAAAAGATGGTTGGTTTTGTTTTGGATTGGATTGTTGTATGCTTTTGATTTTTGGTATGGTACTCTTCTTTCCCTTTTTCAATATAAAAATGACTTTGGCTCCCCCGTAATGTGTGAAGCCAACAATTTAAAAAAAAATAGACAAAGTGAAGCTAAAAAGATCCAAAAACACAGCATAAAGAGAGAACTAGTACTGAAATAAAGTACTGAAATGTCTCACTAAAAGTGCAAAGATACAATCATAAGTACTAAATATGTCTAACTAAGAAGTTTAGACATAACAAAATAAAAACTACATCATAGAAAAAGATCATCGACTACCATCCTATCCATTATCCATCAGCTGAGTCCGCATCACATAGTGAGGTCATCACCGCCAGGAGCATCATGAGGAAAGTAAGCTGCAGTAGGATCGATGTAAGGATTAGATGCCTCTTCTCCGAACCTAGGACCTGTGAAGCCTGGGTGAGGAAGGATAGTGACTGGATGAACTGGATCCTGAGAAAGACTCCAGTGAAGATCCGAAATCCCGTTCCGCAATACCTGAGCCTGGTAGATGTGGCGGAACTTCGAGTCAAGATAGCTTTGATGACGTTGTGCAGAAAGAGCAACAAAGTCATCAAATCTCTGATAGAATCCTGGATCGAATCCCGGAGCAGGGGCTGGAGGAGCTGGAGCAGCATCAGGAGGAGGAGCCTCAGCACCGACATCTGGAGCAGGCTGAGCTCCAGGAGGCAGAGGTGGAGCAGGATATCTACGAGATCTGGTGAGCTCGATGGGAGTGGAGGAGTAGGCACAGGTTTGAAGATCAATATCAAACTTGCAAAAGATAGAGGCCAGATGCATAGGATATACCAGGTTGCATCCTGTATTTCTGTAGTTCAGCATCCAGGCCATCATAGTCCTGGGGATAGAGAAAGGAATACCAAAATAAATATGGTACATAGCAGATAGCTCTAAGAAAGTAATCTCGTCAGAAGATCCTGTCTTAGGAAGGAGAACAGAGAAAATAAAATGATGGAGTTCATAATTTTTTTGGTTTAGATGTCTTGAAAATACTCTTCTAGGAATGGGGTTTGGATGACAAATCAATTCCTTGATAGATTTAAGGGTGACATCCTCTGGAAATTGGATATGATGAATATCCACAAGAGCTTCACTAACATCAGGAACATGAAAGTATTCGCTGATATCAGTGGCACTAAACTCTAATTCTTTTCCAGCAACGCAAGAATAGTAGTTGCCGTTTGGTTTTACCTGTAGGTTGCAGTAAAATATACGGACTGCATTGTCGAAAATGTTTTCAGCTACTTCAAAAAAGTCTCGGTAGCCTAGATGGTCAAAAGTGGGAGCATACTCAGAAAAAATTATAAAGTTAACAACAGCTCCATAACAAATTTTTCAACCGGAGAAAGAATCAAACCATAGGTCAGAAAATTCCTTATCGGGAAATAAAGTGGAATCAAAATCATCTGAGCCTATTGGTCTGGCTGGACTAAAAAGACTAGCTGGAGTATAGTCAGATGAGGAAGATCAAGCTTGTGAAGGATCAACCGATCTCCTTTGACGTTTGGGAGCCATGGAAGAAAAAAAAAAGGAAATAAAGTCCTTGAAAGAAGGAGGAAGAGAACGAAGTTGAGTAGCCCATCGGATCTCCTAGAAATCTTGCAAAGAAGGAGTAGGAAGGAGTTTTTGGGAGGAAGGAGAAGTTTTCTCGATTTGTTGAGTGAAAATAATAAGGAGAAGTGGGGTTTAAATAGGGTTTAGGGCCGGCTGTTCGGTTCTGAAAGTTAAAACAGCGCCGACCGAACTCGGTCAGAGTTCGGTCCGAGTTCGGCTACTTGCATTTCCGAGGTAATAAATACAATTTTGGTATTTAAATTTTAACTTTATGACTTTTGACTCCTATATTTAATAACGTGTATTATTTTTGGATTAGCTGTAGGGGTACTGTCCCAGCTAACGGAGGTTCACCGGGAAACTCTTAAATACCGCTTCGCTTCGACCGTAGTCGTGGTGACAGACAGACCGACCCTTTTTAGGCTTGTACTCCAAAATAATTTTCGTTAAATAAATTTCAAAGTTTCAAGTCATAAAATCAAATTTAATTACCATACTACATTATGAATTTGAAAATTCAAGTATACCTGTAGAAGCATGGAATTTCACAACCAGAAAGCCCATGCGCCAGACACTACATGCGCTAGAACTCAGACGAAGAACTTCACAGCAAGATCAATAAAGATAGACATTCGAAAGAAGACTTTTATATACAGAAGTCTATTACATGTCTAAGAAAAAGTTGTACAAAGGAGAATTTCTACAAAGGAAAGATCCTAAGTCTACCGCCAGCGGCTACCACGCGCCTCCAGATAAGCGCAGCAGCCACCATGCACCATCAGTCAGGCGCAGCAGACATCATGCGCCTCCAACCAGGCGCATCCTACCATATCTTCAGCAGCTCAGTCATGTGCATCCAGCTCAGTTATGTGCATCCCTTCAGCAGCTCAGTTATGTGCAACTCTTCCAACCAGGCTCACCTGGCCGAGCAGAGCCCAGTTATACGCCGCTCTTCCAGCCAGGATCACCGGATAAGTGCTTCCATAAAGCATTTAACCCTCTGGCTGGAACCAAGGAAGAGAGGAGCACGGCAAAGCTGTGGCCAGGGGAGGCTTCGAAAGAGCCTCCAAAGCCCAAGGAAGACCGTGATCGAAATCATGGCACAAGGAAGCTCTCAACACAACCAGAGTGGGCAAACCCCACTTTGAAGGAAGATAGAGCCTAGCACCGCCATTCCGATCTACGGCTCTTCCGGAATAACGGAGACAAGGCCCGAGCATCCCTATCTTTGGATGCAACAGGCACCTTTCGCCTGCCTCGGAAGCCCTCGACTCCGTCTTTTGGATGTAACAGTCACCTTCAAGTGCATCGAAGACAACACAGCGTCTCATCTTCACCCTCGGGAGCACTTCGTCAACAGAATGCACCCGCATGTTCAAGTTCATGTTGGAAGTACGTGAGGGAATGAGAAGCAAATCTTCTCTCCATGCCACTATTTATAGGCCGGGCAGATCAAACCCACGCGCCAAGTGGATGGCCCTCCGAATTCCGTGCAATAAATTTACATTAAATGGATGAACCGGACGCCTCGAATTCAGCCAAACGGCTATTTATAGCACTCGAAGAGCGAGACAGCCGCATCATTAAAAGACATGTCCGATGCGCCAGCCTGACAGCGCATCACACAGACGCGCCCTTCGGCATCAGGCGCATCACACAGACGTGCCCTACAGTACTCGGCGTATTACAGAGGGTGCGCCCCCACACATCTCCATACCGAGTGGAACGCCAACCGACGCACCCACTCAGCTGTCCATCGAACGTCACCAACATTAAATGCTGAACTGACAGAGTTGGCAGCACGCCTCCCAAAGTCTGAACAGTTCAGAAAATGAAGCGTCGACAACGTCAGCATCATCATAACTTTATTTCGACGGCTACTGCCACGTGGCCACTCAACCAATCGTATGCGCCTCTACGGCCATGCGTCCAAATCAGCATGCACCTCAAAAAGCCATGCGCCTCAGACTGCTCTCTGATCCCGAAAGACAGAAGGAAAGTCGCCTGCATGCGCCTCAAAAGCCATGCGCCCCAAATGGTTTGTAACTCCTAAAGGTTATGAGCCGCAGCCTCCTCCTGCGCCCAATCCAAGGCGCAGCCCACCAGATCACTCCTCTCCACCAAATCCGAGATCTTCAAACCATGAGTCGACGACACGCGTCCTTTGACTCAACTCATCCAAGATTTCAGCAACGGAAAGATCTTCTCTCTGCTACGTGCCGGCTCACAACAGCAGTATGAAGAGTTCTCCCCCTCGATCAGGACGCAGCATCCATGCGCCTCCATCAGCAACCTCCACGTGGCGTCCCCACACCGGCGCATCCTACATGCGCGTATGAGCAGCCAGCCTGCAAAACTATAAATAGAAGGAGGAGACTCATAACACAGAGAGAATCCACAACAGAGAATCACCGGAGAGGCAGTTCTAGACACTCAACGTCTTCCTCCTCTCAGCAAGCTCCAGCACCCAGAGCAATCAACACCTTCAGAGAACCGATAACCGTCGTTAGCCGGTCAACGGAGTCAACGCATTACCACTCGCTCCATTGGCACTAAGGACCCAGCTTAAACAAAAGTGTACTCCTAGGACTACATCTAAGTCCTATATTGTATCACTGTTCTGTTTGTATTAAAATTTTAATCAAAATAATTTTAATGGCAAACAAGCTGGCGACTCTGCGGGGGACTTCTTTCTCCTCTACCGAGAAGGTTGTGTCACAGGCCGACAACGTGAAGGTGGGCTCCTCCCACAAGACGCTGGTAGCGCGCCTCAATCAATAGGCGTACGAGGAGTTCATTTCTGAAGGAAGTGCGAGTCCTTCGAAGCGGCTGTCAAAGCCGAAGAAGACCCGCACAGTCTGGGTGCGCAAAGTCGACGCCACGGGCACCACCGTTGAGGGGGATGCGCCCGTCCAGCCTTCCCTTCCTGCTGACATCCTCAGCAGTCAAGGTGCGCCCGCTGATGCAGCGCATCTCTTGGGGAAGCGTGCGGCTGACCACGTTCCTCAGCCATCTTCCTCTCAGGCGAGGAAGATACGTCGACGGAGCAGGGGCGCAGCCAATGCCCTGCGCATCACTTCTGATGCGCCACAAAGAGCCTCTGTCTTTGACAGACTCACTCGCTGTAATGGCGAAGAGAATTTGGATGCTGAGTACTATGCACCCCAGCGGGCTGGTACGAAGAAATCCAAGGCGGCACGGGCCATGCGCCACAAACGTGCTATGCTAGCAGCCGGCCAGAGGCACGTGCTTACAATCACGCGCGCTGCCGATGGCAAGCTGTACAAGGTTGACTCAAGTGCTTCTGCACCAACAACGAGTCGACCTTCAAAGTCCTCATCTCGCTTGGGCGCATTCACTGCGTGCACAACCAAGCCGAGAGAGGCAAACTCAGTGGTCTTGAACTCCCGCGCCTCCTCTGGTTGTGCGTTTGAGGTCCGTTCAAGTCACTTCAAATGCTGTGGTTCCCCCACTACTGATCGTGATGCCTGCTTGGTATTAGATCAGGGGGCGCAGCACTCACCCGACCACCCCGGCGCTTGGCCCTGCCAAGCGCCTGAGAGGGGTGTGAGGGTAGCACTCTCCTCCAACGACCTGCGCAACGTGATCACTCACAAGCGCCGGTCAGGAGAGTTGACCAACAAGCACGATGCGCCTCTCACAGGGCACACTTGTGCAGTGGTCACCATCAACTGCTGTTGCAAGACGGCAGTACCGCCAAAGCAGTCGGTCTTCCAACGGCTACAATCATCGACACCCCTCCGACATCGCCTTGGGACGAAGGTGTCAGCAGAAGAGGAGCTAAAGGTTGCTTCATGCAACGTGATCTCCAACTCCTCATCTGTCCGGAAGACGACTGCCAATTCCTCGTCTTCATCCAAAAGCCAGCCGAGGAAAACCAAGGCAGCTGTCTCGACCTCTGGAGTGTTCGAAGGCACTCGGTCGAGGAAGAAGTTCTTGGAGGAAGCTGGGGGTAGCCAGACCCTTGTCGAGCCTCCTTCCGAAGACGAAGATGTCCAAAGCACAGCTGCGGCGGATCTTCATCAAGGTGAAGATGGCCTCCCTGAAGCCCCTCAAAATGACGATGTCCTCCAGGACACTGCCGGGGGTAGTGCTGGAAACGAAGAGGCCCTTCAAGACAGAGCTGAGGGCAGTCAGGCCCTTGCAGATGCGCCTGTCGAAGACGAACTCCAGAATGTGGCTGGGGGTGGCCAAACACCAGGAGAAGTGACTCTCCCACATGAGAGCGAGGCTGAGAGCGAAGCCTCAACTAATCCATCTACTTCCGGCCGTGTCATGACAGTATACATGACCGAGGGTGATCTTGAGACTGATGCGCCGCCACAGGACATTGTCCAGCGCATAGACTCTCTAGAGGGAGGACTCAAAACCCTCTCTGCCTCAATGAAAGCACTGACTCAAGCAGTGTTTGAGATACGGTCGGCCTTGATCAGGACACCTTCAAATGGTCCCGACCCAGGAGCCAATGGAGAGTCGAGTGTGCCCCTCCAACGGACACCCTCAGACACAGAAGCACCCCGGACGTCGGAGCCCTCAAACACTCCACTCCAGGTGGTACCTCCTTCCCCGACTCCTAGCTCTACGGAGGACGTGGTCGAAATGATCAAAGATCTGCGGGAGCGCTTCGAGTCCAAGAACAGGCAGGAGGAGCGCCAGAAGATGGGCATTCCCCAGCCTTATCCCCTTGAGTAGAACAAGGTGGTTTATCCCCCAAAGTATAAACCACAAACACTCACGCCGTATGACGGGAAGGACTCTCCACGACGGTACCTGACGTACTTCCAGTCGCAGACAGGGCATCTTCCGAAGGAGGACGCGCTCCTCACCAGCATCTTTGTTGGGGCCCTGAAAGGGGTGGCGTATGACTGGTACTGCAGCCTCTCCGATAATTCCATATCGTCCTTCGACGACCTGACACGCCTCTTCCTCGACCACTTCTACGACGGTGGGAAGGACATGACGATGGCGTCTCTCATTGAGATACGCCAGAAGGACAAGGAAACGGTTCGGGCATTCATCGAACGCTTTCGTCAGGCCTGCTTCAGGCTACCTCCAGGCATGCCAGAGCATGCGCTTCTCTCTGCTTGCAGTATGAATATGCTACCTGCAGTAAAGCTCTGGCTTAACTCTACTCTCCCTCCCGACTGGAGCTCCCTAATCATCGAAGCTGAAGCTGCAGAGAAGAAGGCGGCCAATGCACGTCTTCTGGGTGTTAGCTTCCCCGCCTTTGACGATAAGGGGAAAAAGTCCGCAATCAACAACTCCGGACGAGAAACAAAGGGGAAACAGGCATTGACTGTTAATGCCTCGAAGGGCGCATCTGCGCCTACTCAAAAGCCTCCACTGGCACCGAGACCCAAGGAGGTTTATTCATTCAATGATGACGACACCCTGCAACTCTTTGAGATACTGAAGCAGGGTGACAAGATCAAGCTTTCGGACCCGAAGCGGCCCGATGAAGTCGGGAAAGTGGACAACCCGAGGTACTGTCACTACCATCGGTTTGTCGGACACCCGACCAAGGACTGCTACGTCCTCAAAAATTACATCCAGCGCATGATCAATGCGGATGTAATCTCCGTCGACTACGAAGAGAAGACGGTGTCAGCTAATATGGTGTCACTTCAGTTCGGCACCTTGCCGCCGACTACCACACAAGATGGCGTCGTCCCTATCCCTAAGGCGATAATGGAGGTGGTGAACTTGCCACCCACCCGTGACAATGTGAGTGGACTTGTCCCACTTACCACATCTCGAGGAGAGGTCCTCTGGGTTCACCCCGACCTCGTCTCCGAGGTAACTCAACCGGAGGTACGCCCTACCTCCAAAGCAAAAGGCAGGAAGATCAAGTCTTGCCGCACGGTCTCTTCTTCAACGGAAGAGGCGCTTCCTGTGCAGACGCGTGCATAACAGAACTCCCAGCCCGGTGAAGCTGCCGCCGAAGTGGTGCCTCCTGGCACCATCCCTGAGGAGGGTCCATCCAAACCCTCAGCAGCCAATAAACAAAAGCAAGTGGAGGCCCGTTTCGACAGACCTCTGCGGAAAGAAAATGCTTCGGGGCTAGCCAAGCCCCACAATTTTGACATTCTGGCACAACTGGCCAGTACTCCTGCACGCTTGTCTTTGTTCGAGCTCCTGCGTCTCTCCAAGGACTCCCGAGAAGCTCTCTGCGAAGCTCTGAAGGATGCCGAATCCTTTCTCAGTCAAATCAAGCAGCCTGAAGACCTCCCAACTACTTGTGCACACTGTCATTGTGCGGATGAAGTTATCCTAAACATAACTTTCACCCAACAAGACATGCTGCTCAAGCATCACCGACATAACCGACTGTTGTATTACACAGGGTACATCGGTTCGGTAAAGGTGAGCAGGATTCAGATCGATCCGGGGTCTTCCCTAAGCATCATTCCAAAGGCGCTGCTATCAAAGTTGGGGATCCTAATGTACCGGCTGGCGCCCTCCAATACGACCATCAGTGGCTTCAACGCTAGCAAGAGCGAGCCACTGGGCAAGATCCGGCTGAAGTGTCACATCGGCAACCTCAAAATTGAGGTGACTTGTTATGTGGTGGATGCCGAGGTCAACTACAACATCTTACTCGGACGACCATGGTTACATGAGTACATGGTGGTGCCCTCCACGCTCCACCAATGCATGAAATATGTATCCACCAACGGCGTTATCCGGACGGAGTTTGCAGATATCGATCCCTTCAAAGGGATTGAGGCCTACTTCACCGATTCCGACTTGTACAAGCCACTTGACGAGGAGGAAGCCAACGACGCCGATGATGAAGCAGAGACGGCAACAGAGCCAGACTTGGAGCCCGAAATGACTCCCGATGCCCCCTTGAAAATCCGATTGAAGGGCAAGCCTCCCCAGAAGGCACCTCCAATGAGCATCAAGCTATCAGGGAAAGCACCGACTCACGAAGCTCCCCTGAAGATACGCCTCAAGGGAAAGCCACCTCAAACAGCGGCTCCCCTGGTGGTAAAATTACAAGGAAAGGCGCCACTCATCGGAGGCGCAACCGAGGCACCTCTCAAGGTGCGTCTTAAAGGCAAGCCGCCGCAGTCATCCAAAATGCCGGAGAGGGCTCACATAACCCTCTCAGACCCCAAAGTCAGAGCGGTGGAGGACTCTCCTGATTCGGCCCCAGTGCTTACAGATGAGGAGCTTGGCGAATATATCTCTGCTGATGTAGACGCACCCTCCTTAGACAGTGTAATCCCACGGGATAAAATCTCGTACTTTATCAATAATAGAGTGTCTTTCAATTATTCTTGTCTTCCACACTGGAATGCCATGTATACATTAGACAACGCTCTACGGTCGTTGCAAACACAAATAACGACCGTCCACCGTAATCGAGTGGCCCCGTCTCAAGGAGTCTTCATAATCCCTCCACGAAGCCGAGACGAAAGCACCATCATCTCGGGCAAAGTCGAGCGTCATCAGGACCTCCCGTCAATCGAGCCCGAACCTGATACCGGCAGAGTACAAGTCTATCGGTATACGGATACGGCAAAGTGCATCATCCAAAAGATGGGCTACGATCTGAAAAGCAATAAAGGCCTAAACTACGGCAAGGGTCGGCATCTCCCTGTCCGGCTTTCGATGCCCAATGGAAAGCCACAGGATTACTATAATCGGACTCGACGGGGGTTAGGCTATGTCACGCCGCCATCAACTCCAGAGAGTTCAGACGCAGAAGACATAGAACATTTCCACTCGTCTGAAGCATCGACGTGGGATTCCGATACCAGTATCGAATCAGTCTTTAGGAAAGTGCTGTCAGCTAACATGACATCGGCGTAACCTCAGAAAGATAAAGGCGAAGACCAACCGCCGGAACCCTTCGAAGAGGAACCCTGGGCTCAACGCCTAGGAGAACAATGGGAGTCTCGTTTTGAGTTACGAGAACCTCCCACCGAAGACGAAGTCGAGCAGATCGACCTCGGGGATGGGTCTTCTTCTAAACCCATCTTTATCAGCAAAAGCTTGGAAGGAGAAGACCGAGAATCTTTAGTCCAACTGGCTAAAGAGTATATTGACGTCTTCGCTTGGAGCTACAAAGACATGCCGGGTCTCGATCCACAGATTACGATGCATAGGTTGAACATCTTACCAGATGCCAAACCTATCAAACAACAACAGCGACGCTTCCGCCCGGACATCATGAATGCCATCGATCAGGAGGTGGACAAGCTCTTGACCAGTGGCTTCATCCGTGAGGAACAACACCCGGACTGGGTAGCCAACGTCGTCCCTGTCACCAAGAAGAACGGGAAGATATGAGTCTGTATCGACTTCAGGGATCTCAACTCTGCTTGCCCGAAGAATAAATTCCCGCTCCCAATCACCGATGTAATGATCGACAACACATGTGGCTTTGAACGCATGTCCTTCATGGACGGGTATTCAGGCTACAATCAAATCAAGATGTTCCCCGATGACGCAAAACATACGTCATTTAGGACTCCGAAAGGTGTTTTCTCCTACACAGTAATGCCCTTCGGCTTGAAGAATGCCGGTGCAACATACCAACGAGCAATGAGTACCATCTTCCGTCAACATCTTCGCAAGACAGTTGAGTGTTATGTTGACGACATCGCAGTCAAGAGCCGCCTCAAAAGAGATCACCTACAGGACCTGAGGACGGTCTTTGATCTCATGCGGGCACATCAACTCAAAATGAACCCCGCTAAATCCTTCCTGGGGGTTTCTAGCGGCAAATTCTTGGGCTTTGTCATCACGGCAAAAGGCATTCATGTCGATCCCGAGAAGACTAAAGCCATCCTCAACATGGACCCTCCGAAGAACCTTCGAGAACTTCGGGGCTTACAGGGATGTCTGGCATACATCCGGAGGTTCATAGCAAACCTCTCCGGTAAATGTCAACCCTTTACTCAGCTCATGAAGAAGGGAGTCTCTTACGTCTGGACAGAGGAGTGCCAAAAGGCTTTCGACGACATCAAGGCTTACTTGACAAGCCCGCCAGTCCTAGTGGCACCTGTCGCCGGCAAACCATTCCTCCTCTACGTCCGTGCCATGGATCATTCCCTCGGTGCTTTACTGGCTCAAAACAGCGATGCAGGCTACGAGCAAGCAATCTACTACCTCAGTCGAACACTCATCGGGGCCGAACACCGGTACAACCCCGTTGAAAAGGAGTGCTTGGCTTTGGTGTTTGCCATTCAGTAGACTCGTCATTACGTCTCGGGCCAGACAATTCACGTTATCTCCCGAGTCAATCCACTCATAGTTCTCATGACGAAGCCAGGGTCATTAAACTCCCGGTTGGCTACATGGGCGATCCTACTAACGCCATACAACATGGTGTTTGTCCCGCAGAAGGAGGTCAAGGGTCAGGCCCTGGCTGACTTTTTAGCTGCACACTCCATCCCAGAATCTTCAAAACTCTATGAAGACATCCCGGATGAAGTCCAAGAATCAAATGTCACTGAAGGAAGCCCCGTTTGGCGGATGTTCTTCGATGGCGCTTCAAGAACGGGCCCCAACGGCCAAATCATCGCAGGAGTGGGGGTAGTCTTGGTCTCCCCCGATCAGCTGGTCATCCAGCGCGCATACTCTCTTTCGAAGCCGTGCTCCAACAATGTTGCTGAGTACAACGCACTCGTCATGGGACTCCAGCTAGCACAACAGCTGGGGGTGGATCATCTGGAAGCCTACGGTGACTCGAAACTCGTCGTAAACCAGATTCGGGGGCAATACGAGGTTCGCCATAAAGATTTGATCCCTTACCATGAAGTTGCATTGAACATCATTTCAACCTTCACTGGGTTCTTCATCGAATATGTACCCCGTCTACAAAACTTGGAGGCTGACGCTCTGGCTGGCCTCGCAGCCTCATTGGCCGTGCCCCTTGGGACTCAACACTATGTCACGGTAACTGGCCGAGACTTGATTTGTCCCAGAAATAACCTATGTTTGTAAATGGCTCACGCCGTGCCGACAAACACCGATGTTAATGTCCGAGACTGGAGATTCCCGTTCATCGACTTCGCCGTCTACGGAATCCTTTCGGAAGACCCGAAGGAAGCCGTCTCAGTCAGGAGACGCTCTCTTCGATTCTACTACGATACAGCCACTAAAATGCTGTACCGACGCTCCTTCGACGGGCTTCTCCTTCGATGCCTGTCTAACGAAGAAGCGGCCGAAGCTCTTCGAGAAGCTCATGATGGAACTTGCGGAGCTCACCAACCAGGTCCTAAGTTGCAAGATCGACTGCGACGTATGGGCTACTACTGGCCAACCATGGCCGCCGACGCAGTGGAATATACTGAGAAGTGCCATGCATGCCAACTTCATGCAGACTTCATACATACACCGTCTGAACCTCTACATCCTACAGTCGCCTCCTGGCCATTCGAAGCCTGGGGCATGGACATTGTAGGACCAATCACCCCTCCTTTATCAAGAGGACATCGTTTCATCCTGGCCATCACCGATTACTTCTCCAAATGGGCGGAAGCAGTCCCACTAGCGGAAGTAAAAAGCTCCAGGGTGGTCAGCTTTATCAAACACCATGTCATTTATCGTTTCGGAGTACCCAGGCGAATCATTAATGACAATGGTCCCCAGTTCATCAGCCACATTTTCAGCAGGTTCTGTGACAAGAATCGCATTCAAAACGTGGCCTCAACCGCCTATAATCCGGCAGCAAACGGATTGGCCGAGGCGTTCAACAAAACTATCATCAGGCTGCTCAAAAAGGTCGTGTCATCCAACAAACGCGACTGGGACGAAAAGCTCGACGAATGTCTTTGGGCCTACCGCACAACGGTACGGACCCCAACAGGCAACACACCATTCTCCTTGGTCTACGGGAGCGAAGTGGTACTGCCTCTCGAGATCCAGATCCCTTCACTCCGAGTAGCGATCACAAACAAACTCACAGAAGAAGACAATCAACGTCGTCGTCTGCGGGAACTGGAGGCACTTGACGAAAAGCGTCTCCTAGCTCAACAACGCATCGAACTTTACCAAGCCCGTATATCAC
Source organism: Iris pallida (assembly GCA_029216955.1). Taxonomy (NCBI): domain Eukaryota; kingdom Viridiplantae; phylum Streptophyta; class Magnoliopsida; order Asparagales; family Iridaceae; genus Iris; species Iris pallida. The sequence goes on from JANAVB010004800.1 coordinate 17,113,287, forward strand.
AGGCTTTCAACAAGAAGGTCAAGCAAAGAACTTTCCAAGTTGGCGACCTGGTTTTAGCAGTCAGAAGGCCAATGGTGTTAACTCACAAGACACCAGGGAAGTTCGAGCCCAAATGGGAAGGACCCTTCATCATTGAGACGGTATACTCAAACGGTGCTTACCGCCTCGCCAAACCCAATGGGGACTTGTTCATGATGCCCATCAATGGCAAGTTCCTAAAGAAGTACTATTCTTGACATCCTCCAAGACATGTATTTCCCTAAACAACCTCTTTTCACAAAATCAAACGCTTCCGGAACCCAGCTGTTCCGTGGCATCCTTCCGTAGAAAGATAACCACGTCCACATTACCTCTGAGTTGTCTCTCTACATCCTACAAAGCGCAACCTTACATTTCGTGAGCTTACGCTATCCTTCATGTTTACCACGTCCACATTATCTCTGAGTAAACATCCCGTACAAACAACTCCTGTGTTGTCGTACATTGATCGCAGAACTTCCACGTCCATATTACCTCTGAGTTGTTCAGCGTATCCCCCAGGATCATTCCTACCACGTCCATAAATACCTCTGAGTAGGAAGATTCTATCATTTGAACCTAATGATTGCCATGTCCACATTACCTCTGAGCAAACATGTTGGTTCCTTCAAACTTATTATCTGTACCTAAAAACCAAGGTGCGCAAAAGATAATAGGTCCACATAAATCATCAAGTTCATGAGATCAAAAATGAACACATCACAAAAAAAAAAAAGATAGTGTATTTCTTTATTTTTCAAAAAAAAGGGAGTACAGAAATACGCTATTTCCCCAGCAAGAGTTGCAAAAACACATAAAAAGAAGAGAAACTACAGTCCCCGATCCTCTCCAGGGTGGGATGAGAGCTCTTTGACTCGACGTCTCAGGTCGGCAGTGCGAGTTTCCACAGTCGCCTGGACTCGGAGCTCGGCTTCTTGACGCATTAATCCGACAGCCTCAGCGAAAGTTTTACTCTCATACTTCTCATCAAGCTGTCGTCGCTGCTGAGCCAAAACAAGGGTCCGCTGAGTAAGAGTCGCTTCCTCCTGCTTGAATGCCACGTGTTCAGCCAGGACACGATCAGCTTCTAGTTAAAGTTGGGCCCGCTGGTCTTCAAAACGGCGCATCTGAGCATCAACCTCTGCGATGTTAGCATCCACCGCAGCCCGCTTCTCCGTCGTCTTCTTCATAGATTGAGACAACTGCTCCGCCGCAGTCTCAATCCCAGCCACTTCACGCTCCCAACTTCTCATATCGGCTCGATGGGAAGCCTCGATTTCAGCAATCAACTTCCCTATCTCTGCATCTATCAAGACAGAGAGGTCATTTCGTTGGATGCGCTGCAGTTCTGCGAGCCGCTCGTCCAGCTCAATCACCGAAACCTCCAGAATTTCGGCCATATGGTCATGGCCTTGGTGAACGCGGATCAGCTCGATACAAGGCATTGCCAAAGCTTTTGCTGTCGCAAAGCTCCCCTTGGCATCCATCACTGCAGATACACCTTTCTCCAGCATTTTGTACACTCCCTCGACGAGGAACTTCACATACTCGTCGGCATCCGCCAGCACCTGCGGCGTCATAGCAAGAGTTGGGGGAGCTACTACAGTTTGCGAACCGGAGGAAGATCCGCCAACCTCGATCTGAGAGGTTTGAACCTCGGCAGCAATAGGCTCTTCATCAATAGGGGCCAGACTGCTAGCTCGAGGAGCCGAAGGAACAGAAGGAGCCGGCACATGCGTCGTGATAGTACCCCAAGTGGAAGGAGCAACAGAGGGTTCCATACCCTTACCCTTCTCAAGCCCGGAGAAATCACCGACGTCAACGGCCACCTCTTCTACCCCCGACGTTCTATCAGCATCAGCTACCTCCCCCGGCAAAACGGGGAGATCAACATTTATCTCCTGGCCAGCCCCAGGAGACAAGACCGGCAGAAGGGTCTCATTCTTCTCAAGTCCCTCTACAGGGACAAAATCTGTCGCTACCGCCTGATCGGTAGCCATCTCTATGTCCATGGTTGAAGCCAAGGAAGGATTTGGCAATGATTCAGCCGACCTCCCTTCATCATGACAAGGAGGGGAATCAACCCTCTCCTCTATCCTCACTGCTTCTGCTGCCCCCGCAACAGACTCCTGCAGCTCCGGAGCGATGTCATCGGAAGATGATGAACTCCATTCCTCTTCATCACCAGGAAGCTGCGCACTTGCTAAACCTTCGATATGTGAAGCCTCCGCTGTGGCCTTCGTCACCTCGGAAGCTGCTGCACCCTCAGGTTCCCTCCTGACATAACCCGGGGATACCGGAACCTCCATGATGACAGTATCCTCCGGATCTTCCTCCATGAGAGACATCATTGTCGGCGGGATACGCACTCCAGACGAGCTCGCCATCTCTTCTCGCCTACTCCCACCTGACTTTGGGGTACGAGGTTTTCTTTTTAGCGGCTCCTACAAAAGAAGATGGGGCCTCGTAAGTGGCAAAACCAAAATCAGATTTAGTAGGATGTCCTTACCTCTTCGGACGCCGAATTCGATGACACCGTCGGTAACGATGCCTTCTTCTGCTTCTTCGACACAAGAGATTCAGCCCCTGTATCTGCACATCGTTTCGATCGATCACCCGAGGGTTCTGCTTGTGATGCGGAAGGGGCACTCCGTTGACCCACCCCTGACGAACGATGCGGCCGGGCCTTCACTGGCGTATCCCCAGTCGCTGCTAACTGGGTGCCTGCGATAAGGCTGGTCTCCCTGTCATATCCGGAGGGCGGGGCAGCCATAACACAGTAAAATTTGGCGGCCGAGTAAAGAATGGACGGCCGCGGATCGGGGACGGGCAACGTAAAACGAGCTCCGGTACATCCGGCATTATAGTAATGCCAAGCTCGTGCACCATCCAACAAACTTCCAACATACCCCAGGGTAATACTGGGGTTATCCAACATCATCTGAGCATAACCAAATTACCGCGCAAAGCGGCTCGGCAAGTACGGTTCTAGGTAGCACTGATTCCTGTTCCGGTACACCAGATGGGACGGCCGGATACTTTGCAACCAGCAGAATCCCCATTGAGGCAGAGTGGTGGTACCTTCACCTAGGTCCCTTAAATCCTTGTTGGCCTCAAAACCCAAATAGATGGGACCAACTTTGGTGATCTTCCAACCCTAAAGACGGGATAAAACCTTTCTACAAACCGGGACACCAGTATGCGACCAGCTCCTCCGATGGAAACGACGAAGGAATGCATCTCCAGCCTTATAATCTCCTTCCGAGCCTGGGCTCATCACACTGGGATGATGCAGAATCAGCCATCCCATCAAATAGTGAAACGGCAGTTCGGCGCGCGGGAAGTTATTTTTTCTGCCTCTATCATGAATCACATTTTTAGCAAACTCTCGCAAACCTCGCTGCAGGTTACATACCATTGCGGAGAGGAGAGCCAAGCGCCGGCCGAAGACCAATTTTACGGCTGGCAGGATTAAGTTTCGAGTCACCCTCTCGACGGCACCGGATCCACCTGCGAACACGCAATCCCGGAGCCATATCATCAGATAGGCGACCAAAACTGCCTTGGATGACATTGGATAAGCAAGGTGCCAGAAGCAGCTGTAGGAGCGTGCATCTGACTGTTGGTCTTCATTTCCTCGGGGATTCTTCTCCCCTAACGTGCTCATTTCGGACAACACCTCGCTACGAGAGAGCGCCGGCGGAGTAGAAAACTTCGAAGAATCCTCTTTATCTTGTCTAAAGACATAATCTCTCCAAGCGGTCACATGGGGCTGCGATCCGCTTTTATCCCTTTTCTGCACATAGTAATGATGACTCGCCACTTCCTTGAAGACGACCGTCATCTCATCAGCTCTGTCCCCCAGGACCTGAAGTTCCTCATTGGTTGGAAAGTACTCTTCATAGGGCTTCGACCCCCAAGGGAGTTTAGACACCTCATACATCTCATGAAGTGCGAGCCCTAACTCCCCTACCGGAGTAAAGAAGGTCCCGGTATGAATATCAAACATCTCCAGGAGTGCGAATAACATGTGCCTATTAAGGTCAACACCCGCCTGGGTAGCACGGATCGCGGCAGTCAACCCGATCTCTCGAAGCTCAGTCCGAAATTGCGACAAGATCCAGAGCGTCAGTTTATCCCATTTGGAGACGTAATGGCACCAACCCTCCACCCGAAACTCTCCTGTCGGGTAGGAGCGTTCCATCAAAAACATACGATGTGTAAAAGTCGAAGCACTATAAGCAAGCGTATCAATGGGTACATCACTGTAGAGGCTCCCAGGACGTAAAGTCCGCCAAGTGTAAGAAGACCCAGACCGTACAATGGTCAAAGCATCCCTTTGGTCGGAAGTAGAATCAATTTGGATGACACCAGTCACCGCTCCCCCCTGAGAAGGGGTAAGCTCCCAAGACATCCTCCTCTGGGAAACAAGGCGACAGAAGGACGTCAAAGGCCACTGACGTTCAAGTTGCTTAACAGTCATATGCACTCCATTCGCAGTAAAGAACCAGTCCTCCTTGACCTTCAGCACTGACGAGTCAGTAGAAGTGAGACGGTCTCCAAACAGGAACTCAGGCTTCAGGAAGGTCACTTTATCAGATGTGGAAGATTTAATGACTCCACGCTCCATCATCCGTTTGAGGAACCAATACTGCTGTTCACGGATTAGGGTCATTCTCTCAGGAGGCTAATCCAGCATAAGAGCATCTTGAGCAGGGTTTATCACTTCCTCGTTATGCTCTACTCCCATTTGGTTGAAGGCAGCCTCCAAGAAAACTTCACTCAAAAGCGGGATTGCCATCGACACTAGCAAAAGATCAGAAAAAGTCAGAAGAGAACACACAATGTGTCTAAAGGAGAAAACTGCGGCGCATCATCAGGGATTGAACCCATGCGCATGGCCTCAGCACATCATCAGGGTTTAAACCCATGCGCGTCAGCAGTATAGCCTCGGCGCATCACCAGGGTTTAAACCCATGCGCGTCGGCGGGCAAAGACCGTGGCACATCATTAAAGACTCAAGGCCTATGTGCATTGGCGTACGGACAATGAGACTTACCAACCACCTCCGGCCGAACTTCGACAGGCCGACGGGGAACGACAGCCGCCGCAACTTCCGCGGACTCCTTCGCTTTCTCCTTCCCCTTGCCGGCAGCACCGCGAGGAGTCTTGGGAGCCATTCTTTCGAGGAAGGAGAAGTTAGGGTTTTGAAGAAGAAACTCTAAAAAAGCAGAGGCACAGAGAAGAAGAACCCTTTCTCTCTCCAACTCTTACCTATTTATAGGGCTTGGTCGCACGCGTGAACAGATGACGTGTGATCTCAGCCATCGCCTCGGGTTCTGTGCAAGGATAGCAGCAAATAAAACCAAAAGATCATCATTAATCTTTTCGGTTACCGAGGCACCATCATCATTAACTGAGAAGAGCATGCGCCCGAACAGGCATGCGTCCAGAAATCATGTGCCCTGACCTCTATGCTTTTTATTCAAAGTATTCCAAAACTTATTCAAAAGTTTTGAAAACTTTGAAGGGGGTCTTGTAGAAGCATGGAATTTCACAACCAGAAAGCCCATGCGCCAGACACTACATGCGCTAGAACTCAGACGAAGAACTTCACAGCAAGATCAATAAAGATAGACATTCGAAAGAAGACTTTTATATACAGAAGTCTATTACATGTCTAAGAAAAGGTTGTACAAAGGAGAATTTCTACAAAGGAAAGATCCTAAGTCTACAGCCAGCGGCTACCACGCGTCTCCAGATAAGCGCAGCAGCCACCATGCGCCATCAGTCAGGCGCAGCAGACATCATGCGCCTCCAACCAGGCGCATCCTACCATATCTTCAGCAGCTCAGTCATGTGCATCCAGCTCAGTTATGTGCATCCCTTCAGCAGCTCAGTTATGTGCAACTCTTCCAACCAGGCTCACCTGGCCGAGCAGAGCCCAGTTATGCGCCGCTCTTCCAGCCAGGATCACCGGATAAGTGCTTCCACAAAGCATTTAACCCTCTGGCTGGAACCAAGGAAGAGAGGAGCACGGCAAAGCTGTGGCCAGGGGAGGCTTCGAAAGAGCCTCCAAAGCCCAAGGAAGACCGTGATCGAAATCATGGCACAAGGAAGCTCTCAACACAACCAGAGTGGGCAAACCCCACTTTGAAGGAAGATAGAGCCTAGCACCGCCATTCCGATCTACGGCTCTTCCGGAATAACGGAGACAAGGCCCGAGCATCCCTATCTTTGGATGCAACAGGCACCTTTCGCCTGCCTCGGAAGCCCTCGACTCCGTCTTTTGGATGTAACAGTCACCTTCAAGTGCATCGAAGACAACACAGCATCTCATCTTCACCCTCGAGAGCACTTCGTCAACAGAATGCACCCGCATGTTCAAGTTCATGTTGGAAGTACGTGAGGGAATGAGAAGCAAATCTTCTCTCCATGCCACTATTTATAGGCCAGGCAGATCAAACCCACGCGCCAAGTAGATGGCCCTCCGAATTCCGTGCAATGAATTTACATTAAATGGATGAACCGGATGCCTCGAATTCAGCCAAACGGCTATTTATAGCACTCGAAGAGCGAGACAGCCGCATCATTAAAAGACATGTCCGATGCGCCAGCCTGACAGCGTATCACACGGACGCGCCCTTTGGCATCAGGCGCATCACACAGACGTGCCCTACAGTACTCGGCACGTTACAGAGGGTACGCCCCCACACATCTCCATACCGAGTGGAACGCCAACCGACGCGCCCACTCAGCTGTCCATCGAACGTCACCAACATTAAATGCTGAACTGACAGAGTTGGCAGCACGCCTCCCAAAGTCTGAACAGTTCAGAAAACGAAGCGTCGACAACGTCAGCATCATCATGACTTTATTTCGACGACTACTGCCACGTGGCCACTCAACCAACCGCATGCGCCTCTACGGCCATGCGTCCAAATCAGCATGCGCCTCAAAAAGCCATGCGCCTCAGACTGCTCTCTGATCCCGAAAGACAGAAGGAAAGTCGCCTGCATGCGCCTCAAAAGCCATGCGCCCCAAATGGTTTGTAACTCCTAAAGGTTATGAGCCGCAGCCTCCTCCTACGCCCAATCCAAGGCGCAGCCCACCAGATCACTCCTCTCCACCAAATCCGAGATCTTCAAACCATGAGTCGACGACACGTGTCCTTTGACTCAACTCATCCAAGATTTCAGCAACGGAAAGATCTTCTCTCTGCTACGTGCCGGCTCACAACAGCAGTATGAAGAGTTCTCCCCCTCGATTAGGACGCAGCATCCATGTGCCTCCATCAGCAACCTCCACGTGGCGTCTCCATACCGGCGCATCCTACATGCGCGCATGAGCAGCCAGCCTGCAAAACTATAAATAGAAGGAGGAGACTCACAACACAGAGAGAATGCACAACAGAGAATCACCGGAGAGGCAGTTCTAGACACTCAACGTCTTCCTCCTCTCAGCAAGCTCCAGCACCCAGAGCAATCAACACCTTCAGAGAACCGATAATCGTCGTCAGCCGGTCAATGGAGTCAACGCATTACCACTCGCTCCATTGGCACTAAGGACCCAACTTAAACAAAAGTGTACTCCTAGGACTACATCTAAGTCCTATATTGTATCACTGTTCTGTTTGTATTAAAATTTCAATCAAAACAATTTTAATGGCAAACAATACCGAGCTCTCATCTCATTATGTTAAACTGATCTTCAGCCAATGGTTTTGTGAAAATGTCTGCTAGTTGATGATCTGTGTTAATGAACTCTAAGCAGATATTCCCGTGTTGTTGATGATTACGTAAAAAGTGATGACGTATGTCAATATGTTTTGTGCGTGAGTGACAAATAGGCTTCTTAGTCAGATTAATGGTGCTAGTGTTGTCACAATAAATAGGAATCTTAGTGTAGTGCAGATTATAGTCTTCTAAGGTTTGCTTCATCCACAAAATTTGAGCGCAGTAATAACCTGCGGCGATATACTCAGCCTCAGTGGTTGATAATGCTACAGAATTTTTCTTCTTCTAAACCAAGAGACTAAGGCCTTTCCTAGGAAATGACACGTACCGCTGGTACTTTTAAGGTCTACTTTGCATCCTGCAAAATCTGCATCCGAGTAACCTATCAGGTCAAAGGATTTGGTTTTAGGATACCATAAGCCGACTGTAGAAGTTCCTTTAAGGTATCAGAAGATACGCTTAACGGCACTTAGATGTGATTCCTTAGGATTTGCCTGATAACGTGCACAGATACAAATACTGAACATAATATCAAGGCGACTAGCAGTTAAATATAATAAACTACAATCATACCTCGATACTTACGCTGGTCGACATGTTTGCCACTTTCATCAGAATCAAGCTTTGTGGATGTAGCCCTTGGAGTCCCGATTGGCTTTACGTTTTCGAAGTCGTACTTTTTTATTATGTCCTTCGTGAACTTAGCTTGGTTGATGAATGTTCCCTTTGAGTGCTGTTTGATCTGAATTCCTAGAAAGAAGTTTAGCTCTCCCATCATACTCATCTCAAATTCATTCTGCATACACTTAGCAAAATCTTGACAACGTTTTTCATTAGTAGAACCGAATATAATGTCATCTACATATATTTGCACAAGGAGAATGTCATCATTTAAAGATTTGATAAACAGAGTTATCAACTTTTCCCTTTGAAAAACCATTATCAAGTAAGAAGGCACTTTGGCGTACAAACCAAGCACGAGGTGCCTGTTTAAGTCCATAGAGTGCTTTCTTAAGCTTGAAGACGTGATCAGGTTTTTGAAAATCTTCAAAACCAGGAGGTTGTTTCACAAAAACTTCATCTTTTAAAAATTTATTCAAAAATGCACTTTTTACGTCCATTTGAAATAATTTAAAATCATTAAAACATGTAAATGCATAAAACATGCGGATGGCTTCTAGTCTAGCAACAGGAGCATAAGTCTCATCATAATCAATCCCTTCTTCTTGATTATTACCTTGTGCCACTAGACGTGCTTTGTTGCATAGAACTTGTCCATCTTCACTAAGTTTATTTCGGAACACCCATTTGGTACCAATTATTGATTGACCAATAGGTTTAGGAACGAGTTCCCAAACTTGGTTTCTCTCAAATTGATTTAGTTCCTCTTGCATGGCATCAATCCAAAACTCATCAGAAAATGCATCATCTATATTCTTAGGTTCTATTTGAGAAATAAAAGCTACATTTGCTGCTATTTTAGAATCCCTAAGAGAGGAGTGTGTACTTACACCTTTTGATACATCACCTATAATGAGTGTCTCTGGATGATCTGGTAAGAACTTTAATGAATCAAACTTTTGAGTCAGATCTTCCACAGGACTCTTCTCAGTTCTTGCATGTGCATCTTCATCATCACTGTCGCTGGATCTGTGACTATTGAGCTCACCAAAGTAACGTTAATCTATTTTTCAACAATCATAGATCTTTTATTAAAAATTCTATATCCTTTACTCTTAGCAGCATATCCGAGAAATATCCCTTCATCTGCTTTAGAGTCGAACTTTTCCAAGTTATCCTTGGTGTTCAGGATAAAACAACAACCAAAAACTTTAAAATAAGAGATGTTTGGAATCCTTCCAAACCAAAGTTTATATAGTGTTTTCTTCAAGATAGGTCGAATTAACACCCTTTTTAAAACATGACAGACTGTACTAACAGCTTCTGCCCAAAAATACTTAGGAAGATTATGCTGATTCAGCATGACTCTAGCCATTTCGCTTAGAGTACGGTTCTTTCGCTCTACAACACCATTTTGTTGGGGAGTTTTAGGACAAAAAAATTCGTGGTAATATCCACTATCATCACAAAACTTTTTGAAATCAGAATTTACGAATTTGCCACCATGATCACTTCGGATACGAGTAATCATGAAGCCTTTTTCGTTCTGTACCTTTTTGTAAAATATCTAAAATTCAAAAATAGCATCACTTTTGTTTGATAAAAAGTAAACCCAAGTAAAGCGAGAGAAATCAACAACAACAACAAAAGCGTAGAGCTTACCGCCAAGACTAGCGACTCTACTAGGATCAAATAAATCCATATGAATCAACTGCAACGGTCTAGAAGTACTTACAACATTGATGGATTTAAATGTAGACCTATGTGCTTTGTTCTTTTCACAATCAGCACATACCATATCTCTCTTGAATGGAATCTCAGGGAATCCTTTGACCAATTTCTTAGTGCCGAGTCGTGAAATAGTGTCCATATTTGCATGTCCTAGTCTCATGTGCCATAGCCAGCTTTCATCTAGATTAGCTACTAGGCATCTACCTGCATTATTAGTACTCTCCAAAAAGAAAACATAAATATTGTCTTCTCTAATCCATTTATATACGGGATCACCAGATGACATATCATATATGGTACATTTGTCTTTTACAAAATTGATACCATAACCATTATCAGCCAAATAACTTATACTTAGTAGGTTATGTTTCAATTCTATGACTAGACAAACATCCTATATTACTGGATACGGAGAAATACCGACAGTGCCATTACCAATAATATCACCTCTCAAGTTATTTCCGAAGGAGACGTATCCTTCTTTTTTCATCGATAGCGTAGCGAACAAAGATGCATCACCTGTCATGTGCCGCGAATATCCGCTATCGAGGATCCACTTGCTTTTAACATGAGAGGGTTGAGGGTTCACCCACAAAACAAGTAGATGAATCCTTTAGTACCTATTTACTGAAGGTTCTGTTATGATTAGTTTTAGGTCTCCAGAATAAAGTATGATTGTCAACAAGTTTCCTTGCCAAATAATACTGTGATATGTGTCCATGTGTACCATAATAAGTACAAGTTAGTTTAGAACCAATAGTGGTTAAAACTGTGTTGACATGCTTGTTTGGTTTCTTGGAGAACCTATAAGTGAAAGCATGATGATAGTCGTGTTTCTTCTATGCTTTCTTATTTTTAGTCCTCTTAGGTGTATGCTTAACATTAGGACTAAACTTAGGCTGTGTCACAGGTTTTGCCTGTTTGCCTAACTTGATTTCTAATTTTTTAAAAATTGCAACAGACTTTTCATATCTAGCAGTCATATATGAGAGTCTTTGTTCTGTGACTAAGTGCTTCTTCTTCTCTATGTCATATAATTCTTGCATTTTGACATAGTCTCTTTCTTTTTTTTCAATCTTGAGGATAGCCTCATGATAGTCTACCTATAGTTTGGCTATCTCTTCCGTGTTACCGGTAGTAGACGTCTCTTTAATATATTCAATAAGATTGGATACTCTAGCTATCTCGGTTGTGTATGCCTTAATCTCTTTTCGAGATTGCTTATACTTGTCAAGCACAGTTCTGTGATCTTCAAGTAATTCGTTAAAGGCATTTTCTAATTCATCGAAAGTAAAATTATCATATAGAGGGTTTGGGGATACTTTATCAAATGCCATAAGATAGACATTGGCATTTCTGCAGGGTCTGTCTTCATCCTCTGTATCACTGGCATCACTTTCAAGCCAGATGCTTATGTTGGCATACTTTCGACTGGTTGTTGCTTTTCTGCTTGATCTTGATCTGTCATATGGACTGCTTTTCTTGGAAGTTGGGCAGTCCTTTTTCACGTGCTCTGTCTTCTTGTATCCAAAGTAAATGGTTTCATCTTCATTGCTCTCTTGGATATCTCTCTTCCTTCTGTTTGATTTCTCAAACTTTAGGAATTTCCTGAAGTTCTTCACAAGTAGGGCTTGTTCATCACCACTTGATGATTCTTCATCAGAATCATTGTATGTAGATTTTCTTGCTTGAGCTTTGAAGGCAATAGATTTTTCTTTTGGAGTTGCTTCTTCAAATTCTTGCAGATCAAGCTCATGGGTCATGAACTTGCCCATCAGTGTTTCCAAGGACATAGTGGTGAGATCGTTTCCTTCAATGATTGCTGTAGCCTTCGGGTTCCAGTTCTTGGTTAGAGCCTGCAGCACTTTTCTGATCTTCTCATGATTGCTATTATCCTTACCAAGAGATTGCAAAGGATTAGTTATATCAAGGAAACGTGTGAACATCTGTGTAATTGACTCACCAGGTTTCATCTTGAAAGATTCATATTCCTGTGTTAGTCTACTAATTTTGGATTCCTTCACTTGGGAAGTACCTTCATGAGTTACCTCAAGAAGTTTTCAAATTTCGTGAGACGTTTTACAGGTTAAAACTCTGTTGAACTCCGTTTTGTCAATTTCACAGAACAGTGCATTGATGGCACGAGCATCTAGACTAGCCTTAGCTTTTTCAGCTTCAGTATATTTATTATGAGGCTTGTCTACAAGCTGGCCGTCAACCACTGTAGGTGCCGGTTTCTTGTAACCGTCAATCACTATAGACCAAAGATCAAAGTCAAGAGACTTTAAGAAGAAAGTCATTCATGTTTTCCAGTAGGTATAATTTGTACCATCAAATAGTGGGGATCTATTTGTGGATTGCCCTTCACCGTTGAATATTGATTTCACGGCTGCCATATATACTCTCTGAGGTTTGTTATATTAGAATATAACCTGCTCTGATACCAATTGTAGGACCGTTGAGCACCTCTAGAGGGGGGTGAATAGAGTGTGTGTGTGTGTACAGTAGAAAATAATTACCAATGAAATTTTTTGAAGTTATAACAATGGCAGTAAATAAGAGACAGTAGATAAATATAGCAAGAGATAGAGAGATCAAACTCAGTGACATAGCGATGTATACTGGTATCCCTCTGAGAGGACTAATCCAGTCTCGAGTACACTTGCTCGATGTTAATCCACTAAGGCACAAGCTAATTGAGAGCTTGCAGTCTCTTACAATATTGTGCTTGGTGATAAGTGTACGACCAACTTCACAACACCGTACTTGGTGACGAGCGCACGACCAGCTCCACAACAAGGATAGTTGCTTTACTTGGAACAACCTCTTTACAACTCTTGAACACCAAAAAGACTCTAAATCAACATAGATATTACTGGCTTTTGGCTAAGAGAAGTATAGGTGTGATTTGAAAGCTTTAGAACGATTGAAAACACTTATTGAGTAGAGAAGAGAAGATGAAAAATGAATGAGTGATTTGAAATAAAAAAATCTCTCCTATTTATAGGTGTTTTCTGGGACCGAACTCGGGCAGAGTTCTGGCAGAGTTCTGATGCAAATATTTTACATATATACGTTGCATGCAGATTTGGAGGCAACTGACATTTGAATTCAAACAGACCGAACTCGGGCAACGTTTGGAACAAACTCGGGCCGAACTCGGTTTTGAGTTCTGTCAAGGAGAATTTCGAAATATTTGTCAAAAACTATTTGCAAAAATAATTTTGAACATTTTGTAAAGATGAAATGGAAATAGGTTGGCTTTTTAGAAATTTGGACTGAGATTAACCTAAGCCAGTATTACCTAGTCGATCTTACAATTTAAGTCCTAGAATCAATAAAGATAAAATACAGAATAAATTATAAAATGACTCGAACTAATCCCATTGAAAGTAATCTTCAGATTGATGATATATATCCTTGATGATGTAGTACGACGCTCGTTGATATTGATTTCATATACCCTGAAATGATTAGCAACAGTTTGTATATTTTGTGTATTGACTTAAGTGCATGTCGATTATTAAAATCGGGTGTGACTTAAGTGCATGTCGATTATTTTGCTGAAGACAGAAGTGTTCTGGTTGGTGCAATGCGCCCAGACACTCCCTTGGGCGCATGGCTTTGGGCGCATGCTTGGTGGAGCAGTACTATTTTCTCCCAGTTTTGCTTTCTTCGTTTGTGAGCCTCGTCGGGTTTGGCCAGAGTGTCGCACACCCCGATTCTTGGCATCATAGTGTTTTCCTTTGCCAAGTCTCGGGTGTTGAATACCCTGTTGTTGGTTGTGCAGGGAAGAAGTCACTGGGCTAGCTAGTAGAGCCCGGAACGGTGTGAGCCTACTCTATTTAGGGAACTTCTGTGGCAGAGTCATGTGCCCATGTGACAAAGTCCTCCAGTTGCATATCTGCTATGACACTAGCAGGATATGCACAGTGAACCTTCGGAAGCCAAGTCTTGCGAAACTTGTTTGGCTTCGCTGATTTTGAGGGAGTAGAGCCATCCCTCGAGAGCATCTATTCGAACGCCTACTGATCGAACTTTACGATCAGCAACTTCTGAGTGCTCCCCACTCTGTCGGTATCGGATTGCGTCACCACCTTCTCGTCAGAGGAAAAGGTAGTCCCCAGCAGTGTCGCCATTTTTGTGGACACACACAAAAAAGAAGAAGAAAATGTTGTCTTTTCTTTATTGGCACAATGCACCACAAATCGAGTACGCCTGTGTAATGCCTGTGGTTCGTATTACGTATTCTGGTATATGTGTACGTGTATTGCATGTTTCTTGGCTTGGTTCGGCTTGGTTGGCTTGGTTCGGTTTGCTTGCTTCCGTATGGACCGATCCAACTCCCACCTACTACCCCACTCCTCCCTTTATTAGCCGCCCAACTCTCTCTCTTCATTACTCTTCTTCATTTACTTCTTCTTCTTCTTCTCCACCAACACTTTCTCACCTACCAGAAAAAGAGCTATACAAGTGTAACTTGCGTCACGAAGGACCTCCCATTTTGTTGTTCCATTCTCTTCTTCTCAACATCCTAAGCCTCTTTTGTACTTAGTGTTTTCAAATTCTATGGCTCATTATACATAGATCTAAGTTTCTAGTATTTTTGATCTTCTTGGTTTTGATCTACTAAAATAGCTTGTTTTCGAAAACTAAGAGTTCCATGTAGTAGGCCTCATGATTTTACACAAGTTTGGTTTTGGGATGGCCGGATTTCACCAAGTCCTGATCGAGATGGAGTTCCTGAGCTTTTACGCATGTTTGCTTTGGCTATGGGGAGAAGATGAAGTCTTACGCACACGTTCTAACATGTTAGCGTAGTGTTTAGCCCTTACGCCCACGTTTTATGTGCCAGCATAGTATTCAGCTTTTTTTACGCTCACGTCTTAACGTGTTAGCGTAGTTCCCTTTTTACGTACACGCATCGCGTACCAGCGTACTTCATTTTACGCTGAGCTATTCGATTTTACGCTCAGGACTCTTCCGCTCGCGTAAAATTGAGCTCGCGTAAAAGAAATCCCCAGCTTGAGTCGGCTCCCACGAGCGTAAAGTTGCCCGAGTTTTTCCTCGCGTAAAGTTTTACTCGCGTAAAGTCTGCTCGAGAGTTCGCGCGCGTAAAATTTTACGCGCGTACTATCTCGCTGCCGTAAAGCCTGGCTAGCGTAAATCCTATCCGTATGCTCCCTTGCTAGCGTAAAGCTCATGCGTAAAGCTTCACTAGCGTAACCGGTAGTAAGTGCGTAGAGACTTGAGTTCCTATGGCGTACACCTTTACCCTTTTTATATTTTACGCCCATTTTATATCCTTACGCCTTTTGTCATGAACTTGATAATCACGAATTTAATAAATATTTTTGGAAATGATAATTGGACATGGCATAGTATGACAAGTATACCTGACATGATCATCTCGAATTGCTGTTGCGACGGCTAACATAACATGACATGACCTGATAAAAATGATTGACCTGCACACCGTGGACGATTACGTTTGTACAAATAAATAATTACTGTCTTGCATCATGTCTAGGATGGGGACCCCTGAATACGACGGTCAGGGGCACCTACTGAAATTGACTAAAGCTAATTAACTAGAATAATTCAGTAGACATGAAGAGATTTTCCAGCTACAAGCAATCCCATTATCTGGGCGCATTCAGTGGACTTGTAGCCTACCAAGGAGTAGGACACATTTCCAGCACACAGTTACGTGTTGCATTCTTCATAAATGGACATTCGACCTGAATAACCAGATGGTCTGCAGGGCTTGTGGCTGTTGGGATAATCTCAGTGCATCTTGCTAGTAACTAGGCTTGTGATACCCCTAGTTAGTTAAAAGTATCAAGCCGTACTCATTGCTTGGCCGTGATTGATTGGATGGAATTTAGCCCAGCTTAGTCTTGCCCTGATCCTGTACAAGATTGTTACATGACGGGATTATTTATGCTTGCCTTAACAATAACGATCGGGGGTCCAGTTCTGTTCAGGCGAAGGGTTACAACTCTGGTCATTGTTTGGTTTAAGAGTTGTAACCTGGCTCCCGGAGCAGTTCTGTGTCCTCTCTTCGTTTATTGTCTTATCGCAACCCCATGCCACGTTCGTCATGTTTTACCTTACCTTAATACCATGACTATTTATGCTTACCTTGACAATAATGATCAGGGGCCAGTTCTGTTCAGGCGAAGGGTTACAACTCTGGTCCTTGTTTGGTTTAAGAGTTGTAACCTGGCTCCCGGAGCAGTTCTGTGTCTTTTCCTCATTGTTGTCCTATTTGTATCTCGTGTCATGTTCGTCCTGTTTTACACGAATATGACATGACATGGTTACCTATGATTGTCTTAACAATAAAGATCAGAGGCAAGGTTCTGTTCAGGCGAAGGGTTACAACTCCGGTCCTTGTTTAGTTTAAGAGTTGTAACCTGGCTTCCAGAGCAGTTCCTTATCCTCTCTTCGTTTATTGTCTTATTTTTATCCTATGCCAAGACTAATCATGTTTTACTTACCAATAGTATTTGAGACGAGTTTCTATTCAGGTGAAGGGCTGCAACCTCGGTCCTTGTTTGGTTAAGGGTTGTGACCTGGCTCCTTGAATGGTTTCTTCGTACTCAGTTTACTGTTGTTATCTCTATTAATATCAGTTCTTTATTTATTTATCATCTTTAATACTCTATTGTGATATGCTGGTTTTAGTTCCTAAGTGAAGCCTCCCTTGTAGCACTTGCTCTTTCTAGGGTCTGACCCAGCTGGTTTTGTGTGGCCAGATATCGGAGCAGCTCCAGAGGTTCTACCTACCTTCCAGCCAGATGGTGGCCACCAGGCGTAACCCTGGCAACGAGTGGGTTTCTTTTGTTCTCCCACTTTATGGTAAATTATTCTTTTGAGGAGTTTAGCCGACGAGCACGTGTTAGCTCGGTTGTACCTTTATTTACTGTCTGCCTATGGGCTATAACATGATTGATAAATCCTTGGATTGATCATGTATGATTAAACTCTTGCTTGTCTTCATATTTTGTACGACTAGCTTTATGATCAGCTGAATATGTAATATTTTGGATGCCTTACTATTGTATATTTGGTGATCTTACATCTTGTAACTATTATTACTTGTTTGAGAGGCTTGCTCATGACCCTAGGAGACTGTTGGCTTGTAGTTAAACCCTCATTTATCTAGACAGCCATGACCGTATGGAGAGGTGGGTTGCACTTCAATATACGTAGCTGGCTATGTATGCCCCCGCTCTCCAGTATTCTGGTTTTGGGGCGTGACAGCCTGAGAGATCCTGCGCTGAGGATCTCCGAGTACAAAAAAGAATTATGGGGAATAGGATGATGGAGATCGAGCGACAGTTGCTCCTTTACTCCGTTGGCACTCCAATTACAAAGTGGGAGAAAACCTAAGAAAATTGCTAACTCTCGGCTCACTAGCAAGAAGTGCAGCAATTTGGCTCTTAAAAATGCTCTCCGTTCTTTGTTTTGAAAAGGGATGAGGCCCCCCTTTTATAGTCGTTATTGAGCTGGAATGATGTTATGCGCCCATATAAGAAAACATGCTAGTTTTTATGTGGGCGCATAGTCCTGCTTTGGACGCATAGGATGTAGGCACATACAGGCTACGAGATCGTGGATTGGTCGTGGTGTTGACGTGGCCGCATGCTTCGGTGCACGACTGCTCGTGGAGACTGACGTGGTCATGCACTTTGGTGCACGTTTTGATCATGGCTTTGACGGATTCAGGCTTGGGTGCATATCCATGTCTCAGGCTACGTACCCTCCTTTTGGACGAGCTAGTCTTGGGCGCATGAAACTTCACTGGCTGGACGCATGGAGCATCACTGGCTGGGCGCATGGAGTTCTACTGACTGGGCGCATGGAGCTTCATTGGCTTGGGCGCATGGAGCTTCACTAGCTTGGGCGCATGGGGCTTCATTTGCTAAAAAAATTTTATGCTTCTACATAGTCGATTTGCCAGTGTGGTATAGTCTAGAAGTTTTAGAGTGATTGTAATTAGAGGTTTGATTGAAGAAAGACTCTTCACAATTGAAGTTGGTCGAGTACTTCGGATCAAAGCTCGCGTTGTAGAAGTTACAAGAACTTCGGATGAAAACTTGTGATGATTTTTCATAGTGGATTCAACTGGAAGCTAGAGTTCTTTCGACTGGACTAGTCCTCACAAGAGGGAAACCATTATACAGTGCTTTGTTTGCGTTTGTTTTCTGATCTCTACTTTTTATTTACTTACTTATGATATATTATCTGTGATCCTGTTGCAAACATTTTTAAATAGCTAAATTCAGCTGCCTACTCTATTTACCCCCTTTAGAGTACTGCGCTTTACAACTCGTTCCTACAATCGGTCCTACAATTGGTATCAGTGCGGGTTCTCTTTATATAGGTATTTCTATCATACCAACTGTTCCTACAATTGGTATCAGAGCAGGTGCTCCTTCTAGAGATATTATTATAGGTGCTCCTTATAGAGGTGTTATTGCTCATACTAATTGCTCCTTCAATTGGTATCCGAACAAGGACTCTATTATTTGGCTTAACATCCTTGGAGCAGATCCTCACTACCAGAGCAGGTTATACAGGTAAAGCGAGGTAATATTGTTATTATATAACTTCTGTTACATAGATCACTATATTATCACATATGACAAGTATGTACTTCACAACTGAAGAGCAATCCACAAATAGACTCCTACTATTTGATGGTACAAATTACACATGCTGGAAAACACGGATGAGCTTCTACCTGAAGTCTCTAGATTTTGACTTATGGTCAATTGTTGTCAATGGCTACAAAAAGTCTACTATCACTTCTATTTTCACGTCCTCTATAATCAACAAGCCTTATTATAGTTACACGGAGGAAGAGAAGAAGTTAACAAGCTTTGATGCAAAAGCTACGTATATCTTTTATTGTGCTGTAGATACAAATGTATTCAATCTTATTACTACTTGCACAACATCTCATAAAATTTAGAAAGTTCTTGAAGCTACTTATGAGTGCAGGTATGAAAGCAAATCTAGCAACTCCAGAGAGAAGGATAGTCTTCATAATGATGCAAATATATACATAACAAAATTGGGATTTAAGGTACAACACAATCCTTTATACGATGAAGAGCTTGTATGTGACAACTGCAAGAAGATAGGCTACATCCAAGAAGATTGTACTACTGCTAGAAAGGAGAGTCACTATGAACAATCAAATAAAGGTAGATCATCGTCTCACAAGTACACTAGCACGAGCATATGGTGTGAAAGCGAAGCAACAGATTCTGAAGAAGAAGAGAGACCTCATCAAGCTACAAATTTATGTTCAATGGCATTATCTAACGAGGCACAAAATAATTCTTTTCATGAAGAGAGTAAATTTTTTTCATGATGAGTTATCTGATGCTTTCAGTGATCTGTTAGAAGAACACAAGAAAGTATTATATAAGTATAAGCAAGCTAGAAAGGATATTCTATCCTATAAGCGAGAGAATGAAAAGCTTACTTGCTTATTGAATGATGCTAGAAATAGTTTTCCTTCTGATAATTCTACTGAGATTTCCATACTAAAGTTTAGATTGCATGAGGCACTTGATCGCATTGAAAAAAGCACTCAAGAAAATGCTAAACTTAAGAAGGAATTAGAATCAGAAAAGAAGAAGTATTCTATTGTTTCATGTAGAATTGATGCTCTTTCTGCTAAATATGATGATATTTGTGCTAACTCTAAAAAGTTAGAGATTAGATTGGAAAAGCAGGTAGTACAACCTACGACTCAGTCTAACACAAGACACTTAGCACATCACAAAGTCACACACGTCAGATCTTTTACAAAGGAAGCAAGCAAAGCTAAAGCTTCACACAATCATGCTTTCAATTACAAGTATCCACGCACATCATGTCATCCCACTGCACGTTCTTATACTGCTGCACATAGCACTATTAATACTTTCTGTCATTATTGTGGTTTGAATGGACACGTTTCTAATCGTTGTCAGATTAGAAAACTAGTTGATATAAACTTGTGCAAATGGGTTCCCAAAGCTAACAAATGTGGATCCAAGTATTGGATACCAAAGTCTTCACCTAATATTGCAGGTGAAGCTTCTCATATCAAATAGAACCATGAAATATGTTGGTGATTTCAAAGCTATAAAGGTCATCTTCCATGCAATTGTACCAACAAAAGTGTGGTCACTAGAACCACTTCGGTAACATACTTTCTAAATAGTTTTTAATATCTAGCATGTTCTTTTTGATGTCTTGCTACTAGCTTTCATTGATATCTTTTAATTTGTTTATTGTTTGAATCAATATGAGACATAATTCTAGCATGACTAGTTGTTTAACTCAAATGTTTAGTTCACACTAAATAGTCTTTTACTCATTTTCCATTAGTGTGACATATTTGTCTATGTATGCTATTTACTGTTAATCTTTATTCTTGAAGCATGCATAGGAGCTTAATTTTGTGTTGGTGAATATGTTTTGACTCTTCGTCTTTAATATTTTTTAATGGCCACTTCTTACCGATTTGTCTTTAACATGTCGTATTTACTTTGATCAGTATTTTGTGAGTATGTATGTTTAGCACAAGTCTACTATTTACTTGAAAAGTATATACATATATTTTTATGTTAACCTTGTGCTTGCATAATATATTCACTATTGATTCTTATTTTTTTTTGTGATTAACTTCTTATGAATCAATTACATCTTTGTCTGACAAAGCATATTTATGCATGTTTTTTATCTTGTGATATTTTCTTATGCTTATTAAGGATACATAATTCATTTTCATTTATATATTGCTCATATGTTTCTTATATTTTTGTATAAATATCTTTATGGGGATATATGAGTTAAGTTCAAGTTCTATATTATATTATTTTGAAAAGTAGTTTCAAACTTGTGCTTATCTCATACTTAAGTTTTTTTTTTGAACAAATTCATGTACTTCTCTTTATTAGCTTCTTCCTCAAAGCCTCTTTTAATTATATTTTTTGGCTTTTTGGTTGACATTTTGGATACATGATATTTTTAATATCTTGATCTTGATAAACCATTATTTGGGTATTTACTTCTTTTATATTTAGGGATTCTGGATTTCGATGTTGTTCGATGATATTGCATACATTCCTTTGAATCTAAGTTCTTAAGAGTAGAGATCATTTTAGGAACAAGCCGAAAGGGTCCTTCTATCATATAGGTGTAAATAACCTGAAACGACACGGTGTACTAGTCTTCGGACTACCACTAGCTGGGAACCAGCCCCTACAGCTAATCTGAAGTGATCAATACATTATAGACTTAGGATTTATTAAGGTGTACTTGCAACTATCGTCTAGTTCTGGATCCAAGGTACTGAACCCAGTCCCCTAGGTTCTAAAATACATCAACGTATCTAGGTCCCATATTTTTATTTACAAATGTTTTAGATTTTATTGTTACCCAATGATTTTGTAGCACATATGGATAAATGCAATTCATACATCTTATACCATATGCTACATTATTCTAATTTTTTAAATCCATAGAATATAATTTAATTCATATTGCACTAATTATTCTTAAATCCTCGGTTATTAAAGAAGATATTTGTTTTGGGTACAAGCCTACAAAGGGTCTGTCTGTCACCACGGCTATGGCTAAAGCGAAGCGGTACTTAAGTGTTCCCAGGTGAACCTCCGTTAGCTGGGACAGTACCCCTACAGCTAACCCAAGATTGATCAACGCTTTATAAACTAAAGATTTATTGAGATCTAGTTGCAATTGTTATCTGATGGTTTTTGAATTTTAGCTTTGATGGATAATATTCTCTCTTTATATTTTCATAAAAGGTAGCATATGTTGATCTATCTTGTCGATTGTGAGATTCTATAACATAGATCAATTTATGTCATCTTTTGACTTATACGATTATTCATCATGCTAATTTAAAATATATTTTGATTGTTTTATTTTTAAATGTTCATTTAATGGATATTTCTTCTTTTGTCTAAAGATGATTGTTTTTCGTATTCATGACTACTCATTGAATATTATGGTCTTGTAATTTCACCTTTAACTTGTGTAATATTCAATAATTTTTAGCTTTATATTATTATCTTCTTATTCAAGTTACTTACTGTTTACAACAGTAACTCGTTGCAGGGGAGAAGTTATGCATATTGAATGTCTCTCTCTCAAAGCGTTTCTTTTCTTTAAACCTTACGGTTGTCAGGTGGACACCGTGCTAAGGCTTTAAAAGGAAAGAAATAAAATTTGATAAGAAGACCTAATATTTTTGAATTAGTTTTCTACTTCTGAAAATATGTCTCTAAATTTTATTTTAAAATTTTGTCAATATTATTATTTTTGGATATAGCCATGTAAAGGTGGAGCAGTTAATTGTTTCAAGTTAATTATTCCCTTGACATGCCATACACTTTTCTTTGGACATTTATCTAGTTATATTTATTTGTTCAAATGGATTTATTTATGATTTATGGATTCTTTTATTGAAATTATTTCCGTGATTCGAATCGTCAGCTTTCAGTCTGAGGACTAAATGAACTCATTCGAACATTTATTAAGACAGTTTTTCGTAATAAATTCCACATTTTTGAAAAGTCTTTTTGATTTCTTTCTTATTTATAGAATCTGTCCGGTACTCAAATGTTACTATTAATGACAGTTTTCAAAATCTTTTAATGTCTTGAAATATTTCTTTTATATATATATTGGAGATATATTTTGTTTGTTCATCTTTAAGCATTTATTTATTGGATATTTTTTTTATTGCCTAAAGATGATATTTGTTTTGAGTTTGGAATTTTATATGCATTTGATCAAAGGAAAGAAAAGATGCATATCTTAGATATCCCTCAGATCATGTGATTATTTATTTTATCTATTTTATGCATATAAATTATTTTTGAACTATATACGCATATTTTAAGGGGGAGCAAATTAATTGTTTTAATTATTTTATGCCCTTAATATGTGATATACCTAGTTCACCATGGACTTATATTGTCATAGTTAAATATCTTGTTGAGTTGTTCATGATATTTGGATTTGTATTGGATGAGAGAATATATGATTATTATTATTTATTTTTAATTCTATCATTCAAGTTTCTAAAAATTATCTTGTCAAATATATTTAATTATCCTTATTTGATTGAGTTTTAAATTAATTTTGGCATTTCTTATTGAGATTTTATCTCAAAGTTCATGATTATCTATATTTAGACTGGTCATACTTTGTGGGGGAGGATTCAAGTCGACTGAATTTCTCCTTCTCAAGTATTTTGTCTTCATTGCCTTCATGTTTATCTAATTGATATACATATATCATGCTATGGTAATTGAATTCAAGTGCATGAACTTTGGTATAGATTTTGCATAGATTCTAGTTTATTTTGATTTCTTTTTCGATGATTATACTCTTTATGGAATTGATTCACTAATTTGTATGGGCAAATTATGAATGATTTTTTTTTTTGTGATCATTGTTAAAAGTCTCATTATATTTTTATTTTTTTTATTTTTATCTATAAATTTTTATTTTTTTCTCATGGATTATTTATGACCAATAACAGAATTTTACATTATTGATATATAAAGTCAATTTCAAAACTACAGTTATATTTATTCATCATATTGAGTTTTGAATATCATTTTTGGATTTCTAGTTGGTAAACTATTTATTGATTGATTTTTTTAACCAACTATACTGTGTTGACAAGTTTTTATTCTATAGTTATGCAATTTTCAAAAACTTGTCGTTACACTGTTCTCCTAATCCTTGATCATGATTATTTTTGCTTTCCTCCTTTACTTATGTTTGAGTTCATTTTAGCTCTAATTACGGGGGAGCTTATTTTTGATCATGCCAAAGGGGGAGAAATAAGTTTAAGTTGGCACACAATATCCTAGTATTATGTGTTTATTAGTGATATGATACACGCATCTATTGTATACATAATCAAAAAGTGGGAGATTGTTAGCCCAATGATTATATCATGTTTGTTTTGTTTGCCTAACATGTATTTGTAGATATGCTGTAAGCATGATCAAACAAGATCAAACCAGGACATATGCAATAGAGAATTATTGATGGGCCAAAGACGGCGTTATACAAGAAGATTTCCAGATCTGTTTATCTTTGGACGACCGCCGTCAAGTGAAAAAGGCGGCTTCAAGTCTGCTCAAATATTTGAAAAAAGGCGTCATCAAAGGGCTCTTGGTTTTCCTATTTTATCAATATAATTTTCATATTTATTGAGTCTAGTAATATGATGTAAACTGCATCGTACTGGCAAATAGGCTATCCAAGAAACGTTTTCAAAATACCTTTTCATTTTGAAAACAAGCCCACTTACAAAAGCCCAAACTACTTCTTAACTGTTTAACTTTCCAAAAAGCCCAAAAACCAATTTGCAAAAACTCTGACAGAACTCCAGGCGAATTCGGCCCGAATTTGGCCAGAGTTCGGTACGTTGCTTTTTGAACTTGGTCTTCCTGTAGTTACGGATTCCAACGAGATTTTCTTATAGAGTTCTATCCAAATTTTGCCCGAATTCTGCATTTGGAAAAACTATAAATAGAGAAGGATTTCGATCATTTCAACAAACCAATTCACTTTTATATCTCTTCTCTATAAGCCTACTACTTCTTCCAAAGTGTTCTGAGCTATTCATTTTCAAATCCCAAGCCAGTTACAATCCTCTAATCGATTTGCCAGTGCGGTACGGTCTAGAAGTTTTAGAGTGATTGTAATCAGAGGCTTGATTGAAGAAAGACTCTTCACAATTGAAGTTGGTCGAGTACTTCGGATCAAAGCTGGCGTTGTAGAAGTTGCAAGAACTTCGGATGAAAACTTGTGATGATTTGTCATAGTGGATTCAACTGGAAGCTAGAGTTCTTCTGACTAGACTAGTCCTCACAAGAGGGAAACTAGTATACATCGTTGTGTTTGCGTTTGCTTTCTGATCTCTACTTTTCATTTACTTGTGTTATATTATCTGTGATCTTGTTGCTAATATTTTTAAGTAGCTAAATTCTGATGCCTACTCTATTCACCCCCCGTCTAGAGTATTGCGCTTTACAACTCGTTCCTACAATCGGTCCTACAGATACCGATTACTACGCTGGGCTGATTGTAGAGACCATTTATACCGCTTTGACGCGAGGTATCGCTAGTATTTTAGAGTACGGTCGAACTTTTGTACTAGCTAAAGCCTCGATAGCACTCCAACTGGCATCGTTACAGGGTCACCCTGGGTATGAGGCAATGGCCGATGCTTTGGAGGCTTTAGTGATGGAGTTCGAGGCTCATATCATGAAGCTTCAAAGCCTTGAGTGCGATATCTTGCCCCTGGTGGATGAGAAGTTAGAAAAGCTAACGGTTGAGCTATCCCGATATAGGTTGGGGCGGGATGCTTTTGCATGTGAGGCGGCCAATATCGAGGTAAGGTGGGGGAGCTGGTAACTGCTGAAGAAGTCTAAGTCTGTCTTCAAAAAACCTTGGCACAACGTTGTGAAGGCTATCGAGAGCAGATCCGGCTTCTGGAGGAAAAATTGGTCAATGCAGAGGGTGAAATGGAGAGGGCAAAAAATGAGCAAATGTCTCTTAGCCGTCAGTCTGAGGCCTTGGCCCAAGCCGCTGAGAGCATAAGCACCAGTCGTACAAAACTGGAGGATGCCCATCGGGGCATGTCTCAATTTGAAGACGAGATAGCGCGGCATCAATGTCATGACCTGCTATCACTTTTTGGGATACGAGTACATGGCCAAGTCCAGCCTACGCCGCAGCATCGGCGGTAGCACGTTGACTATGATAACAATAGTCCACAACAACCACAACATGCACATATATCATCTACAACTAAGCCAACAATAACCACAAAAAATATCCAATAGTCTCAATTTATAATTATCAAATAATTCACTATAACTCAGAAAGTCTCGGGACAAATACGGATATCAGAAAATAAACCAAAATAAACTCTATAACTATAAATACTAACTAATGCGAATCCATACGGAAGAAAATATGTTAATTCACATCAGTGCTAGAATCGGGTACGCCAGTGACGTCAGGGTCGCCAACATACTCACTGTTGACCTCGGGGCAAATCTCGTCGCCTAAGGCTAAAAAATAGTTCTCCAGTAAGGATTGGAGGAAGATCACCATAATACTACAATACATGATATAGTATACAAGCATGAAGAAACAATAAAGAAAATTAAACGAATATAACAATAGGCATGACATTGTATGATAAGGAAATACCACTAAGACATGATAACAATATGAAAGTAGACTTGACATACCACTAAGACATGATAACAATATAAAGGTAGACTCGACGAAAGAAGAACAATAGACAATAGGGCAACAACGATTAAGTCACGTGTATTGTGTGTTTTAGAATACCAACTTTCGACATGTAGATGGCTTGGGATATCCGTCAGTCATACGTGTAGTGCATGACTGATATTATGCAATCAATGTATATAAGGTCTGTATTCAATTCGTTGACCATATGGTTACCTGTTGTATTCTCCTGTCCAACTCACTCATAATACATATTCATTAAGATAAACATTAGCAATACGATAAACTATAAATAATAAGAAACAATGAGTAAGACATGAATATGTATATATACCCTAACGATTCTAACTCTCGTGCACAACAGTAACCATGAACAACGACAACATGAATCATAAGTGAGTAATAGTAAAAAGATGACATGATGGTACATGCAGTATAAAATAAAGGAAACATAGGTCATAGTGGTACTTGCTTGCTCCAATAGATGATTAAGTCACAACTCAAGATGTCGTAACCCGATCTACCCCGTCACAAAAACAACCAAAAGTTAGATTAACGATTTCTACTCTAAAAATCCTAGAAAGTGGCTAATGGGTTAACTTAATTAATTCTATTCTAATTCTAGAATAAATCATCTAAATTCTATTTTAATCTATTCAATTTTGAAATAAAATCTAAACACAAATATTTGGCCAAAGAAAGTCATGATTCCAAATTCGGGATCCGTGGCACGCAAAATGAGACATATCGTTGACTAACTAGTCAAATGTTACAACCTCAAAAGTTTTAGCCTAGTAGATTTTAGCGCTAGGAGTGCACGGGAATCGTCCGTGCCGTAAAATCATAATTTGGTTAAAAGTTATCGCCATTATGGCTAACCGCGACCAAATCGATGAATCGTTGACCAAGTCTAACTTCTATGAATAAAATAAAATACTAGATGAATCTATGAATTTTTGGAAAACTTATTTGTTTTATAGCTCGGTGTCAGCTTTCCAAAACTTCAAACGGATCACGAATCGGAGTTCGGGATCACTCAAAATCTCGAAAACCGTACGATGCATCGATTTTTGGACAACCGGCACACAAATAATTATTCAGAAATTCGAACACAAAATTCTAGGGAAAAAATAGATATTCGGAAACCTAACCTCGATATGCTTCTAACAAAAAAACGGTGCATGAAACGGATGTCTAGATCGCCGACAATTTGCGTAGTCGAAGAACCCTATTGAACTCTCCTACAAAAAGACTGCTGGATTAATTAGGTTTTTGAAAACAATAAAGTATATTCCTATATATATATATATATATATATATATGCAGTGGAAGCTGTTAAGCCATTATGGAGTCGGCTACAGATTGCCATGTGGCAGCATTCGTGCTCTTCCGCTGGGATCCAATAGCCCAGATGTTGAAGAATAATAGGTATAACAGACCTCTGTACTATGCAGGGTATGTTAGTGCCATTGTCACGACCCGTACCCAGTACAGGGGCACAAGAAGTGGGTACATCTCGCCTTTGCCGTATTGTCGACGGTAGAACGCTGTTCTAGGTCATAATGACAACTAATATGATATAATATAATCTCCAAACGGAGGACAGTCTCGGAGGGATACAATCTCAATCACAAAACTAGAGTAGATAATCAGCACGATGAAGTAGATAACATCTACAAGAGGGATACAACCAAAAATGAATAAGTCAAGTGTTTAACGAACACAAAATATCAATATCTAAAATAAAATACATCTCCAAGACAAACAAGAAATAAGATAAACAAAACTCTAGACATCTACTCCAAGCTCTACTAGTGTCCTCTAGGCTAGTTGTGATCCTCCAAGTTACATGTAAAATTTTATTAACAAGTCCAATCAAGACAGGAACAAATACATATCTCTCACACAGTTCATATCATGACAGAAAATATAAAACAAGCTATAGAATAAAATACATGAACCACTGTAAAAAATAAACATGAAGAGCAAAAGAGATATCTAGTAAACTAAAAATATAAATATGGAAAAATAAGAACTGTAAGTGACTAAGTGATTTAGAGCATAAGATGGTTATGTGAATGGCTTGAATTTGCACATGATTACGCTACAGAGTTTGCACATGATTACCTACTTTGGAATTGTTCATATGACCACTTCTACTCTTCCATACCCCAATCAATACAAAAGGATCTATGCAGGTTATGTTATTGCACATGAAGGTTTATACATGAAGCTCATGAGAACATGAGTGTACATAAATAGTTTATACATGAAGCTCATGGATCATGAGAGTACATGAGGGCATGTAGGAGTCCAGGGAATACATGATATTTGTAAAAAGCACACATGACAGGATGTATTCGATGCACCCGAGGGGGATAACATCTCATAAAAAGATCCATATAGTACTAATCTATGATAACATTGTGTCAGTATCAAGTAAAGTAGTCTATAGCAAGAATATAAGTCCTAGCAAGTATAAAACGGTCAGTGAATGTACTCACCTAATAACCTGAACAGCTGACAAGAATATATGTCCAAACTGGAGTCACAATGTCCTATTTAGAGCAACACATGTTATAAAGTGTCTAACATGAAATAAAAGAAATTTACAATACACTCTATATGATTCTAGGCCATTCTAGGTCAAATTCAACTCTTTGCCAACTCTGGTCAACCATTCTAGTTAAACTAGGTCAAAGTCAACTATTGGTCAACTCTGGTCAACCATTCCAGTCAAACTAGGTCAAACCTAAGTCAACTAGTTAACTAGTCTAGGATTTGGCTAAACTTATGTCAACATGTCCATTTAGACCTATTAGAGTCAATTCTAGGTCATTCTAGGTCAAAGTCAACTCTTGGTCAACTCTGGTCAACCTTTCTAGTCAAACTGGGTCAAACCTAAGTCAACTAGTCAAATGTTCTAATTTTAAGTCAAACTTAAGTTAACTAGTCCTTTTAAGTCTATTTGGTCATATTCTAGGCCAAGTTTGACCTACGGTTGACATTGGTCAACTTGGTCAACTTGCTAGTCAACCTTGCCTAACTAGGGCGATAGATCAATTCTAAACTTAGTAACCATAGACTATATCTTATATCACTATCAAATATACATAGGCATATATATACATTCAATTCAAAAATATACACCATATGATATATATATATATATATATATATATATATATATATATATATATATATATATGATATTGATATACACGATGGACGGGATTTGTGCTTGGATCCCACTGGGGGGAGATCTCCCGCTCCTCGGCCAAGGCCGGCGACCGACCGCCTATGGGTGTCGCCCCCCTCGTCGAGCGACTCCAGCCCATCCCGGCCATCTCGGGCCACCCGGTTAGCCGGGCTTCCCCTAGTCGCTCCCCGCGCAAGGTTCCTTCCCCCATTGCCCGACATGCGGAGGCCTCTCCCCGTCACTTCCTCTCCCTCGGCGTAGCCACCGCCGGCGGCGTCGTAGGCCCCGCCGGGCTCGGCGCCTCCGGCAGTCCTCGGCTCCTTCCCTCATCGGCCCCCCGCCAGCTCCTTTCGTCTCCTCCAGCTCGGCGTGGACCCTGCCCGTGCAAGCGCCCCCTCTGGCCACCATCGGTCCGCCTCCCTCTCAGGCCATGGCCCCACCCTCCACCTCTCCCTCCCTGTGGATTCCCCCCGAGTCGGACCCCCCCTCCAACCCCTGTTCTCTGCCCTCCAGCGGGTCCACCGGCCGCCTCCGGCCCGTCCGGACCGCCCCACCCTGAGCCGCCGTCCCAGGAGGCCCCCGCTCTGGCGACCGTCCTCCCCGAATCGTCCGTGAGCTTCCCCGTCGCGCTTCCTTCTTCAGCGCAGCCCCCCCCGCCCCGGGGGCGGGCCTTCTCTCGGTGCCTTCCGCCCAGGCAGAGGCCTCCCCTCCGAAGCTTCCTGCGCCTCCCCCCGCTTCGGGAGCGGGCGTCTTCCCGGAGCTCCCTCCCTCCTCGCCGCTCTCAGGTTCTGTTCCCCCTTCCGCCGCCCACCTCGCCCCAACTCCCTCCTTCGCGGCGGGGGCCAACTGGCAGGACCCAGCCACCCTCCAGTGGTACTGGGTTTCCGTCCCAGCCCAGCCGGCCACGACCCACTGGCCTTCCTCTGGCGATCACGGCTCCACCTCCGCGGCGCAGTGGGCGACGTACTCCCACGTCTTGGGGTCGTACTGCCGCTATTACTAGCCCTCCCGTCCTCCGGTCACCCGCCGCGATTCTCTTCCGGTGGCCGTCTCACTACGGCGACGCTTTCTACCACCCCTCTCTCGTAGGCTCGCGGTAGACTTGCTCGCCGCTCCCCGCAGGGCTCTTTCGCTCACCCCAACGGACGGGTTCCCCCTCAGCAGCGGCCTCGCCCCCTTTCTACCACCCCTCTCGGTCGGGCCTCGCCGGCGCTCCGTCTCTCCGACGTCCCCTCCCTGCGGGTCAGCGCCACCCGCTGTCGCCGTGTCCCGAGCCCCCTCGGGTCCCCCACCCCTTCCCCTTCGGGCCTACCGCCTGGCCCAGGCCCCCTCGGGCCCCGCACATGGTCCTGGACCCCTCGGGCCCAGCGTCCGTCCCACGTGCCCCCTCCCCACGTGGGCCCTCCCACCTTTTTGAGTCTTTTCGGTGGTTGTATTTTCCTTTCGAATTTTGAATCCGGGTCCTTTCCCTGTAGGACCCGGTAGCTATACTGTTCCTTTTCTATAATAATGGTTGGTTTAATATATATATATATATATATATATATATATATATATATATATATATATATATATATATATATATATATATATATATATATATCTGATATTATGAATATTTAAGTTTATATGTTAATTATGTGTATAGCTTGTAGTTAGTTTCTAGGTTATATGTACATATGTTTGCAAGCTATATACATAATTAACATATAAACTGAAATATTCATAATATCAAAAATATATATATATATATATATATATATATATATATATATATATATATGAAAAAGATGAGGAGTAGCCGCCAGAGAGGAGCCCCTCTGCTCCCCTCGTCGCTCCTTAAAAAATATATATATATATATATATATATATATATATATATATATATATATATATATATATATATATATATGAAAGAGATGAGGAGTAGCCGCCAGAGAGGAGCCCCTCTGCTCCCCTCGTCGCTCCTTACGGCCGAGCGGCTCGGCTGGTCGGCCGGCCTCCTTGGCCCGTCCGTCCCCCTATTTCTCCTCCTCTCCCTCGGAGGCCATTCCCCCGCCCCTCGCCTCCACGGTCGGCAGTCCTTCGCCTGGTCCGCCCAGCCGCAGGGGGCTTTTCTCCTCCTGCCGATCGGCCTTCCATCACCGGGCTCCGCCTGGACCCAGCCCCTAGGGGTCTTCCCTCCCCCACCAGCTGGCTTCCCGCCTCGGCGTCGTCGCCCTCGGTGTCGTAGGCGCCGACGAGAGCGGCGTCCGACCTCGGCTCCTCCCCTCTCGCCCCCTCCGTCCGTTGCTCCGGCCGCCGCGCCGCCCCCACCCTCGACCGCGGGCCCTCTCTCCGCTCCAATCCCCCCAGGCGAGCCTCCGCCCCGGATCCTCCCCCTTCTTCCGGAGTTCTCGCGGCAGTCTCCCCCCATTCGGCCTCGCTTCTCCCCCCGCCGTGGCCCCCAGCGCCCACCCTCAACATTGTAGGAGAGTCCGCCCTCCTCCTCCCTGCCCCCGTCTCGGACCCCCCTGGGGCCCCTCCTCCTCCTCCCTCTTCAACCCCCTCGCCGGAGTTCATCTCGGGATGTGCGGCATCCCCGTCTCCGGCGGTGGCCGTGTTGTCCCCGCCCCGCGACGCACGCCCTAGTCTCCGGCGCTCTCTCCGTCGCCCCCGTCCCCTCCCCCTTTCTTTCCTCACTTTCTCCAGTTAGCCGCCAGTGACGGATCCACCGCCTCCTCCGGCGGGGCCGCTCGGCCGTCTTCTTCCCTCTCTCTCCCACCGGCACTCCGTCAGCGTCCCAGTCCCCTCCGTGCTGGATCCCGCTCCCCTCCGCCTGCGTCAACCTCCTCGTCTCGTGTGCCCCATCCCTCGGGCCATACTCCCTACCCTCGGGATGCACGCCCCCGTCTCGGGCAGTGAACCCCCTTGGGACGTGCGCCCTCCTTGGAACGCGTCCTCCATCCGATCAGCTCCCCACCCTCCGAGCTGACTCTTCCGCTGAAGCCCCCGACATTCAGTCTCCCCCGCCAGAGCCCGCCGGGCCTCTCCCCCCCCCCCCCCCCCTTTGCTGAATCCTCCGCCGTAGTTCTCGGCCTCCCCCCTGCCTCTCTCCCTCACTCTCCTAGACTCCGACATCGGAGCCACCGGCTCCCCGTCACTCCCCGCACTACAACAAAAAACCCTTTTAATGACGGTTAAAAAGCGTCATTAATGACGTACCATGACGCTTTTTTTTTTCCACAGCAACCGTCATGAAAACGGGTGTTATAAATGTTTTTTAAAAGCGTCATAAAATAACCGTCATGAATATGATGAGTTTCTGCTACACTTATTTTCAGCGTAGTTTGAAAGCGTTATGAATAGATAATCTGTATAGACTCAATTCAGCACATTTATAACGCTCAATTCTGCACATTTATATATTACTTTCCAAAAAATTATAGATCAATGCTCAATGTTGCTCAATTCAATTTCAAAACATTCATTTTGAACCATATTCACAAGAAAACATCTAAATGTTATAGAGTACCATTTAATCCATTTACAAATATATACATAACATATATCACCATCTTCATTACATTTTTTCAAAATAAGACATCCAAATACATATATTTACAACTACTACTAGTAAGTAGACCCTCAAAACTATTAGTACATTGGCTTCAACTTTGAGCACATCAAAACTGTCGGCATCACGTAGCAAAACCCTGAAAAATGTCTCCCTCCATCATACACTTTGTATTAAAGAAGTAGCCAAGATGACTACACAACTCAAACAATTCTCTCAGAGGGGGCAGTTCAAGACTATCAGGTGATACAATGGGAGCAAGTAATGGTTCAAATACCTCCCAAACCTTATGTAGGTTGAGCCTTGTATCAATTAATATAGCACCTGCTATGCTTTCGACAATGTCTGCAAGAACCTGCGACAGCAAAAATGATACAAAGTAAATAACACCGTAAAAAGCAATGCTAGATACTCTGAAAAATCATCATACATAATGTTTAGATTTCTCAGTCATCATTATATGATGTTTAGGCTTTCATAAAAAACTTTACCTTGTAGCCTTTGGACGAAGTATTTGATACAAGTGGACACTCGACTTCTTGTAATTCCTCCAGTTTCTTGACATATTCTGTTATTTGCTCTACAAGTAACCCTGATGAATGTTGAAGATGGTGTTGAAGCTTATGCTTGGCTGCACATTTAGCAAATCTTTCATTGTTAACTGATGCCGACCTCAAGTCAGTCAACACCCCAGGATCTATAGTTGTATGAGTTTGAAAGAGATGCCAAGTGATAAGTAGGTCTAGTACTGCATCACCAAGAAATTCAAGCCTCTGGTTTTGAAAAAATAAAGAAAAAGAAGTCAAATGCATGATTATAAATATGAAAAGTAATTTTGAGTGTCAAACAAAAAATGATAAATATATCAGTATCTAGTATCAACTAGGAAAAAACTTCCAAACTTGCTTACTTGGTAGCAGTAGCTAGTTCCAATTTCAGAAGCATGAGTTATTGCCTCCAATAAATGGCGTTTAATAGCAAACTCATAGCGTAATTTCTTTTCCAGAATTATTGTGTACAAATCTAAATTCCCCCTGGCCTCAATATTTCAGTTTTGCCCTTTCGGACCTACTGCTAAAGTTGCACCCTCAGCCTTGTCCGATTTATTGCTAAAGACATCTAGTCAAATGTGTTCTATTTGCTTTCTGATAATTCTACAATCCCTTGCACATTGTAGTATCAACATGATCAGATAAAATTAGGAGTAGGAACAAACACAAGTGACCTAAAATATCAGCGTCCATCCAAGTAATCAGCAGCTTAATCTAACAGATTATGTTGCATACCAAGATTAATAACACCAGCCCTCCAAACTAGGAGTAGGAACAAACACTGGACAAGTAGTCTTCATATCGAGCAGGTTATGTTGCATACCAAGATTAATAACACCAGCCCTCCAAACTAAAATTTGAAGCTCCTTCTAATCAAGAAGTAAACTCCTATCAAAAGTTTTTCGACAAGTAGTCTTCATATCAAGCAGGTTATGTTGCATACCAAGATTAATAACACCAGCCCTCCAAACTAAAATTTGAAGCTCCTTCTAATAAAAAAGTAAACCTCCAAAGTAAGCCCTCGTTTGAGGACGGATTTTGGAAATCAAAATATCGTAAACTTTGGAGCGTTTCGGTAGGTTTTGGAGTTATGAACGAAATTCAAACCCACAAGTGCCAATTAGCAGTATATCAGTTAATTCACAGAATGAATGAACGAATGATAATTAACAACAAAAATTATCTATGATGTGCATGAAATTGGAAGCAAATGGAGGAAGCGGCCAGAGGTACCTGGTGTCATCGAATTCGGTCGGCTTGACCTTGGCGACTCGAAGCGAATAATCTGCAACAAAAACAACAATCACATAAAACATTCTAAGAGGCCCAGAAACAAACACATTCTGGTCGTTATGGGAAAAAAAGGAAATTGAGAAGGGGGAAAAGAAAACCCAACTGCGAATGAAGAAGAAAATCGACGCAGAAGAAGAGGAAGACCCAGCAGTAGCTCGCCTACAACCTGTGCGTGCGGAGGGCGTTGGCGCTCTCGCGGGTGATGATCACCGGGGGCTTCGGCTTGTTCTTGGACCCGAGGGGACGGACCTCCATCACCGGCTTCAGGTCCTCCGACAACCCCTTCGATATGGTCGAGATCGCACCTCGGCTAAGATCCATCGATCAGAAACCCTAACCTAACTCTTGAGGAAATTGGGGGAAAAGAGGTTTGGAAAGATGCTGCTCCTTAGAAAATGGATGAGAAATGAATTTTCTCTCTCCCACTTAGCTTTTATACAGTGAAAAAAATTACAAGTTTGCCACCGCTCTAAAGTATTAATGACGTTTTATTTTATAAACGTTATAAAAAGCCCAAAATTAGTCCAAACCGTCATAGAAAAAAGGTATTTTTCAACTTGATAACGCTTATGTATCAGTCGTCATTAAAACTCCCTGTCGAGCGTCATTAAAAGGGTTTTTTGTTGTAGTGCCGTCGGAGCTCCCCCCTTCGTTTAGCCTCCGTCTGTGCCTCTCTGGGACGGCCTCCCCCGTCGGAGCTTAGCTGACCTTGGGCGATGTACCGGGGGGGGCCCGAGGCCTCCTCGACCAGCGCACCCCCTCGGGCTGTGCCCCCTCGGACTGAGCGCCCGCAGCTGGCGCTCCTTTCGGACTCTATGCCTGCCTACTCGGGTCTCGCGCCCGCAACCCATCAGGGCTGACTGTCCGTTACCGTTCAAATTTTCTAAAATTCAAAATTTTGGTTTTCCAAAATTTTGAATTTACACTGCTACTAATTTTGCGTGTCCTACTTAGTTTTCTGTTTTCTACTTTGTTTACCAAGGCCTTTTTGTGTTTTTTTGCCTATGGTACTTGTTGTAATGCTCTTTTGGAGCCATCCCTTCCCTTTCAATAAATTGCTCCTTAAAAAAAACATAGATATACATACACCGATACATATAAATATACATATATATACACATATATAATTGGAGAAAAGGTGGCCCACATGTGTGTCAACCTGTAGGGGTGTGAGTCGTGTCCACAAATTGTCAGAATCGTATCCAATAACCCGTGTCAGGACTCAATTCAAAGTGTCAAAATCTATGAAGGTTAGGGCTCGTGCGGCCATGTCGGATTCGATAGGACACAATGGGCCTCGTGCTCGTACACATAGCTAGGTAGGGTCTAAGCCTAGGTAGTCGACACCCTGACACGTATCCATGTGGTATCCATGCGTCACGCGAACAGCGTGTCGGGGAGGGTTGTACGCGCATGTACGGTTTGTAACGCTTCACTGAGGGCGTTTCGTCTTTTTGGAGAGACGAAGAAGCTCAAAAAGTGACAGCCTGTTAGGAGTATTGGCAAGTTATGGCAATATGTCAAAGTTGTAAGGCTTGATTGGCCCTACCGCTGAGTCTTTCCTTAGTAGTTTATCAAAGCAAAACTCCTTCTACTTTGGTTTATCAGTTGCAGGAGGTTGAGGTGGACCGACTTCCACAGCATCGGGTATCGTGTTGTGGCTATAGCAGGCGGAGGTAAATCTTCCTCCGGAACCAGATTGCCCTTTTGATGATAAGATAGACCAGAGCGAGTGCCAATTAGGGCTTCATTGGTCGTGGTAGACACCATGCGACATAATTTGGATTTATTTCCTTGGACATAGCACGTTGTGGGCAGCATCATGTCTGGGGCATGATCGGGATGGACCCACATAACTTCAACTCGTGACATTGTAAGAAGGATCAGGCCCTAAGCATTGTCGTAGGCCAGTGAGAGGTTAACAACCTCTATTGTCGTCCTAGAGATCGGAACGACACCGTCTTGGGCTTCCTCTTCGAGAAGCTACCGAATTGGAGGGTCACCATGTTGGCAGTGATCGTTTTGTCCTCAAAGTCAAGTGAGAGGACCTTGGCATTGATGAGCCTTTGTATTTGTTTCTTCAATATGTAATAATCACGTGTCGAGTTGTGGATGTACCGATGATAGTGACAGTACTTGGGATTGTCCACCTTGTCAACTTTGTCCGGACGCTTGGGTGGTAGGGGCTAAAGCTTCTCGCCATTCATCAATACGTTGAAGTGCTCTAACATGTCTTCATCATTAAAGGAATAATTTTCCTTTAGTCTTTGCACCTCTGTCGGCTTTTGGTTCGAAGATGCTGAACCTTTAAAGATGTTGACAGCTAGGGCTTGTTTCTCCTTTTCATCCTTGCTGGTGTTGGTGAGGTTGTTGCTGGACTGGCGTTTCCTTTTGTCGTCGAGTGTAGTAAAGTTCACCACAAGTAAGTGTACATCTCGGGCATTCTTTTCAGCATTGTCGGCACTAATAATGAACATCATCCACTCTATGCATTGAAGAGCATTATGCCAGAGTTCGATTGTCGGGAGCATATTTTTAAGGAACGAGTCCATTAGCATAGGTTCAGGTGCACCAGAAGGTAGTCTCAAGGCCGCTTGGCGGAAGCTCTCGATGTAGGCATGAACTGGCTCCCTTTCCTTCTGACCAATGTCCATAAGAGCAGACATCGTCATGTCCATTCCTCCTTGTAGAATTGAAAGAGGAAGAGTCATTTCAAATTATCGAAACACAAAATGTAATTGTCAGGGAGGCTGCAGAACCATTTTTATACCCCTATAATGCCCCGACGAATAGACTTGTGAGCAAGGCATCATATTTTGATAAGTGCCTTGTCATAGAGGCGAAGTATGTCAGATATCGATGGAGAGACTTCTTCCCGTCAAATGGAGTCAAGCCTGGGATTAATACTTGGGAGGGTAGATCACATTGTTCCATTCAGGAGAATATGGTTGCCGAATCTCCAGTTTTTAGAGTAACTCGTGCTTATCCTTAGGGTCAAAGTGAGCATGTAACTTTCTAAGAGCTTTTTATATGTCATCTGACATTGGCGGGCCAGATGATCATGGCAATGTGTGGTTCTTAGTTGGAGGTGGTATCTGAGAGGGTGCATTAGATTCCCTATTTGTCCCCGGGTCTTGTTTACTAGAGCAGAGGCTCACGGTGGCAATCTGTCTTTGAGTTCGAAGATCACCTAGGTTAAAGCTTGTATGGACTCGATCAATGTATGAAGGCCTATTTCTAGGGCCTCTATAAACTGTAGGTGGTTCGATCCTTCGCTGCTTCCTGTGTTGTCACCCCATGTCATGTATACTGACAGTAGGTGGTAGGAAGTAGATGGTATGGTGGACCTTTTGCTCTCCATCATAAATCCTTGGGCTTCATCTTCATGAGGGAAGACATGCAAATTGATGTCATCTTCCAATTCAAGGGAGTAGCTACCCCCAACTTGTTGCTAATTTGTACCCTTAGAGGCATCTGTGTCAGTCCCATACAAACCCTCATCTGTTTGGAATGACGAGTTATCATGGAATGTCGGGGGCTTGCTACCCCAAGCTTGTACTATTGATGAAGCGATAATTCCCTTTGATGAGGACTTGCCTTTGGAGTGAGTGTGTTCAAACACGCCCATGCTGGGAAACGCCAGCTTATTGTCTTGAGGTTGGCCCTTAGATGCACTGGTCAAAATAAGAGGATTTTTTGAATTTTTTTGAGGCAGGGTGAGCTTCATGTAGCATTACCGAGGCAACCAGAAGTTCATCATCATCTTCTATCGACAACCTCTTACTGAACCGTTGTCGAACAGGTGCCAATGGCAGTAGTCATTGAAAAACTGACTACCTTCTTGGTAGAGATGTTGTTGTTTGGTTACAGCAGTAGTTGATGATTATGTTAGCATAAGTCGGCCATGAGGTAGACACATTATGCGTAACAGGGGTCTCTCCTGTCTTACGCTTGTGAGAAATTACGTTACGTAAGTCATGGGAGGAGATATTCACAATTATGTCCACTTTATGCTAGCAGCCGAGCTGGGTGCATGGGCGTAGATACGATGAATGTGCCCTCCGACCCAATTCTTTTGCATGAGACATGCTTAGGTCATGAGTAGGGGGCTGCTTATGAGGCAGACTCACTTTACGTACGCAGCCACACTGCTTATATGAGTTTGTTGCCACAATATTTGCCCCTGGCGTGGTTCCTGCACATAAAATATGCCCAAGTGACAGAAGGACTTTGGAAACTATGTCATCAAGGCACAGAAGCACCTGAATCAGTTATGTACATCTTGCCATCAGTTGCACGCATTACTATCAATGCATGCTTTCGACTAGCTGTTGGCATAGCACGTTGGTCACGCATGGTACGTGCTGTCTTAGACTTCTTCATACTAGCTCAAGAAGGCGCATAGTATTCAGAATCCAATTTTGTCTTACCCAGAGGGCAGGAAATTCTGTCAAAGATAGAGCAATTTTCTGTGACACTGGCTCCATGCGCAGGAGGGATGTTGTGCCTTTCTTTTGCAATGTACCTTCGACTGGGGACGCACAGCCAGGGGAGGGCAGCCTACACTGCGCTTCCTAGACTCTGGAGTTGATTGAGGGACTGCAGCCGTAGTGAGTGTAGGCACATGGAGTACGCCTAGGTTATGGGATGCTTAGGGCGCATCCCCTTCAACTATGCTGCTTGCGACAATGGTCTTGGGCAGCCAGATACGATGTGTCTTATTTGGCTTTGCTAGCCTCTTCAAAGGACTCGTGTTGCCTTTAGAGAGCAAGTCCTCGAAATCTTGTCGATCAAAACATACGACCAGCATCTTTTTAGAGGACCCAAGCAGGTTGTTGCCAGATTGCGTTACCACCTTCTCGTCAGAGTAGAAGGAAGTCTCCAGCAGAGTCGCCATTTTTTTGCCATAAACAAAAGTTATACGAACTTTTTGTATTATAAAAGAGAAGAAGTACAAAAAAAATTCTAAACAGGACATCTAAGTACAATTTGATTTTGGGGAAGTATGAAATTAGAAATCGAATACTGTAGGGGTTCTTTTACTCCGTTGACGATCTGACGATGAGAAGGTCTTGCTCTCACTCTTTGAATGCATGTGAGTAGATGATTTGGGTTTGCTAATCAAGAAGCAGTCGAAGGTCCAAATAAAGGAAGACTTCTTCTATTTATAGGCTGGCACATATACGATGTGTGCAGGGATTTTCGGCATGCAAGAGTGTTGTGTGCACGAAAATATAGTTGAATCTGTTATAACTACACTGATTATGATGCAGATGAGCTGACACATGACATTTGTTAAGATTCATTTGTTGTTAAGATCTTGGGTGGTTAGCACCCATTCATAACCATGATTGAGTCAATAACACGCGTCGTGTGTAAATTGCTCAAAGATCCAATTCTGTTTAAAGTGAATAGATTTGATCGTATCTAAGAGATACCGTACTCTTGTCGGCCACGTGGTGTCCTTCAACAAGAGCTGTGCTTTGAAGATGTCATGAGAGTGTTTGCCATGACAAAAGGTCATACAAACTTTTTGTATCTTACACGTAAAAAAAGTACAATCGATTCATAAACAGGAGATCTAAGTACAAAATTTATAAAAAAGTGTGACGGTGGAGATCGAGCACTACAGCGGCTCCTTTACTACCTTGACAATCTGACGACGAGTTGAACTTGCTTTGGCTTTCTGGTGCTGGTGATTGAAACTCTAGGGTTACCAATTAAGAGGATACTGAAGTTAAAGATTTTAAAGCCTCTTTATCGAATGAATACGCCTTCTATTTATAGGGAAACACATATGCGATGTGCATGAGGATTATGCAGATATGCTGTACGTGAAGATATGGAAGAATCTTGAGGCGGTTATGGTAAAGGCTACTGCTGAGCTAACATGTGGCATGCACGGGGATTCTCTTCTATTGAGATCTTTGAAGAGTTATCAACATAACTGAATAAATGACACGTAACGTGTGCTTATTTGTTTATCGGTTGAACCTGAGCAGATTCTGTTCCTATCTCCGTAGTTGGATTTTGTCTTATCTTAGAGGGCCACTAGTTTAAACAAACCAGTTGGATATGACTCTCGTCCATAAGAACAAACTCCGTCCTTATCTGTGGTTTAAACAAACCGATAAGATATTGCTCTTATCAACATAATCAAACTTTGTCTTATCTTAAGAGCAGCGGTGTAAACGAATCGATAGGGTGGTATCCTGAAAAGATATATACACCCATCTAGACACGTAGAACCATGTCACTTCGTCGGGTTGTTCCACTATGCGAGCTACGCTTCTGACGGAACTTTGATGTCACTGCGCTTTTGGGCGACGAGTAGACTTGTGCTTCAGACGATGGAGTCACTATTCTTTTAGGGCAACGAGTAGACTGTGCTTCAGGCGACGGAGTCACTGTGCTTTCGGACGACGAGTAGATTGTGCTTTAGGCGACGGAGTCAATGTGCTTTCGGGCGACGAGTATACTAGGTGTTGAAGATGAAAGAGCCACTGCGCGTCTAAGTTGAAAGGAGGGCACTGTGTGAGGAAGTGAGCTAGCTATGCTTCTGAACCGAAGCGAGGGCGCAGCGAAGAGGCTGCACTTCTTAATCAAAATGAGGGTGCAGTAGGGAGGCTGCGCTTCTGAATCGGAGCAAGGGCGCAGTAGGGAGGCTGCACTTCTGAATCGAAGGAGCCAGTTTCTGTTAAAGTCTTTAAGAGTAATTAATGACTTCTCTTCTTGCTGGATGTCCTCTTCTTTAATTGTCGTCGTCTTTTGGGAAATTCAAGAAGTCTTTGGCCTAGGACTCAGTAAAACGAACCTATTAAATGAGGTTTATTATGTTGAGTTCTAGGTTTATTCCATTAATTTGGACATCTTTGACCGACGGCCACGTGGCATGTTGGTTGGACCACACTTACCCTATATAAAGGAGAGTTTTTCTGAAGAGTCATCCTCCCCACTTAGCATTCCAAACGCTATGCTCGATCCGGACTTAGCTTTGAACGGCCATTAGCCTTGCACAAGTCGACTGATGGTTGTGGATCCCCTTATTCAAAGAAGTTGTGCCTTTGTAGAAGAATTGCTGCTGAGTTTCGAGATGCACTTGAGCGTTTGGCATAAGGAGTTCAAACCTGAACAATGTCTTGGAGGTCTTCGAGATCCAAGCTTTCGGATTTAGATTGGTTGCCAATCTGAAGAGCCATGGGTTATGATCTGTCCTGCTCAATGGCGGTGGCACGGCCTGTGCTATGGACCGAGTTCTCGCTTGGGCCAATAGCTGCTTCGGGAACTGGCTCGCTCTGATAGCACTGTGCGTCTGGGGGGGGCTGCACGTCTGTAAAGATTAACCCCCTTGTATGGCACTTGTAAAGATTAACCCTCTTGTAGATCTTTAGATGCCTTAGTTCTTTTCATGATAAATCTATAATAGATCCTCGTAGGCAAAGCTCTTTTCTTGTAATCATGATGAATCTGTAATAGATCTTTGTAGGCATGACTTAATAAAGAGCTTTTTATGAACTGTAGTTTCTGATCTTCTATCTGCGCTTTTGGATATCTGCGCTTTTATAAAACTTTGTGTAGCGAAAACACTACCTGCGCTTTTGATATGTTTGTTCCTTTTCACGTTTCTACAAGACCCCCTTCAAAGTGTTTCGAACTTGAATCAAGTTCAAAATACTTTGAACAGAAGTATGACACGTGTCCTTTTCGAGCGAATGCTCAACGTGCCTACTGACAGGCTGTCGTCATGCTTAGGCTTCAGCATTGAATGCCTTGAGCCGTCACTTCATTATAGTTGATCTTAAATCCTTATTTCTAGGGAATGGTCATCATGATCCCAACTTTTCATTCCTATGTTGTTCGAAGAGTTCCCTCAATCACGAAGTGTTTCATCTTCTTTCGTTGACATGGTTGTACCCTATAAGTAAGGGTCATTGGGGAGAGAGAAAAACTTTCTTGTTCTTACCTACCTTCCCACAGAAGCTTTTCGTCAGTCTTCTTCTTCTTTTAAACCTTAACTTTTCCCGCCATGGCTCCCAAGAAATCAAAAATCCCAAAAGCACCTGCGGCGAGCTCCAAGAAGGCTAAAGGAAACTGGCCTGCTTTCGAGGTCGGTGATTTGATGACTTATCGAACATTGGTATGGTAGTTCATAGCGACGTGCGACTGCCTGTCGTAGGTAATAAACTTTATCTGTCGTTCTGCTGAAGCACATGAGCGATCACTCATCGAAGCATAGTCTCATAGATGTGTTGGAGCTTTTCTTACTAATGTGCGTGGACACTCGTTCTTTGGATGAGGGTCTATAGATGCGCTGAAGCTTTGCTCAACCGATGTACATGGTTGTTGCTTTTAATAAAGTAACAACTGTAAAATGTGCTGAGGTTCTTGCTGATGCGCAGGATGCAG
The DNA here is from genome assembly GCA_029216955.1 of Iris pallida. NCBI lineage: Eukaryota > Viridiplantae > Streptophyta > Magnoliopsida > Asparagales > Iridaceae > Iris > Iris pallida. The sequence goes on from JANAVB010004800.1 coordinate 17,156,721, forward strand.
TACCTGTGCGAATGCTCTACTATTGAAAAATGGCTCTACTCAATAGTATATGCTCAGAAGCTAATTACAGAAGCACGGTGCTACTTGGTGATACCTGTACGGAAGATAACTTGCTCAAGTGCAGTGCTATCTGGTAGTACCTGTACGGATGCTGTGCTTTACTAAACACAAATCTGGACTCATGTTTCTTACTTTTTTACAGTTTCTGTGACCACCTCCCTGAATGAGATTCTTTACGACTTCTCTGTCTGTGTGCTGGGGACAAACGTCGAGGAAGAACTCGTTGAGCCAGCTAGAAGGTTGATTTCGGAAGATCAATCGACGGGGCGACTGAATGAAATGTAGGAGCAACATCTGGGCTATTTTTGTCGCATGCTAGATCAGAGTACGCTTACTCCTTCTTTTGATACCGACGCAGGGATGTTAAAGTCCAGTTTCTCTTTGGTGATCAGTTGGCTCTGAAGGAAGCGGACCTCCTTACACTTAAGTTGGCCTGGTATTTTGAGAGCAATGGCCTCCCCTTGTATGTTCCGACAACTGACCGTCATCTTCCGTTGTCCTTCTTCTCCTATTATATCGAAATACGGCGTCTAGAGTAGGATCTGACCCCTAGCCAGGGGGTTTAATCGCAAGCTGTATCAAGGTAGATAAGGGCTCCAAAGGGAGAGATGCTTTTATGGCCATTCGGGGTGGTTCATCGTTCTTCTTACGGTTGCTACTCCCCGGTCGTAGATTCAACGATATTCCTGCGGATGTGCATCCATTTAGGGCTTCAACTTTCGTAAATAGACTTCTGGCGGTCAATTGTACACATCTGACGGGTGCCTACCGGGTCAAAGGTTGGGTTCACTCTAACAAAAAGTGGGGTAACTTTATTCGATGGGCATTGAGCACTTTTAAGGAGGATCTGAGTGGCATTGGCCTTCACCGTGCCATAAAGGGTACTGAGTATGGAATCCCCATCAACTAGTCCTTGTTCCTGGCTTTGCTGAAATTGTTCAATCACCACACCGGGACTTTCTTTCTGTCGTGTAGGGAGATAGGATTGGTTCTCCATGAGATTTTGTCATCCAAAGCTGCCTTGGGGTAAGCGCCCATATGAGGAGTATTGCCCTACTCTCGATGAGCTCGCGGGGTTGGAAAGCAAGTATTTAGAGATGATGGCAGGGTACAAGGAGCTGCTTTGCCACCATCAAGTTTGTATATGCCAGGACTCTGCAAAGGGTCAGCCTCACTTCAATGTGTGGAGGAGGTATTTCTTTGGCGACGATCCGTCGAAACATAGATCGGTTCGTCTTTCCTCTCATAGGGCATATACCACCGCTGAGGTGGAGGAGATAGAGGTAGAGGCCAAGACGCGAGCTCCCTCGCTGGATGTTGAGGGATGACTCGACTCCACGGTCCATAGTTGTTTTTACCAAAATTTAACTCCCATAAGTCCGAAAGCGACTCTAGCTGCCTTCTTGATGATGTGGCTGAGGAAGGCTGTAGTGCCTAGAGGCTCAGGCTCTGTGGAACGACTGAATAGGGAACTTATCATGTCGGCCGTGAGGTTGGATTTTGGTCATTCTCTTACGCTGCTTCCGGCCATGGTTTACAACATTCTTCGAGGCCTATGGGACCTCTCATAAAAGATCAAAGAGTATCGTGGGTGTGCCAGCGAGTTTCCTCAAGCGAAGTTGCCCTACCATTATTTGATAGCCTGGTTGGTACTGCATCATACTGGTTTGATTGTCTCTGCTACCATAGACGATCACGAGGAGGGGGATGCACTTTTGTGCAACTACCATAAGGCAAAGTGGTCTCATATTGGCATTTCTGCCTGTAGGCGACCATTGAACCGCTTGGACAGTTATAGTTTTAGCAGTATTTTACCTTTCTACGGTGGCCATGAAGCTGGTTGACCGGGCCGACAGAAGGGACAAATTAACTGTCGGTGCTTTTCGCTGGTTGTTATCCATTCATCCTTCGCACCTGGTGTACTGGAGCCATAATAAGATATATCTGGAGCTCTATCTACCGAGTCGCTTCGTGTGATACTTTTCATTATAGCCAAACTATGATGAGTAATCCAGTTCGTGTCTTGGCTATGAGGGAAGTTTGTTGGACGGCGCCCACGCTTGGAGTTATTACAACGTCAAATCTACTGGGACAGCGTTTACATTCCCTGACGTGCATGGGGAGCCCCGTGTCTTGTATTCTGCTGTAAAGTTCTACTGTTTGGTGAATAACTTCTCTTCGGGTTATGACCGAGAACGGAGCTTCATTATGGATACGAAGTTTGAGAGGCCCCAGTGGCGGTCTCAGGAGTCTGAAGCTGTAGGATATGGGTCTTCGGATGACTCTAGTGCCTCTCGAGGGCGAAGGGAAGATGTGGTGCCCCTGAGCTCCCTACTGAAATGACAAGCTCGTCCGACGGTAAACCCTCTTTCTGTCATAAAGGTTAAAAGAGTGGCATCCAAGGGTCGTGCTCCCTTACGACCTAGCGTGCTGCCTATTGCGTCGACCTTAAGGGCACATTTTAGTTCCCTTTTTTATTTAAATTTTCACTCGCAGCTTTTTACTTATCCTTATTTTGCTGGTGCAGGCGAGGAAGACGTCGGAGTGACCAGAGGAGTACTATGTCCCTGAGGAGGGCCCAACCACTGAGGCAGAGGGGATTCCTCCTCCTACCTTGTTTGACTATGAGGTAATGGCTTCCAGGGAGGCTCTGTAGTAATACTCGGGGTTGGCCTCGTGTTTTATGGAAGTACCATTCGGGAACATAGGCTTGAGACGGGTCGATCAGCTAAGGATGCTGAAGGCGCTTCTTTTGGTTCCTTCCGGGAGCCTCCTCCTTACGGAGGCATCAAGGGACCAGTGTTGGAAGATTTAGCATTGGCGTATATTGCACCTCAACCCCGAGTGGTACTTGACGAGAATGTCAGAGATCCAGTGGTGGGTATTGTCGACGAGCGGGCTGGTCGAGGCGGTGCGGTCACTGAACAGCCGCCCGCTAAGGCTCCAGCCGAGGCGGTCACTATCGACGGTGCTATTGATGAGCCCATCGATGAAACCCCTAAGGGTTCGACTGAGGAGGAGGAATTGGTCAAGGAGGTTGCTGATGAATCAGTTGAAGAACCCTCCCATGTACTCTCTATGATCGTCTGAAGAGATTATGCTCGAGTCGCATGTTCTGGGTTCGGTTGAGGAGACTATGGATGAACTGGTTGATGACACACCGGTTGAGAAGGCTATTGAGGAGTCGGTCACAGTGACCATTTAGACGTCGACTGCTGTGATTGCTCATGCTCCAATTAGCGCAGCTTCGACTGATGGACCGGCAGGGGAGCTTGTTGAGGAGTCAGTTGCGCGTCAGATAATGTTGGCTCCTATTGTCTCTGTACCGCCAACGACCTCTGTTACAGTGACGGGCCCCTTGCTTTGGTTGTTATCCCTAGGCATATGTTGGCTGCTGAGGCAGCCCCGGGGCCTTCTGTCGCAGCATCTCTGGTAACCCCATGAGTTTGGCTGATAACGCATATTATACCAATATCATGTTGAGCACAATTCGTCCTGCATTGACGTGTGGTATAGAGGTTTTTTTACGAAGCAACCAATCTCTAGATGGGTCCAAAATATAGTGGAGGCCCAGTTGGTGACCTTGTGCGACTATCTGGAGTGTGAGTCTAAGGCCGACGCTATAGAAGATCTGTTGGCTGAATTGGAAGTCGCTGCCTTGGAGCTCCAAAATTTGGAGCGTGGTCTTCCGACTCTAGTCGCTATAGAGTTAGAGAAGATAGACTCTGAGGCATTTCAGTACGAGCAGAAACGACGGGTCCTAATTGATCGATTTGTCGAGGTTGAGTCAGAGATTGAAGTAGTGATTGAAGCTGAAGTGGCTCGGGTTTGTCACCGTACATTTATGGAGGATCAGTGCAAGGCCCTCCAGAAACAGATCTAGAAGTAAGAAGAGACCCTGGCCCTTGCTGAGAGTGACCTGGTCAAGGTTGAGGACTAGAACGAGATCCTTCGCCAACGTTTCGAGACCCTGGCTCGGGAGAAAGAAAGCATTGGCATTTGCCAGGCCGAGCTGGCCCTTGCGTGCCAAAGCCTCTCTCATGTTGAAGATGAAGCCGCTCGCCGTCATGAGGCCGAGCGTCAAGCCCAAGCATTGGTTGGCCCCCAGGTTGCTCTTTTGAAGAGTCGGCTGGAAGAATTTCAGCGCCGGTCTTCTCAGTTTTGATCTTCTTTATGTCTTCTTGTCTCTCGGTTTGTGAGAGAAAAATTTTTGTAACCAAAGAAGGAAAACCTTTTCACTTTATAAATTAAAACATTGGCTTTATTTTTCTGTTTGTCTTTTTTACTTGTGAACTTTTTCTCTCACATGAACGAGGATTCCCTCAGAGGAGCATGTCGTGAGGGAATGGAGATAACTCCATTGAGAATAGGGTGTTTACTCAAAGATTATATGGACATGGTAAACACATAATCCTTTGGTGGTAGACTTTTTCTTACTCAGAGGTAATATGGACGTAGCAAGGATGGACTCTACGGGTGTATAAAATGACTTAGAGGTAATATGAACGTGAAAGGTTCTATTGATGAATATAACAATTAAGGTGGATTGTCATGGAAGATATGTCTACTCATAGGTAATATGGACATGGTAGGCACATCTTCGCTATTGTATAGAATGACAATTCAGAGGTAGTATGGACGTAAAATATTTTCTAGGGAGTTATGACAACACGAGGTCATCATAGAAGGGACGACTACTCAGAGGTGATATGGACGTGGTAGACGTTAATTTCGCTAGGGTGTAAGAAGATAACTCAGAGGTGATATGGACTTGAATTATTTTTCTAATAGGGTGAAGTATAGAAGGGGTGAATTCCTTTAACAGAATCCATGAATGCCCGCAGGGGATGTGGGAGCCTATGCTGGTTTAAACCTCAGGCATAGTATTTTTTCAAGAACTTGTCGTTGATTGGCATCATTAGCAAGTCGCCGTTCTGTTTGACCAATTAGTAGGCACCATTAGAGTAGACCATCTCTATGACGAATGGTCCCTCCCACTTGGGCTCAAACTTTTCAGCCGTCTTGTGAGTCATTACCATCAGTCTTCGAACTGATAAGACAAGGTCACCAAGTTGGAATGTTCTTTCCCAGACTTTCTTGTTGAAGGCTCCAAAAATCCGAGCTTGGTAAAGCTCGATTCGTTATTGAGCTAGCAGACATTTTTTATCCAACACCTCTAACTCTTGTAGCCATCGGTGTTGATTGTCCTCGTCAATCAGCTAGTTGGTGATAGCTACCCGTAAGGACGGGATCTGGATCTCCAGGGGAAGCACTGTCTCGCTTCCATAAACAAGAGAGAATGGTGTGTTGCCCGTGGGTGTTAGAATGGTCGTACGTAAGCCCACAGACATTCGCTGAGCTTCTCATTCCAGTCGCACTTATTAGAAGAAAGGACTTTCTTAAGTAGTTTAATGATAGTTTTGTTGAACGTTTCGGCTAGTCCGTTTGCTGCAGGATTGTAAGCCGTTGATGCCACATTCTGTATTCGATTTTTATCGCAGAATCGATGGAAAATGTGGCTCACGAACTGAGGACCATTATCGTGGATGATCCTTCGAGGAAGGCCAAAACGGTATATGACATGATGTTTGATAAAGCTAATCACATTTATGGTTTTTACCTCTGGCAGAGGTACCGCTTCCATCCACTTAGAAAAGTAGTCGATGATGGCAAGTATGAACCGGTGTCCTCTGGAGGATGATGGACTGATTGGCCCAATGATATCCATTCTCCATGCTTCAAACGGCCAGGCGACCGTCGTGGGGTACAGGAACCCCAAAGGTCGGTGGATGAAGTCAGCATGCAACTGACATATTCGACACTTCTTTACATAATCTACGACATCTGCCATCATAATGGGCCAGTAGTAGCCCATGCGATACAATCTGTCTTACAACTTAGGACCAGGCTGATGGGCTCTGCACGTGCTATCGTGTGCCTCTCTGAGTGCTTCTTGTGCTTATGTCTTGGATAAACATCGCAGGAGAAGCCCGTCGTACGAACGACGATACAGCATCATGGTAGCTATGTCGTAGAAGAACTGGATAGAACGTCTCTTGATAGAAGTAGCTTCCTTCAGGTCTTCAGGTAAAATCCCGTAGACTGCATATTCTATGAACGGGAATCTTCGATCCCAAACGTCAACATTAGCATCTATTTTTACTGAGTAACTCAGATACGTATGTAGATTGTTCTTTGGGCAAAATAGCTCTCGGCCCATTGTCGTGACGGTATATTGGGTTCCCACAGGAGCTGTCAGAGAAGCGGCAAGGCCAGCAAGTGCATCGGCTTCCAAGTTCTACAATCGAGGTATATGTTCTATAAAAAACCCTGTGAAGGTAGAGATGATATCGACTGCTGCTTGGTCGTATGGAACCAGATCTTCATGCCGAACTTTGTAATGTCCTCAAACCTGGTTGGTAATCAATTTCGAGTTGTCATAGGCTTCGATGCAGTCAACCCCCAGCTGTTTAGCAAGCTAGAACCTGATGATGAGAGCATTATACTCAGCGATGTTATTGGTGCATGACTCTATGAGAGAATATGTACGGTGGGTGACCAAGTCATCGGGAGTGATGAGGACCACTCCGACCCTGGCGATAATCTCATCTTTGGGCCCTGTTCTTGAAGCACCGTCAAAGAACATATACCAAACCGAGTTATCCGAGATGGAATTAGACACTAGGACTTCATCAGGGTCGTCATCATAGAGATTTGATGTCTCTAGCACAGGGTACGCTACTAAAAAGTCAGCCAATGCTTGACCATTAACTGTGTTTTATGGGACGAACATCATGTCATAAGGAGTCAAAAGTATCGCCCATGTGGCTAATCGTGAGTTTAAGACCCCTGGCTTAGTCATGAGGACCCTAAGGGGGTTGACTCGGGAGATGACGTGTGTAGTGCCCCATCCCTACATCGTGCCCCGTTATTCCTCCACGGGGTGCGCGAGAAAGGAATACTGTCGCTATCGACTCGGTCGAGACCGATAGGTCCGAATCGATCGAATCGATCGAACGGGAATGGTTGAATTAAGATCCATTCCCCGTTATGGAATGGCTTCTTCGGAACCAAGTCCCATATTCAGTGGGTTGCGCCTCAAGGATTGACTCTGCGGCTGAGTCGGGAGAGACCTCCCGTTGCTCTGCTTTTCACGCCGCTTGCGTTGGTTTTGGCTTTATTTTTTGAATGCATTTTCGTGAATGTTTTCGATGGTTTTCATGGCTTACGTTTCGAACTACGCATTCGTGTCGAATTTTCTTGAATAACACAGTGTTCTAATCGGTTGCTTGTGCGATTTCAGGTGATCGTGTAGGCAACGTCTAGCACGGCCAACCAGTTTCTCGCCTCAAGTAAATACTAAGGTGAGTGGCTGATCCTTCTTCCCTCGACCCTCTTCTCTAATACATTATCAATACTAGACATGTGCTATGCTAGAGGTAATGCAACGACATGAATGATATTCCGATGAACGGTCACACGACGTCCCACGAATACGAACTATACAGATGCTTGTCATATAATATTATCGTGCTTGCAATTATCAAATCATATAGAACCGTGCTAAGGAAGGATGAATCGATTAAATGAATGTCGCAACGATACTATAAGATGTGCCTTGAAATAATAAATTAACTTAGCACGGTCATAGACAACTTGTCGACAATGACGATTGTTTCTTCGGACGGTATCCCGAGGCCACGGGACCATTCCTACCTAGGAAGAAACACAGATAGCTATGCCGGATGCATGCCACGGTAGGCAGTGGCTTTCAATGGGGCTCACTACCTGTGCTGAAGGACCTCTGTCTACCAAGCTATATGTCCAGGATGGCTTGTTGTGCCAGTAACCTTCACGAACGCACTCTATTACATTTTATTATTATCAACATGACAGGGAAGAACATGGTAAGTTTACGCTACGACGGCGCGCTCTGTCGGGGGTAAGATCTATCGTCATTATACGGTTGTGCTTTCAAATATAAGTTTGAATTAAGTAGGATGGCTAGAAACTTCACTAAATATTTGCATGCACGTTCACTTGAATTCTTCAACAAATGAGAGCACGGGATTTAAATTTCCATGCACCAGCACAAAGTGTAAAGTACTGACCCTCGCTCTCAACAGGTACTCGAAACCAGGATAGCGTGCCAAGGAACTGAAGGCGACGCTCCTTTCTTTTGAAGCCTTGCGAGTGCGAAGGCTAACTCTGCAACATTTTGAAGACTCCAACCCAACTGCATCATGAGTCACAAACTCTCGCCGATCCCAGGTCTTAGAGAGTCGTTTTGATGTTTGTAAAAAGGGATATAAATGTATGGAATGACTATCTCATCGATGTCGGTTGTAAGCCCGCGAGGCCTCTTTTGTAATCGAGTCTGTAACCTAACTTATTATCAATGAAAATGCAAGTTTCCTTTTCCAAATGAATGTGTTCAATTTCTCTGCGTACTCTTACATATACTGTTGTTTAGGATAAACTTATGAACCGCCTTATGCAAGCACAACTTAGGCTTGTACGACATCATGCCCAGGGGACGACTATCGATTCTGCCGAATCGGGGCATGACATAATGGTATCAGAGCACGGCTTTACGTCCTTGGCCTCCAGTATCGATTTTTTAGTCTCAAAATCGTTGGTCTCGTGTCGATGAGATATATCGTTCCATACGAGTGAGCCCGCAATAAGTTGGTGACTAATGTATTTTGCCTTCAAAATTCCAGAAGACACGTCGGTGAACGTAGCGGTGAACGAAGAAAGTGCTTCGAGCGGCTCGAGTAGCTCGAGACCCGGACCCTCCAACGATGCCATGGAGCAGATGTTGCGTATGCTGGAAGTGCAACAACTACAAGCTGAGGAGAGTCAATGCCAGAATGAGCAACATCGACGGCAGACGGAGGCACGTCAAACTCAGTTCGAGGCCCGATTCGATGCACAAATTAAGTTGCAACAGAAGCAGCTTGATACTCTCCAGCAGATCGTTCAGATGGTGGTGGCCAACAATAACTCCGCGACAACCCATGCCGTAACCGAGCCGGCGGCTAGACAAAGTGAAGTCGATCCGGAGGCACCCGAGCCTACACATGCAGCACCGAAGACCCCTCCTGGGCGATCGACTGGTTGGAGGAACTGGAAGATAAGTTCGAGCTTCTGGGCATCGAAGAGTCCAAGAAAGTCGCATGTGCTCAACTTCTACTCCGGTCGAACGCGCACGACTGGTGGGCCGTGCAAAAGCCAGCGATCAGACGCGACGACGAGACAGCAGTAATTTTTTGGGCCACCTTCTGCGAGGCGTTCGAGATCGAGTACCTCCCCGAAGCCGTTCGACAAGAGAAGAAAAATGAATTTATGCAGCTAAGGCAAGAGAATATGACAGTGCGGCAGTATGCAGCAGAGTTCAACAAGTTAGCCAAGTTTGTTGGAGAATTTCTGCCCTTCTTGGCGAGTCATGCTCGACGGTTCGAAGTGGGTCTACGACCATCCATCTACGCCCATGTGTCCGTTCCGCAATACAAAACGATGGGGGAGTCTCTCAACCACGCCCTTCGCCTTGAATGCCAATATCCTCCAGGTGTTGTCGGCGCTGTGCATACCTACAATCACAAATGCCCTAGCCATGCGGGAGGAAACAACGTGACCAAGTGTCAGAACAACGAGCACCAGGGCGGACATCAGGTGCGAAACCAGGGACCTCACTGCACAAAATGCAACCGGAACGGACATCTCGCCGTCGACTGTGAAGTTCAAAATGGCGGATATTTCATTTACAGAAAAAAGGGGTCACTTTCATGGAGATTGCCCGAAGCGTAGAAGAAACAACTTGGACGTGCCTCAGCATCCACAACACCGTCCGGGGAATCAAGTTTCGATGCCTCGAGCACCTCAACCTGCACCGCAAAATGGCCAAGACCGTCGCCCCAATGCCCAGGGTCGCGTCTACGCTATGACTCGAGATGAAGTGCTTGCGTCAGATACGGTCGTGACAGGTATACTTAGTTTCAATAATGTGCCTGCTCGTGTACTATTTGATTCAGGTACTTCGTATAGTTTTATATCGGCAGACTTTGCCGCCGAGCACAAATTTTCGATAATATCATTAGATCTCGACCTTAGCGTAAGCACACCTTCCGGTACACCGATACTCACTAATTTAGCATGCGCTGATGGAATTATCTGTATTGGCGATCAAAAGATCGGTCTTGACGTGATAGTCCTAGATATGAAGGACTTTGATATCATTCTGGGAATGGATTGGCTCGGGCCGTACAACGCAACCATAGACTATGCCAGAAAGACGGTTACCTTCCGCATACCAAGAGTGCCTGAATTCTGCTTTTCGTGTGGCGAGGCGTCGTCGACCTGCATGCTAATTTCGGCAATTTCTGCTCGGGAGATGCTGCATTCTGGGTGCGAAGGCTATTTGGCGTCCGTCCGAGACATGCGACAGGATGGTGTAAATGCGGGTCAGACCGACGTTGTGGCAGAATTCCCCGATGAGTTCCCGGACGAGCTACCTGACATGCCCCCCGACCGAAAAATCGAGTTCAGCATCGATACATTTCCCGATACTCGATCGACTTCCAAGGCCCCGTACAGAATGACCGTCGAACTGAAGGAACTCAAGGTCCAGTTACAAGAGTTACTCGATAAAGGGTTTATTTGGCCTAGTGTTTCACCGTGGGGAGCGCCCATGTTTTTCGTGAAGAAGAAGGATGGGTCCATACGTCTGTGCGTCGATTACCGAAAGCTGAACAAGGCCACCATCCGGAACAAGTACCCATTGCCCCCGCATAGACTACTTATTCGATCAACTGCAAGGTGCCTCGATATTTTCGAAGATTGATCTTCGCTCGGGCTATCATCAACTCAAGATCAAGTCAGACGACGTACAAAAGTCAGCCTTTCGCACTCGGTACGGCCACTACGAGTTCCTGGTGATGCCATTCGGCCTGACAAATGCCCCTGCCGCCTTCATAGATCTGATGAATCGGGTATTTTGACCCTTCCTTGATAAATTTGGGGTAGTCTTTATTGACGATATTCTCGTCTACTCGAAGGACAGGGCATAGCATGTAGAACATCTACGCGCCGTGCTCCAGACACTTCGAGAAAATGAGTTATACGCGAAGCAGAGTAAGTGCAAATTTTGGCTAAGCAGCGTATCCTTTCTTGGTCACATCATTTCGTCCGAAGGCATTGCAGTCGACCCGAAGAAAGTGGAAGCTGTTGCTGATTGGAAGCGGCCTGTGTCTGCTAGTGAGATTCGAAGCTTTCTTGGTTTGGCGGGATACTATCGACGTTTCGTGAAAGACTTCGCGAAGATTGTATCGCCACTGACTCGCCTCACTCAAAAGGGAGTCGTGTATGAGTGGTCGGATGACTGTGAAGCTTCATTCCGGGAGCTAAAACAGCGACTAATTTCGGCACCTATACTCGTACTTCTGGATGGGCTAGAGGGTTTTCAGATATTTAGCGATGCTTCAGGCCAGGGCTTGGGATGTGTGCTCACACAGCGAAACAAGGTGATATCATTCGCCTCCAGACAGTTAAAGCCGCACGAGAAGAACTATCCTACGTACGACTTGGAGTTAGTGGCGATTGTGTTCGTATTGAAATTATAGCGTCACTATCTATATGGTGTGGCGTGCACGATCTATACCGACCACAAGAGCCTCAAGTATCTCTTCACCCAGAAGGAATTGAACTTGCGACAGAGGCGCTGGCTCGAACTGATCAAAGACTATGACTTGACGATCGACTACACTCCGGGCAAGAGAAATATGGTGGCGGATGCTCTGAGTCGAAAATATCTTGCCTCGCTATCCATCAACCGCAGACTACTACAAGATCTAGAAGAAATGGGCATCGATCTCTGGGTTCGATTCAGGAATATACGGTTGGCGCAGCTGCAGTTAGAGCCGAGTTTGTTGGAAAAGATCATGGCCGCTCAGAAGGATGATCCGTACCTAAAAAAATGCGCGAGCAAATTTTGACAGGTAGTGCGACCGACTTTGCGGAAGATAAGATCGGCGTACTGAGAATGAATGGCCGACTATGTGTTCCGGATGATTCAGAACTACCAAAGAAGATAATATCGGAGGCACATTTTGTGAAATATACCTTGCATCCAGGCAGTACCAAGATGTATAAGGACCTCCATACGACCTTCTGGTGGGACGGAATGAAGAGAGATATGGCGCTCTTCGTGTCGCAATGCATGGCCTGTCTGCAGGTGAAAGCTGAGCATCAGCGACCGGGCGGAGAGATGCAGAACCTTGCCATTCCAGAGTGGAAATGGGATCATGTCACGACTTTATTGTTGGCCTGCCGAAGAAACCACGGGGGAACGACGCCATCTGGGTTGTCGTCGATCGACTAACCAAGTCAACATACTTTATTGCCATCAAAGTTACTTGGAGCGTTGATCGCCTGGCGCAGATTTATCTTGACGAGATAGTACGGCTGCAAGGAGTTCCAGTATCCATCGTCTCCGATCGGGATTCACGGTTCATGTCGCGGTTCTGGAGTAGCCTTCAGTCGGCGTTGGGTACCAAGTTGTAGTTCGGCTCAGCTTACCATCCTCAGACCGACGGCCAAACGGAGCGCGTTAATCAGATTCTCGAGGACATGCTACGACTTTGCGCAATTGACTTCAAATCAAGCTGGGACGTCCACCTACCGCTGGAAAAATTTTCATACAACAATAGCTACCAGTCCAGCATCCAAATGGCACCGTATGAAGCTTTGTACAGACGGAAGTGCAGATCGCCCATTTGCTGGGATGAAGTCGGGGAACGGCAGATACTCGGCCCGGAGCTGGTGGAACAGACTATGGAAAAGGTCAAGCTAATTCAGAAAAGACTGAAGATTGTACAGAGTCGGCAAAAGAGCTACGCCAACACCCATCGAAGACCGCTTGAGTTCCGGGTGGGCGATCATGTGTTCCTGAAGGTGTCGCCCATGCGAGGAGTTACTCGGTTCGGCGCAAAGGGAAAGCTGAGTCCGAGATTCATTGGGCCGTTCGAAATACTCGAGCGGGTCGCCCCAATGGCCTATAAAATTGCCCTACCGTCGGCGCTTGAAGGTGTGCACAATGTCTTCCACGTCTTCCAGTTGCAAAAGTACGTGCACGACCCTAGCCATGTGGTAGATTTTGGCCAGCTGGAGCTAAAGTCTGACTTATCCTACGTTGAAGAGCCAGTTCAAATCTTAGAATGCAAGGATAAGCTGCTGTAAAATCGGGCGATCCCTCTCGTTCGCGTACTCTGGAGGAACCATGCAGCAGAAGAGTCGACATAGGAACTCGAGTCAGAGATGAAGGAAAAGTTTTCTTCATTGTTTTCATAGAGGTATGTTCTGTTCTTAAGTTTCGAGGGTGAAACTTTTTCTTAGTTGGTTATGGTGTAGTGTGCCGTCCCTACATCGTACCCCGTTGTTCATCCAAAGGGTGAGCGAGAAAGGAACACTGTCGCTATCGACTCGGTCGAGACTGATAGGTCCGAATCGATCGAATCGATCGAACGGGAACGGTTGAATTAAGATCCATTCCCCGTTATGGAATGGCTTCTTCGGAACCAAGTCCCATATTCAGCGGGTTGCGCCTCAAGGATTAACTCTGCGGCTGAGTCGGGAGAGACCTCCCGTTGCTCTGCTTTTTACGCCGCTCGCATTGGTTTTGGCTTTATTTTCTGAATGCATTTTCGTGAATATTTTCGATGGTTTTTATGGCTTACGTTTCGAACTTTGCATTCGTATCGAATTTCCTTGAATAACAAGTGTTCTAATCGGTTGCTTGTGCGATTTTAGGTGATCGCGTAGGCAACGTCTAGTGCGGCCAACCAGTTTCTCGCCTCAAGTAAATACTAAGGTGAGTGGCTGACCCTTCTTCCCTCGACCCTCTTCTCTAATACATTATTAATACTAGACATGTGCTATGCTAGAGGTAATGCAACGACATGAATGATATTCCGATGAACGGTCACACGACGCCCCACGAACACGAACTATACAGATGCTTGTCATATAATATTATCGTGCTTGCAATTATCAAATCATATAGAACCGTGCTAAGGAAGGATGAATCGATTAAATGAATGTCGTAACGATACTATAAGATGTGCCTTGAAATAATAAATTAACTTAGCACGGTCATGGACAACTTGTCGACATGGGCGATTGTTTCTTCGGACGGTATCCCGAGGCCACGGAATCGTTCTGGCCTAGGAAGAAACATGGATAGCTATGTCGGATGCATGCCACGGTAGGCAGTGGCTTTCAACGGGGCTCGCTACCTGCGCTGAAGGACCTCTGTCTACCAAGCTATATGTCCAGGATGGCTTGTCGTGCCAGTGACCTTCACGAACGCACTCTATTACGTTTTATTATTATCAACATGACAGGGAAGAACATGGTAAGTTTACGCTACGACGGCGCGCTCTGCCGGGGGTAAGATCTATCGTCATTATACGGTTGTGCTTTCAAATATAAGTTTGAATTGAGTAGGATGGCTAGAAACTTCACTAAATATTTGCATGCACGTTCACTTGAATTCTTCAACAAATGCGAGCATGGGATTTAAATTGCCACGCACCAGCACAAAGTGTAAAGTGCTGACCCTCGCTCTCAACAGGTACTCGGAACCAGGATAGCGTGCCAAGGAACTGAAGGCGACGCTCCTTTCTTTTGAAGCCTTACGAGTGCGAAGGCTAACTCTGCAACATTTTGAAGACTCCAACCCAACCGCACCATGAGTCACAAACTCTCGCCAATCCCAGGTCTTAGAGAGTCGTTTTGATGTTTGTAAAAAGAATTGTACCGATGCTCGGCCCTAATTATGGTCCTGCTGAGGTAGTAGATTTCTTGTTCGTGACCTTTATTGCTCCTCTGGGCTAGCAAAGCACCGAAAGAATGGTCTATTGCTCGGATATACAGCAGAAAAGGTTTCCCTACGACTGGTGCCACCAGTACCAGAGGACTAGTGAGGTACTTTTTGATATCGTTGAACGCGTGTTGGCATTCTTCTGTCCAGACAAAAGAAACCCCTTTCTTCATCAGTTTGGTAAAAGGTTGACATCTGTCAGAAAGATTTGCTATAAATCTTCTGATATATGCCAAGCGCCCTTGCAGGCCTCGGTGCTCGCAGAGATTCTTTGGAGGATCCATGTCCAAGATCGCCTTAGTCTTCTCTGGATCAATATGAATGCTCTTGGCTGTGATGATAAAGTCCAAGAATTTGCCAGTGGAGACTCCCAAAAATAATTTAGTTGAGTTCATTTTCGGTTAATATGTTCGCATTAAGTCGAACACTGTTCTCAAGTCATCCAAGTGACTGGATTTCTTTTTGTTGTTGACGAAAATGTCATCAACATAACATTCTACCATCTTTTGGAGGTGCTTACGAAATATAGTGCTCATTGTTCGCTAGTATGTTGCTTCCGCAATCTTTAACCCGAAGGGCATCACTGTGTAACAGTATATCCCTTTTGGAGTTTGAAATGAAGTATGCTTTTCGTCTTCAGGAAACATCTTGATTTGGTTGTAGCATGAGAAACCATCCATAAAGGACATACGCTCGAAGCCACAAGTGTTGTCGATCATCACATCGGTGATCGGGATGGAAAACTCATCTTTTGGGCAGGCCGAGTTGAGTTCCCTGAAGTCTATGAAGACCCAAATTTTTTTGTTCTTCTTAGTGACTGGGACAATATTAGCCACCCAATCTGGGTGTTGTTCTTCGTGAATGAAGCTAATCTCTAAGTGTTTGTCGACTTTTTCCTTGATAACATCCATAATGTTGGGGCGGAAATGCCGTTGTTACTGTTTGACATGCTTAGAATTGGGTAGGATGTTGAGACGGTGTATGGTAACTTACAGGCCTAAACCTGGCATGTCTTCGTAGTTCCATGCAAAGACGTCAATGTATTCTCGGATAAGCTGTATCAGATATTCTTTGTCATCTACTGTCAATCTTTTACTAATGAAGATGGGTTTAGGAGAAACCTCATCTTCTAGCTCGACTTGGACGACTTCGTCTTCAGTAGAAGGTTCACGCTGTTCGAAGCACCATTCCTATTGGGATCCCAGGGTTCATCCTCGAAGTATTCGAGTATTTGGTCTTCATCCTCGACTGGGGGATCTGCAGAGACCATATTAACGGACAATATCTTTTTGAAGGCTTGGCCGATACTGGTATCGGAGTCATAGGTTAAGGAATCAGAGGAGTGCGAATGCATCATGGCCTCCAGTTTCGAGCTCTCTGAAGTTGTTGTGGGTGTAACAAAACCAAACCCCCAGCGAGTGCGCTGATAGTAGTTTTGGGACTTTTCCTTTGGAGCACGAAGTCATAAGGAAAGGCATCGGCCTTTGCCATAGTTCAGTCCTCTGTTACTGTTCAAGTCATAACCCATTTTGTAGATAAGGTTTTTGGTTTGAGTAGTGTAACGCTAGAGTTGCATCTTGCCGTTATCGAGTTCTGGTTCTGCCGGTGCCAGTCATTGAGGATGCTCTAATCAGCCGAAGATGATGGGTTCCCCCTCCTTCTTTTTTGCTGGAACCAAGAAGTAGGCGCCTTAAGAAGGGACAACTTGGCTTACGAGGTTTACGGTTGTCACTTGTCTTTGCAGCATATATAAAGTGTTGTCTAAGAAATACCTAGGGTTCCAATGCGCACAAGAGTAATTCAAAGATAACTTCCTATTAATGAAATACAAAATTTTATCCCGAGGATTATATCATATAAAGAATACGCTTCAGTATTGGCGCATATGTAGTCTCCCAACTCTTCATCCGTGAGCACCAAGGCTGTTGCAGAAGAAGGTGGAGGACATTTCCACTTCAGCTTGACTACCAAGGGTGCTGCAATTGGAGGTTCATGTGACCTCGGAGTTGGCTTTGGAGCCTTTCGGGGAAGCCTTATTTACATAGGCTCCTGGCCAACTTCTGACATGGTCGAGGATGATCTAGCCGAAGCTTTGCCTCGGAGCTTGATGACGAAAGGAGTTGATGTCCTGGAAGGTTTCCCCCTCAATCGAACCCTCGATGGTTCTTCAGTGATAGATGCGCTTTCTGTCTTATCGTTGACATCATTGGCATCGTCGTCATATAGGACTGATTTGTATATATCAGCATCTGTACAGTATGCTTCGACTCCTCGGAAGGGATCGATGTCAGCAAATTCGGTCTTGACAGTCCCGTCACAGGCCACATACTTCATGTATTGATGGAGAGTGGAGGGCACGATCATGTATTCACGAATCCATGGTCATCCCAACAGCATATTCTAGTTTATGTTGGCTTTAATGACGTAGCAAGTAACGTCAGTCTGGAGATCGCCAATTTGGCATTTCAGGCAGATCTTGCCCGGTGGTTCACTTTTTCTAGCATTGAAACCACTAATTGTAGTGTTCGACGCAGATAGCCGATGCATCGGGATCCCCAAAGCTTGGAGTAAACTCCGAGGGATAATGCTGAGCGAAGAGCCATGGTCGATGTGGATGCGATCGACCTTAATGGCACTAACGTACCCTGTATAGTACAGGGGTCGGTTGTGCCAATTGTTTTTCAGTAACATGTCCTACTCAGTGAAGGTGATATTAGGGATCAGCTCGACCACACTATGACAATATGGACATTCAGCAGGGTTCTCCTTCGGCGGTTGCACCTGAGTGAGGAAGGAGTCAGTATTCTATAAAGCTTCACTGAGGGCGTCTCGAGTCTTTTTGGAGAGATGGAGAAGCTCAAAGAGTGATAGTCGAGCCGATGTGTTGGC
The DNA here is from genome assembly GCA_029216955.1 of Iris pallida. NCBI lineage: Eukaryota > Viridiplantae > Streptophyta > Magnoliopsida > Asparagales > Iridaceae > Iris > Iris pallida. Next base: position 17,174,548 of record JANAVB010004800.1, read on the forward strand.
TAGCTGCACCAATATATAAAAAATTTAGGGCTTGATTGGCCCTACTGTCGAGTCTTTTCTCAGAGGCTTGTCAAAGTGAACCTCCTTCTGCTTCTGGCTATCTGCAGCAGGAGCTTAGGACGGGCCTACTTCCGATGCATCAGGGGCGTTAACGGATGGAGATGTTTCAACCTCCTTCTGCTTCTGGCTATCTGCAGCATGAGCTTAGGAGCTTAGGACGGGCCTACTTTCGATGCGTCAGGGGCGTTAACGGACGGAGATGTTTCTTCCTCCGGAGCTTGGTTCTCTTCTCGCTGGTGAGGCAAACGAGTGGTAACCAGGGTGTCAACAGTTGTCGTAGAGATCATGCGACACAACCTGACCTTCTTTCCCTTGCCAGAGTGTGCTGCAAGCATCATCATATCTGGATTAAGATCAGGATGGATCTACATTACTTTGCCTCGCGGTGTCGTAAATGGGATGAGGCCTTAGGCGTTGTCACGGGCCGGAAAGATTGACTACTTCCATCGTCGCTCTCAGGATGGGGACGACGCCGACTTGAGCCTCTGTTCTCAAAAAACTTCTGAACTAAAGAGTGACCATGTTGGCGATAACAATCTTCTCCTCATAATCAAGTAAGATGACTTTAGCGTCGATGAGGCGCTGGATTTGTCTTTTCAATATGTAAAAATCATGCGTCGAATGTTGGACATACTTGTGGAAGTGGCAGTATTTTGGATTGTCTACCTTTTCCACTTCATCGGGACGCTTAGGCGGCGGGAGCTGAAGTTTGCCACTCTTTGCCAACATATCGAAGAGCTCTAATGTGTCTTCGTCGTTGAAAAAGTAGGTCTCTTTCGGCCTCTGCGCTTCGGTCGGCTTCGGGTTCGCTGATGCCGGACCTTTATAAATGTTGACGGTCATGGCTTGCTTCCCTTTTTTCGTCTTTGTTGCCAGATAAGCGCTTCCCTTCATCATCAAGGAAGGAAAAGTTCAGTCCCAGCAATTGTGCATCCTACGCTTTTCTTTGAGCTACATCCGCCTCTGTGATAAAAGGCGTCCACTCTACGCATGAAGCACTGTGCTACAGCTTGATCACAGGAAGCATGTTCTTGCGGCATGAGTCCATAAACGTGGGCTCAGGTATACCAGGAGGTAACCTCAATACGGCCTGACGGAAGCGCTCAATGTATGTGCGCACCAGCTCTTTCTCCTTCTGAACGATGTCCATGAGAGTCGACAACGTCATGTCCATTCCTCCTTCGTAGAATCGATTGAGGAATAGGTTCGTCAAGTCTTCAAAGGACGAAATACAGTTGTCCGGAAGGCTGCAAAACCATTCGTAGGCTACCCCCTGTAGGGCTCCTATAAATATGTTGGTGAGGAGGGCATCATCCTTTGGTAGATGTCCCGTTACTGAGGCAAAGTATCGACAGAGAGACTCCTTTGCATCGAACGTCGTGAGCGTCTACGGATTATATTTGGGAGAATAGATCACATTGTCCCATTCGGTAGGATATGGCTGCCGAATCCCCATTTTTTGGAGTGTTGCTCGTTTTTCTTTGGCATCGTAGCGAGCGTACAATTCTTTGATGGCCTGCTGTATTTCATTTGATACTGTAGGCCCAGTTGTTGATGGAGTAGATGACGCTGGCACTGCTTGGCTCGCGATGGGAAGCACATTAGACCCACCATTAGCCATTGGATCTAAATCAGGAGTGGAGCCAGAAGGGGTCAATCTCTTCTTGATCTCCAGAACAACAGAAGCTAAGGACTTCATAGTAATTTTCAGCATGTTTAGGCTCTCCTCGAGAACCTCTATACGTTTCTGCTGACTATAGCCCTCGCTGCTTTCCATGTTATTATCACCTTCAGCCATAAACACGGACACATGTGCGGGTGGATAGAAGGGACATTAGATCTTTTGCTCTTCGGTTCAGAGGGCTGAGTCCCATCGTCTTGAGGATAGATCGGCAGGTTGCAATCATCCTCTAACTCATTGTAATTACTTTTCCCCACTTTTTGGCAACCTGCGCCTGCGAAGATATCTGTGTCATACAATCCTTCGTTGGTTTGGAATACAGGATTGTCATAAATGGTGGAGGAGTGGCCACCCCAAGCATCTGACATGGCATCTTTTTGCGACAAGGAGCTAGACTTGGTGCACGTGTGTTGGAACACACCTATGTTGGGTACTTTCATCTTGCTACTCCAAGGCCGCTTCTTAGGCTTGTTGGCCGAAATGGAAGGGTTTTTGGACAGCTACTTGAGAGATGGAGAACACCATGTCGTATTGCATGGAGCAACACGGAGTTCCTCTTCTTCTTCGTTCGACGACCCTGGTCGAGTCCATGACGTACAACCGCTATTAGTCGTAGTCTTTGGAAGACGAACTGTCTCCTTAGTGGCGATATGGATGCCTAGTGACAGCAATAGTTGATGGTGATCTGGGTGCAAGTATGCCTTGGTTTAGGCATACCTTACGTCGCAGGCTCCTCTTCTGCTTTACGCTTGTAGAAAAGCGTTGGGATCTTCATTCCTTTACCCTCATTGTACGTACAAGGAAGCTGTACGCAGGAGTGAAGATACGGAGATAGCTTCTCTCTTCTTAGTCCCTGCGCGCGAGACATGCTTAGGTCCCGATCAGAAAGTTGCTGATGAGGTAGACTCCTTCCGTACTTACAGGAACACTGTTCGCGTGAGTCTTTCTCAATGGGATGTACCCCCTGGCTTAAGTTGTGCACATGAGTGCTCAAGCGACAGTGGGGTTCTACCGGTCGAGGCGTTGAGGCACTCGGACCAGTTTTTTATAGCTTTCCATTGGCTGCGTGTGTGAGTGTCAACACGGGCCTTTGGTCGTCTATTGGCATAGCACGTTGGTTGCACAAGGCGTGTGTTGCCTTATATTTCTTCCTACTACCCCTAGAGGGTGCATAGTATTCAGAATCCAATGTAGTGGTTGGCATAGCACTTTGGCCGCGTAGGAAACGTGCTGCCTTGGATCTCTTTAAGTTACCTGCAGGAGGTGCGTAACATTCAGAGTCCAATATAGCCTTACCCGATAGGTAGGCAATTCTGTCAAAGACAGATCTTCTCGCTGGCATCGTTCCCTACATAAGCGGTTGAGCTACTGCGTGCTTCCTTCAGCGTTATGCCTTTGTTAGGCACGCCACAGGAGAGCCATACTCTTCAATGCGCTTTCCCGGAGTGGGAATCGCGTGAGGCGGCATGGCAGCCGTAGCCAAAGTCTTTTTCTGGTCTTCATCGGTGGAGCGTAGTCCCCTCCATGGTGTTGCTCATCGCAGCCGCCTTCGGCACCCAGGTGCATCGAGTCTTCTTTGGTTTTACGAACGTCTTTGAAGGACTCGACTTCTCCTCAGAAAGGAGATCTTCAAATGCTTGTTGGTCGAAATATACGACCAACGTCTTCTGGACAGATCCCAGCAAGTTGTTGTCAGATTGTGCCACTACCTTCTCGTTGATGGAGAAGGAAGTCCCCAACAGAGTTGCCATCTTGTTTGCCATAACAAAAGGTTATACAAACTTTTTGTATTTTAAACGTAAAAAGAGTAAATCGATTCCTAAACAGGATATCTAAGTATAAAATATTTGGAAAAGTGTGGCGGTGGAGATAGAGCACTGCAGCGGCTCCTTTACTCCTTGACGATCTGACGATGAGTTAAACTTGCTTTGGCTTTCTGGTGCTGGTGATTGAAACTCTAGGGTTACAATCAAGAGGATGCCGAAGTTGAAGATTTCAAAGCCTCTTTATCGAAGGAACACTCCTTCTATTTATAAGGGAACACATATGCGATGTACATAAGGATTATGCAGATACGATGCCCAGGAAGATATGGAAGAATCTTGAGGCGGTCACGATGAGGGCTACTGCTGAGCTGACATGTGGCAGGCACGAGGATTCTCTTCTATCGAGATATTTGGAGAGTTATCAACATAACTGAATAAACGACATGTGGCATATGCTTATTTGTTGATCGGATGAACCTGAACAGGTTCTGTTCCTATCTCCGAAGTTAGATTTTGTCTTATCTTAGAGGGCCACTGGTTTAAACAAACCAGTTGGATATGGCTCTCGTCCATAAGAACAAAATCCGTCCTTATCTGTGGTTTAAACAAACCGATAAGATATTGCTCTTATCAATATAATCAAATTCTGCCTTATCTTAAGAACAACGGTTTAAACAAACCGATATGGTGGTATCCTGAAAAGATATATACACCCATCTGGCCACATGAAACTAAGTCACTTCGTCGGGCTGTACCGCTATGCGAGCTACGCTTCTAACGGAGCTTTGATGTCACTGTGCTTCTGGGTGACGGGTAGGCTTATGCTTCAGGCGATGGAGTCACTAAGCTTTTAGACAACGAGTAGACTGTGCTTCAGGCGAAGGAGTTATTGTGTTTTAGGGCGACAAGTAGACTGTGCTTCAGGCGACGGAGTCACTCTACTTTCGGCCAACGAGTAGACTAGGTCTTGAAGACGAAAGAGTCATTGTGCGTCTAAGTTGAAGCGAGGGCACTGTATGAGAAAGTGAGCTAGATGTGCTTCTGAGCCGAAGCGAGGGTGCAGCGAAGAGGCTACGCTTCTGAGTCAAAGCGAGGGCACAGTGGAGAGGCTGCACTTCTGAATCGAAGCGAGGGCGCAGTGGGGAGGCTGTGCTTCTGAATCAAAGCGAGAGCACAGTGGGGAGGCTACGCTTCTGAATCGAAGGAGCCGATTTCTGTCAAAGTCTTTAAGAGCGATTAATGACCGCTCTTCTTGATGGACGAGTCGGTAGTCCTCTTCTTTAGTTATCGTCGTATTTTGGGAAATTCAAGAAGTCTGTGGCCTAGGACTCAGTAAAATGAACCTATTAAATAAGTTTTGATGTGCTGAGTTCTAGGTTCATCCCATTAATTTGGGCATCTTTGACCGACGGCCATGTGGCATGTTGGTTGGACCACACTCACCCTATATAAAGGGGAGTTTTTCTGAAGAGTCGTCTTCCTCTCTTAGCATTCCAATCGCTATGCTCGATCCTGACTTAGCTTTGAACGGTCATTGACCTTGCACAAGTCGGCTGATGGTTGTGGATCCCCGCATTTAAAGAAGTTGTGCCTTTGTAGAAGAACTGCTACTGAGTTTCGAGATGCACTTGAGCATTTGGCATAAGGAGTTCGAACATGAACAATGTCTTAGAGGTCTTCGAGATCCAAGCTTTCGAATTTGGATTGGTTGCCAATCCGAAGAGGCACAAGTTGTGCTCTGTCCTGCTCAATGAATCTGTAGTAGATCTTTGTAGGCATGACTTAATAAAGAGCTTTTTATGAACTGTGGTTTCTGATCTTCTGTCTACGATTTTAGGTATCTGCACTTTTATGAAGCTTTGTGCAGCGAGAACACTACATGAGCTTTTGATATGTTTGTGCATTTTTATGCTTCTACAGAGAGCTATACTTTTAGGGATGTTGTGAGAGCTGTGCTCTTGAGCTCTGCTATAATAGTTATGGAGGCTGCGCTTTCTGGACGTCGGAGAGGCTTGTACTTTTGGGGTACGTTAGAGGTCGTGCTCTCGACTGACAGCAGATACTGATATCTAATATCTGTTATCTGACAGCTGACAGCTGATAGCTATCCCCTGACATTTGTGTTAGGCATAAATATTAAAGTAATGGCCCAGGGTTTTTGAAGATTTATGAAGCTGCACCTTTGGATGCTGCAATTTTAGGTACTCCCGGGCACTGTGCTTTTGAGAAGCTCTGAAGTGCTAGATTTTTTAGAAACATTTGGGTCAAACACTCCTTATTTCTACCATTACGTGGGGTTCGAGAAGTGATATTCTTTGACTAAGGACTTAGTCAAGAAGTCTTATAAATGAGATTCATTGTGATGAATACGAGGTTCATCCAATTAACTCGGAGCCTTTGACTGGCTGCCACTTCGCATATGGGTTTGACCACATAAAACCTATAAATTGGAGTATTTCTAGGGCACAACTCATTCATGCATCCCTCTCTCCCACTTCATGTTGGAGACAATGTTGTACTCCGATGACCATGAGTCTTCTCCTTGGCGAGCTTGATAGAATTTGTTCCAGTCAGAGGCTAGGATTGCAGAACTCTTTGTTCACAGAAGTAGCAAGCTTGATGAAGGAGTATTTAAGAAGAACCCTTCTGACTATGGACGGAGTTGCCCCTATTTATGCAGCGTGCTTGCTATGCGTTGGTTCGAGATGACGCTGAATGCCAAGATGTTGAATACGGGGGCTTGGATTTATTGCCATTCCTATCCCTGTCCAGTCGACGTTTAGGATCTACATTGAGAAAAGGCCCTTTACTTGGCCTATATTTTAGGGACATCGAGAAAAGGCACTTTTTTGCATACATTGTGAAATGCTTTTTAGGCTGTCTGTATGCTGCGCTTTTGTATGCTGAGCTTTTATATGCTACGCCATTGTATTTTGAGTAGGTAGATAGCATTATTTATGTAATTATAAACATAAAAAATTTGTAATAGACTTCCACTATTTTGTAATCATGATTTTTAATAAAGAATCTTGTTTATGCACTTTTTCTCTTCTAAATATTTTATGTCTGAAGTGCACAACAGTTTTGCTAAATGTTGCGCTTTTCCTTTCATGCTTCTGCATACAAATGTAACCGTAAAGAAAATACGTGAACTGAAGGGTAAATACAATAACCAGTATAAGTGATATGCACATAAGAATATGTTCCAGATCTCAAGCTTCAGGACACTGAGGCTCACAAGCTCCTCGGCACCATTGTCTGATGCTGATTGTGTGACGGTTTGTATTTTGTCATTTGGTCTGTATCACTCTAAAATTGTCCTTTTTCTTCTTTGTAATTATTAATGATAAAAAAAGCCATGGTTGAGGCCTGTGGTAAGGGATATCCTGGGTTAGGCGTTCAGTGGAGATTTTAAAACTTACCTTTGTTCTCAAAAAAATTATTAATGATGAAATATAGAGAAGTTATTTATTGAATTATTTACGTTCTTGTACGATTGTCGATATTTTTATGCTTAAAAATACTTTAACAGTTACAAAAGGTTAGTCTTTTTACCAGTATTCTTAACACAGGTGCCTAGGCTCCAAGATACACAAATCTGCCTTGCTTAGGTTGTGATTTATCTTCCTTGTGCATCATGACCTGTTTTGGGTATTGTTGGCCCATTGGTCATAGTCACATCTGATTTTGATAGTCAACATAGACTTTGGTCGATACACAAATAATTTATTACAGGTACAAGAACAGAACATCTACTTCCAAAAAGCTACTACTCGTCGTCTTTGTCACTACAGATGCAGATCAAAGAATTATTTTCTATTTTATTCTGTATTTTATCCTTTTTATTGAGTCTAGGGATAATGTAAGGTTGATCGGATTGACAACTTTTTTTCTATACTCCACATTCAAAAGCCAACCTATATACCCAATCCTATATCAATTCCTATACCCAATCCTACATCAATCCTATATCCAATATCCATACCAAAAGCCCAATATTATTTGAGCATATATTCACATAAGAACCTACCCAAGTTCGGCCTGAACTCTGCCTGAGTTCTATTGTTCTATTTCCATAATATTTGGTCCTCCTGAATATTAATCACTTTTTAAATTACAAAATTTATGGACCCGAACTCATGTCGAGTTTTGTCCTAAAAAGGCTATAAATAGAGGAGAACTTTTCATTCCAAATCATTCATTCGTTCCTCTCTTCTCTCTTTATTTAAAAGCATTCCAGAGGTATTCACTTTCATATCTAGCCTTTAACAACTCCTAGCCAAGCCAAGTGACATTCTGTTTCAATCTAGAGTTTGGTTGTTTGAGTTGTAAAGAAGGCTCTATGAAAACGTTCCGGTTTTCAAGTTTGTCGTATTTGAAGTTGCGAGTCCGTCGTATAAAAACTCATGGTTGTAAGAGCCACAAATGCTCGGCTAAAGCTTATGCCATAGTAGATTAACATCGAGTAAGAGTACTCGAGACTAGACTAGTCATCTCAGAGGAAAATCAGTATACATCGTTGTGTCATGAGTTTGCTTTCTGATGTTCTTTACTCTTTGCATTTAAATTTCATAGTTTGCTCATTTCTCTATACTTGTGATACTTCTTAGAAGATTTTAATTGGTGATTATATTTTCGTTGCACACATGCACTCTATTTACCCCCTCTAGAGATGCTCAACGTTCATGCGATTGGTATCAAAGTAGGTTATATACAAATATAACACTTTAGATAGAATATTTTTATGGCAGCCGTAAAATTTATATTCATAGATGAAGGGCAATCCACAAATATTCCCCTACTGTTTGATGGAACAAACTATACATATTAGAAAACACGAATGAGTTTCTTTTTAAAATTATTTGGCTTCGATCTTTGGGCGATAGTTATAGACGGCTACAAAAAGCCACCAAGAACAGTGATTGATGGTAATCTTGTAGACAAGCCACATGATAGATACACAGATTCAAAGAATACACAAGCTATTCATAACACAAGAGCGATCAATGCATTATTCTGTGCTATTGATAAGACTAAGTTCAATAGAGTATCTACATGTACCACTTTACACGAGATTAGAAAACTTCTTGAGGTAAATCATGAAGGAAATTCACAAGTGAAGGAATCCAAGATCAGAAGACTAACACAAGAGTATGAGACTTTCAAGATGAAGCCAAATGAGTCAGTCACACAAATGTTCACACGTTTTCTAGATATAACTAATCCTCTATCTTTTTTGGTAAATATTACATTAACCATGAAAAGTTCAGAAAAGTGCTCAGAGAACTAACCAAGAATTGAAACCCGAAGACAACAACAATCATTGAAGGAAATGATCTCACTATAATATCACTAGAGGCGCTAATAGGTAAACTCATGACTCATGAGCTAAACCTACAAGACTTTGAAGAGGCTACCCCAAAAGAAAAATATATCGCCTACAAAGTACAAGCTAAGAGATTCTCCAGTGAAGACACTGACGACGAAGAGTCGGATGGTGATGAACAAGCCCTACTGGTCAAAAATTTCAAGAAGTTCTTGAGGTTTGAAAAATCAAACTGAAAGAAGAAAGACGTCCAAGAAAGCAATGAAGAAGAAATGATATGCTATGGATGCGAAAAGACCGGGCACATAAAGAAGGATTCAATAGCCAAGAAGAGTATTCGATATAAACGATCAAGCCGAACGTCAACAACTGGTCATAAGTATGCTAATACAAGCATCTGACATGAAAGTAAGGCCAGCGAATTAGAAGAGGAAGAAAGACACTACAGTTATGCAAATTTCTGCTTAATAGCATTTGCTCAGGTATCAGATAACCCTCTATACGATGATTTTACTTTTGATGAACTCTCTTATGCTTTTAGCGATTTACTTGACGAACACAAAGGTGTGTTAGACATGTATAAGCAATCTCAAAAAGAGATAAAAGCGTATACAGCCAAAGTGGCTAGATTGTCTTATTTGTTACAAGAAATAAAGGAGACATCTACCTCAGGCAACACGGAAGAATTGGCTAATATTAAGCTAAGTCTTCATGAAGCCCAATACAGGTTGATTAGAGAGAGAAGGACTATGCAAAAGTGCTTCTTCTATATGATTCTGAAAAGAGATTAAGAATAGACACCGAACAAAAGCTGAAAGACATGACTGAGAAACATGTTACAGCTTGTTCAATCTCTAAAAAGTTAGATATAAAATTAGGCAAACAGACTGTTCCTGTTACACTGCCTAAGATCTGTCCTGCCACACAGTATATACCAAATAGGACATGATAAAAAAAAGCACGCATGCCACATGTTCTACACAATCATGATTTCACTTACAAGTATCCACAGAAGACACAAAAGACTCATGTTTATACAAAACTAAAGGACACTTACTCTAGAATTATCTGCACATACTGTGGTCAATATGGACACATATCACAGTATTGTAGAATCAGAAAGCTAGTAGACATAATAAATATACCTGGGTACCAAAAGCTAACAATGTTGGACCCTCAAAGAAATGGGTACCAAATGTCACATCTACTCGTCTTATAGGTGGGCCAACCCTCTCATGATAGAAGAAAATCGATCCTCGAAAGAGGATGTTCACGACACATGACAGGTGATGCATTTTTATTCGCGACACTATCGATGAAAAGAGAAGGAAACGCCTCCTTCGAAAATAATCTGAGAGGTAATATAATAGGTAATGGTACTGTTGGTATATCCCTATATCTAGTAATAAAAGGCATTTGTCTGGTAATAGAATTAAAACATAACATGTTAAGCATTAGTCATCTTGCTGACGATGGTTATGGTATTAATTTTTTTTCTACTGGTAATCCGGTTTATGAAGGAAGGACAATATTTATGTATTCTTTTAGAAAGTACTAATAGTGCAGGTAAGTGCTTAGTAGTCAACTAAGATAAAAGTTGGCTATGGCATATGAGACTAGGACATGCAAACATGGACACTATTTCAAGACTATCAACAAATAAATTGGCAAAAGGACTACCAGAAATATCATTCAAGAGAGACATGGTATGTGTTGATTGTGAGAAAAACAAAGCAACTACATCTTCTTTTAAATCCATCAAAGTTGTACGTACTTCTAGACCTTTGTAATTAATTCATATAGATTTATTTGGACCTAGTGGAGGCGTCAGCCTTGGCGATAAGCTCTATGTTTTTGTTATTGTTGATAATTTCTCTCAATATATATGGGTTTTTTATCAAACAAAAGCGATGCACTTTTTGAATTTGAGATTTTCTGCAAAAAGGTTCAAAACAAAAAAGGTTTCATGATTACTCGTATCCGAAGTGATCATTGAGGCGAATTCATAAATTTAGATCTCAAAAAGTTTTGCGATACAAATGGTTTTTTGTATAAGTTTTCTTGTCCTAGAACTCCCCAACAGAATGGTGTTATGTAGCAGAAGAATATGACTCTAAGCGATATGGCTAGAGTCATGCTAAACCAATATAATCTTCTAAAATACTTTTGGACTGAAGCTGTAAGTACAACTTGTCATGTTTTAAGTAGGTTGCTGATTCGACCAATATAGAAGAAGTCACCTTATGAATTATGGTTTAATCGCATTCCAAACATTTCTTATTTCAATTTTTTTGGATGTTGCTATTTTATCCTGAACACCAAAGATAACTTGGGTAAGTTCGACTCTAAGGCAAACGAAGGAATATTCTTTGGTTATGCTGCCAAGAGTAAGGGATTTAGTGTCTTTAATAAGAAGTCTATGATTATTGAAGAATCAATTAATATTTTATTTGATGAGCTTAACAATCATATAACAAGTGACAGCGATGATGAATATGTAAGAAAAATACCCAAGGCAACTGAAGATGCTGCTCTGACAAAAACTATTTGGAGAGTCTACCAAGAAGATAAAATTCATGCCAGACCATTCAGAGGCTCTTGTTATAGTTGATCTATCAAAGGGAGTAGGTATACGTTCGTCAAACAGAGATATAGTTGCAAATATTGCATTTATTTATCAAATAGAACCTAAATCAGTAGCAGATACATTTCTATATGAATTTTGAATTTATACCATGTAAGAGGAACTTAACCAGTTTGAGAGAAACCAAATTTGGGAACTTATTCCTAAACCCATTGGTCAATCTATAATTTGTACCAAATGGGTGTTCCGAAATAAACTTAGTGAGGATGGACTAGTTCTATGCAACAAAGCTCATCTAGTGGCTTAAGGTTATAATCAAAAAGAATGATTGATTATGAAGAGACTTATGATCTTGCTGGTAGATTAGAATCCATTCACATGCTTTGTGTATTTTTATATTTTCTTGATTTTAAACTTTTCAAATGGACGTGAAAAGTGCATTTTTGAAACACATCTGGTGTTAGAGCATATACTGCTTGCCTCCAAGCTTCAAGTACATGCGGATATACTCTTTCATTTCCTTTCTCCTTCAGTGGTATGTTATTCTTCATGTGATAATAGTAATAGCTATGGTAAGCAGTAGCGAACACTTTAGGAACTTCAGAAACTAAACCAGTGCCTTGATCCGAAAGAAAGACGATACGCCTACTACATCGAACAATATTTTTGATATTTTTGAGGAACCATTCCCAATTGTCGCCATCTTCGCCTGACACTATACCCTAGGCAAGAGGGTAGAACTGTTGGTTACAATTTTTCGTTGTAGCAGACATCAAATAGCCTCTAAACCTCCCTGTAAGGAAAGTCGCATCCAAATATAGCATCGGACGACAGTATTGAAAGCCTTCGACGCAAGCCCCATATGAAAGAAAAAGTCGCTGAAACCTCATTGTCGTATCATCTTTCTGAAAGTAGATAACGGAACTAGTATTTGTTTCTTTACCTTGTCGACATACCAACACAAGTCACTGTAAGCTCTAACATTATCTCCGTACATTTCTTCATGCACCAGCCTAATGCCGTGGTATGCCTGTCCGTAGGTAAAAGATAAACCATACTCAACCTTGAATTCGTCGACAACTGATTTTGTAGACTTTTTAGGATCCATCCGAACAATGTCACTAACCAAACTTTTCACAAACTTTGCTAGAACAACTAGATGACCTTTATCCATATAGCCTGCTCCACAATTGTGTTCTTGCACATATCTCTTCACCTCAAAATTTTGATTATCTTCCAAAATAGATATAGCATGGAAGCTCCACAAACAAGCATGGGTCATGTAATTCTTGTAGCAAATAGTATACCTCCCCGGCTCAGATTTTAAAATATGGAATGGATGACGAGATTCAAAACATACCATTCTAACAGCGTGCCTAACTTCTTCAACACCATTTAGAAAAATTTGACCAATACCGGTAATTGATCCAAGCCACATATCCGATTTTCTCTTCTTTACTGTCTCAATCAAGCCCTCATAAAATTCTACTACTCATTTATTTTTTATAGTAGGAGAACATCTACTCAAAAAACTAGAAGAGGAAGACGAAGGTACCATGGGAATGCTTTAACAAGGAAAAGATGTCGATGAAGAACATGGAGGATATACTTGCTCCACAAATAGATCAAAGCACACGTCATGGGTACCGTGAAAATCACCAACCAATGACCGAAGCCAAAAATCACTGTTAACGTAAAATTTAGTCCCATCAGAATGCAAAAAACTTAAAACGAAAGAAAAGTGGATCCAAAGAAGTCCATCGATCGCACATTTGATGCTTTAAAAATTACTTGGTGCTTTCATAAGTGACATGGCAGAAAAGTAGGTCTCCCTTGAAACAAAGATTAATTAAACAGCTTGAATCCATCCCCCCTGATAACATAAAAATAGAAGAGATCACAAACCAGAACAACATATTTCTGATCATGCTCCGGTCAAATATAACGGAGAATGATCATTCTCGTCTAAAATTTAAGGAGAATGATCTTTATCTGTCTAAAACTCACGGAGAATGATCATTCTCCGTCCTACTATAACGGAGAATGACTATTCCACATCATGTGTGAAACGGAGAGCGATAGTTCTCCATAAAGTGAACTGGAGAATGATCTTTCTTTGTGACAAGTGAACGGAGGATGACCATTCCCCATCATATTAGCACGACGAATATCATTTGCCGTCATATTCGCACAAAAGAACCAGATTAAAGATCTCTCTAATCGTTTCTTGTAACTCCTCTTCCCGGAAATTGTTTTTGAAAATATTTTTATTATTTATTTGATTTAAATGGAGATTTTTAGGATTTTATAAATAATTATTAATTAATTATTATGGTAGATGATTTTAGCCATAGGTTGAGTTTTGAAGTACCAGACGGCTAGGAATCATGGCACGGGTAGTACAGTAGCAGTGCTTTGACTAGTGTTTAACCATGGTAGAAGAATGACAAGCCATAAGTGTGTCCTAACTAGAAAAACCAGGCCAAGTTGTGACATGACCATTATAAATAGCTTAATTATTTATTATTAGGAATTATTGACTTATAGAAGACCCGGTTGTACCCAACTAGTCCGAACTGGACCCAAACCATGCACAAGCCCATGCAGTGATGTAGTGCATCCAAAGACGTCCTTGTAGGTGTATATTTATCGGATATGTATATATTTTCGTATTTTATTTTAATGTACTAACAAATATTTTTCCTAAATATTTGTTATATATAAGTGTTATTGATATTAAAATATGTTAACTATTTTGAAAATATAATGAGTATTTTCTTAAATTGCTATTTTAGATTTTGGGATTTTTAGGCTATATGTAAGCTTGTGTATATAGTAGTATATTCAAGTATGTGAATAATAGCCTTTATGCATATAAATAAGTTATTTTAATAAATAAATAAGATTTTAGGATTAGATTTAATTGTAGAACCATTAATTATAACTCTAAATATCTGATGAATATTATTGCTAATAAATTGATATTTTATTTGAAAGATATGATAATATTTTAAATAAATATATTTTTGGATTGATAGGCTATATAGACATGTGTGTATATATATATATAAATATGGTATATTATAATAGTTTTTATATAACTAAATAAAATAAAATATATATTTATATTGGTCTTGGATTACTGTTCAGTGAACAGTAACCCGAGAACCCCACATCAGCCCAGCTGAACGAACCAGCCTGCATGGGCTGAACCCAGCCCAGCCACCACTATGCCCAAGCCAACTGAACATGGCTCAAACCGAGCCCAAGTGTATGTGTATATATACACTCGATCGAACAGAGAATGTATCAAGAGAGAAGTTCGAGAGGAGAGATGATGAAACCCTAAACCCACGATCAGCGTGCCTCCCCAGTCACCCTGGCGGCCTCCCTGCGATCGCGCACCACTGTACGGGTCACCAGAGATCGACTGAAATGCCTCACGCGCGCTGTGTTTCGACAGCAGCAGCAGTAGTTCACTACGAGGTAACTCTGTTCCTCGTAAAATTTCTTTCTGAATTCTTAACCTTTTCTCGAACTGTAAAATGTTACGGGAAGGCTATATAACCATCTAAAAATCCTAGTTTTTAGATTTTGATTTAGATAACCCAGCAGTCCAAAAATTCGTCGCAAAGTTGAAGTGAAAACTGTCCCAAAACAGGACATAAAATTGTTCCAGGTACCTATATTTGGGGACTGTATCCCATCAACCTAGTAGAAACTTTAGAAAACTAATTGAACACAAAATCAGACCACATGTAGGGCTTTAATATCCGTCTAGTAGTTTAATTTATCGTTTGTTATAAGAAAAGAATTTTGATTGTAAAGTTCATGAAAAACCTATTTTAAAAACATTAAAAACCTTCGATACGACGTACGTCCTGCCAATCCGGGCGACGTGGTCACGAACCGAAAGCATTGAAAGGTGCGTATCGGCTTCGTGGACGTGTGGGTTTTGACGGAATTCAAATTGGTCGCGTGTGCGCGACAAATTTGATGCGTATCCGTCGAAATTTACCGTATCGGCCTCTGTGCAAATTTCCTAATTTCTTTGTGCACGTTCGTCAGATCGAGACGAAACTTACGCCATCAGGACCGTATCATTTTTCTAGTCCTTTATGCCAAGTTTGGTCCAATTCTGAGACAGTTGATCGGATCGCCATTTTGCGGGCCCCACGATCTGATTCAACAGGCGATTTTGTGCACGGCCTGTCGGAATCCAAAACTGGACATACAGTTGGGTTCGTATCATCAAAAAAATTTGTAGACATGTAGTTTGATGACTTTAGAGACCATTGACTCTGGCACGCTTTTCGGTTCAAAGCGGGTCCAACGGCGGACACTGTTTTGATCCAAAATTATCGTTTTGCCTCTGTACCCAGAATTGGACTTAAGGACAAGAAATCCTAGCTAATTTGACTATTCTGAGAACGTTGGTAACATCTATTACAGCTTCTGGAGGCAGTTGTGGGACTTGGCTTTCTGACTTGTTGATTGGCGATATATTGTTGGTTCTCCGTGCAACCCTCAGGCAAGTATACCTTATCGAATATATACAGTATTTATATTATTTTCTTTCTATTGTACTTCCTTCATATGGTTACCTGTTTCCCATATTGTGATGGTTTGTCATCGACTGTTTTACCTGTTTCTAGATTTACGTGCACGTATAGGTTATTCGACATTGCTTTATTATTGGTTTTTTCGTGTTACATTGTCTCGTGATTGAGTTGTCAGTTTTTATATCTTTTTTTGACTTAACCATTCTTGACTGGGAGTATCTTGCATTGTACTACAGTTGAGACATACTATAGATTGGGAGTATCTTACATTGTACTACGACCTATAGCCGATTCTTTTATCTTGATATTGCTTGATTGACTTGACTTGAGATATACTATAGATTGGGAGTATCTTGCATTGTACTATGACCTATAGCATATATTGATTGATTGATTGACTTGAATTACGATACTATGAATTGGGAGTATCTTGCATTGTACTATGATTTATAGGAGTCTGCTTGACCTTGTATCCTTTAGGATAGAAGATTGATACTAGAATTGGCTAATCTCGACTGAGAGTATCCTGCTTTGTACGTCAATTGAAACACTGTAGATTGGGAGTATCTTGTATTGTACTACAAGCTATAGTAGTTCTGATTGATAGTTAGCCAAGTCTAGTATTACCTTTCCACACGACTCATCGTCCTTAGATGTTCTTCTTGCAATGTTCTTATCCTCCATACATGTTATTTATTGTCATATTAGTAGGCATGTTTTATGTATCTTGCTAGTCCTCTGAGGACCTGATGATCTCTTCAGGTAGCTGATTGCACGGAGTTAGTTAGCTGAGCATGTGGTAATTGAGTTCATCTGTATGATTCAGGTATTTTGTTAGTGTTATTAATTTACTATCTTTATCATACTTTTATGATATATCATGCTTATCAGCTTAGCTTTATAGACTCATATTATTCTTGGAGTCTAATCGGACATATATGCTAATGGGCTACAGACCACGACCCATACTTGTTCATTCTTGTCTTATATATTCTTGTAGATTGAGATACACTATAGATTACCATATTAGCCATGATACCATGAATCTTGACAGCTTATACGTACTCGAGTCGGGCTGGAGTCCGCTTGATTCGTAGTTGGCTTGCTCATGCTCTCGCGTTCCGAAAAGTGAGTACGGGTCGTGATATTTTTCAATTAAAAATCTTCATAGCAAATTCAAATTAGCAAAAAATTTGAGATCTTCGAAGATGATGAATGAATTTCTACATATCTGAACTCTCACCTTGTTTTAAGATATACAGAAAGAGAAGAAGAAGATCTTCTCTCCACAATTGACCTAATTGCCAAAAAACTTTAAATCTCTCCACGAAGATGATTATGATGATGATGATGATAATGATGAGCGATGATCAAAGTTCGACTAAAGAAAAGCACATTGAACTACGAACAATCTTTGCGATCTCTGCTAAAGATGAAAGCAATGGAATTCGGATCTCTCGTGAAGAAGAAGAAGAAGAAGAAAAAAATTACAATCTAAATCTGAGTTTGTGAATTCAAATTCATATATATATATGACCAAATTTGCGCCAAGGGGTAGTTATGGTATTATCAAAATGGCGATTTTGTAAATACAGAACATCTAAAGGGAATCTTAGAATATTTAACGTGAAATATATAATTCAGGGCATTTCATAAAACCCACCTTGCGGGTGGGTTTTTCGTAAAAACTAACCCCAAAATTGGGTATCTCAGCAATTTCTAAAATTTTATATGCATGGGAAATGAGAGTAGTTGAGAATTTCATGAGTTGTTTACTTTACTATTGATTTTTGCATGAATAACTGTTATGAACATATAAGGGATATTCACTAGTTGGTTGGAAGGAATGTAGTAGAACCTATGGTAATGTAGAGAGAAGATATTGTTATATAGTTGCAGA
>JANAVB010004800.1:17194926-17263238 GCA_029216955.1 Iris pallida
CAAGTTGACCGTTTAAATTATGTAATTTTTGGACAGTTTTGCGGAGCCAACTTCGTCAGTTCGTATCTCCTACATCGCAGCTCCGTCTAGTATGCCACCGGTTCCTATGCAAAGCTGGTATAACCCTCTTTCTAGCCCCCCAATTTCGTTTTATTGTGAGCACGTTTGATTGGTTGAATTTGACGCCAAATTTGGCCGTCCGAATTCATAATTTCCAACTTGTTAAATTCCATTTTTGAACCCGGGACTCCGGATTCAATTTCTGACACCACCAGTAGACTCGTGGCATCGTTCTGGCTCATTTTCGTATAAAGTTTGTTAGATTTAGAGGATGTGGGCCCTGGCACGTATTTCGGTGCAAAGCGGGCCCCACAGTCCGGGTTAACAGGATTTTTTGACGTCGGCTCATCGAAATCCAATTCCGGATATACCGTTGAGTTCGTATCTTCATTCTGGACTCGGTAACCTATAATTTGCTAGATTTTAGTGGACATTGGTTCCGACACGCATTTTGGTGCAAGTCGGATACCAATATCCGGGTCAACGGGTCATTTTGAGATCGGCTTATCGGAATCTAATTTCGGATATACCGTTGAGTTTGTATTGTCATTCTAGACTCGTTGACATATAATTTGCTGAGTTTTGAGGACATTTGCTCTGACACGTTTTTCTGTGCAAATCAAAATTTTAATGTCCTGGTCAACGGACCAATTTGAGATCGGATCAACGAAATCCAATTCTGAATATATCGTTGGGTTCGTATCGTCATTCTAGATTCATAGACATATAATTTGTTAGGTTTAGTGCACTTTTATTTTTTGGCACATTTTTTGGTGCAAAACTGGTCTAACACGGACACCGTTTTGACTCAAAATTACCTTTTTGCCCCTGTATACAAATTGGACTTATGGGCAGGCTATTCTATCTATTTCGACCATTCTGGACACGTTGGTAATGGTTGTTTCACCATCCGACAATATCTGTAGGTTTTTACCCTATTATTATAACCTTTCTTCTTTGGTTGTATTTCGAGATCCATCGATTCCAATGATTTTACAATCACTGAAATTGATATATTGACCTTGTAGATGTTTATAGACACTAGCCTTGACCCTGTTTGACCATGGTTGACTGCTTTGACTGAGCGTCGAAGTAGAGTCAACATTGACCTAGGTTTGACTAGTTTTGACCTAGGTTGACCACAGTTGACTATTTTGACTGAAAGTCAATCGTAGCCTAAAAACTGACTAGAACTTGACCGAGTTGACCAGTTGACCCAAAGTCAACTGTTAGTCAACGTTAGTCAACATTTGACCTAGTTTGACCTAAAGTTGACCAGAGTTGACCAATTGACCAAAAGTCAACTGTAAGTCAACCCTTGACTTGCCTTGACCTAGTTTGACTTAGTATGACTTGATTTTACTTCCAAACCCTTATATTGATACAGTATTCCATCTATAGGTCCTCGAGGCACTGTTCTAGGACTCAGTTGACATATTCCACCAGATCGCAGGCGAGTACATTCTCTGATAATAATTCTGTTTTATGTTATCGTTTATGTTTCTTGTATTTAGTGTAGATACCCTTGTTCTCTTGACACATTGTTCACACGGATTGGTATTTCTCTGGATCCCATTATGAGATGTTATTCCTCGCTTTCCTTGGTATATCTTGTACAAGTCTTTCTTGTTCCTTGTACATTGTATAGACACGATTCCTGCGAAGGCTAGCTACCCTCTCGGAGAATCGCGTGTCATGATGTGTCATGGTTGGATCCACTATACTAGTCGGTGACGGGAAGTATTCGTGTAGATGTGTGGTCAATACCCGCCTTGTATATCTTGTGAACCTTGTGAATGCCAATCCTACACCACACGTATGATTGGCTAGATCCTGACCTTGTGCAGACCCAAGCCGGCCACATGTTGTTGCTAGTACTCACACACTTAGATAGATAATTCTTGATTCTTGTACATGCCATGATCAATTTTACTTACCTTGTTCTAGCTCTAGATTTACAGCTTACCATGCCATGATACTCACATGTATATTTCGTGATTTCTTGTATATTCTCTCTATTTACTGCTACATTTTCAATATCGTCAAATTAGAACTGTTATTTGAGATTTATGCTCGTTCCATCCTGACTGGATATGTTGACAAAATTTTAGTAGTAGTTGTGCCCTCATTATTGGACTTCAGGATGTTGCTAGCTGGGGTGGTTCTCGTTATTCTTCACCGTGAGTTGTCTCTCAGAAGTTTTAGGTCTGGTAGTTATTAGTTTTTTCATTGTTTTCTTCTGTTTTATTCTTGTCTAATATGATCCTTGTAGATTCTATTTATTCTAGTGATATTGTTATTATTTCTTATCTTATCTTTCTTAGTTTTCGTGATGTGACATGAGTACATTTCTAGTTATGGATCTTTAGATGTTGTAGTTAGTATAGGGTACTTGACAGCGCTCTACCGTTGGATCGGTAATTTCTTTGCTCCGTCTCAATCTCGGTATATCCATCTTTACTCCCCTCAATTTTTGTCCGTTAATTTTATCGTTTGATACATCAAAACCGGCCACCAAGTTGACCGTTTAAATTGTGTAATTTTTAGACAGTTTTGCGGAGCCAACTTCGTCAGTTCGTATCTCCTACATCGTAGCTCCATCTGGCATGCCACCGGTTCCTATGCAAAGCTGGTATAACCCTCTTTCTAGCCCTCCAGTTTTATTTTATTGTGAGCACGTTTGATTGGTTGAATTTGACGCCAAAGTTGGCCGTCCGAATTCATAATTTCTAACTTGTTAAATTCCATTTTTGAACCCGGGACTCCGGATTCAATTTCTGACACCACCAGTAGACTCGTAGCATCGTTCTGGCTCGTTTTCATATGAAGTTTGTTAGATTTGGAGGATGTGGGCCCTGGCACGCATTTCGGTGCAAAGCGGACCCCACAGTCCGGGTCAACAGGATTTTTTGACGTCGGCTCATCGAAATCCAATTCCGAATATACTGTTGAGTTCGTATCTTCATTCTGGACTCGTTGACCTATAATTTGTTAGATTTTAGTGGATATTGGTTCCGACACGTATTTCGGTACAAGTCGGATACCAATATCCGGGTCAACGGGTCATTTTGAGATCGGTTCATCGGAATCTAATTTCGGATATACCGTTGAGTTTGTATCGTCATTCTGGACTCGTTGACATATAATTTGCTGAGTTTTGAGGACATTTTCTCTGACACACTTTTCCGTCAAATCGAAATTTTAATGTCCTGGTCAACGGACCAATTTGAGATCGGGTCAACGAAATCCAATTCTGAATATACCGTTGGGTTCGTATCGTCATTCTAGATTCATGGACATATAATTTGTTAGGTTTAGTGCACTTTTACTTTTTGGCACATTTTTCGGTGCAAAACAGGTCTGACACGGATACCGTTTTGACTCGAAATTACCTTTTTGCCCCTATGTACAAATTGGACTTATGGGCAGGTTATTCTAGCTATTTCGACCATTCTGAACACGTTGATAATGGTTGTTTCACCATCCGAAAATATTTGTAGGTTTTTACCCTATTATTATAATCTTTCTCCTTTTGTTGTATTTCGAGATCCATCGATTCCAATGATTTTACAATCACTGAAATTGATATATTGACCTTGTAGATGTTTATAGAGACTAGCCTTGACCCTGTTTGACCATGGGTAACTGCTTTGACTGAACGTCGAAGTAGAGTCAACATTGACCTAGGTTAGACTTGTTTTGACCTTGGTTGACCAAAGTTGGCTATTTTGACTGAAAGTCAACCGTAGCCTAAAAACTGACTAGAACTTGACCGAGTTGACCAGTTGACCCAAAGTCAACTGTTAGTCAACGTTAGTCAACATTTGACCTAGTTTGACCTAAAGTTGACCAGAGTTGACCAGTTGACCAAAAGTCAACTGTAAGTCAACCCTTGACTTGCCTTGACCTAGTTTGACTTGATTTTACTTCCAAACCCTTATATTGATACAGTATTCCATCTATAGGTCCTTGAGGCACTGTTCTAGGACTCAGTTGACATATTCCACCAGATCGCAGACGAGTACATTCTCTGATAATAATTCTATTTTATGATATCGTTTATGTTTCTTGTATTTAGTGTAGATACCCTTGTTCTCTTGACACATTGTTCACACGGATTGGTATTTCTCTGGATCCCGTCATGAGATGTTATTCCTCGCTTTCCTTGGTATATCTTGTGCAAGTCTTTCTTGTTCCTTGTGTATTGTATAGAAACGATTCCTGTGAAGGCTAGCTACCCTCTCGGAGAATCGCGTGTCATGATGTGTCATGATTGGATCCACTATACTAGTCAGGGACGGGGAGTATTCGTGTAGATGTGTGGTCAATACCCGCCTTGTATATCTTGTGAACCTTGTGAATGCCAATCCTACACCACACGTATGATTGGCTAGATCCTAGCCTTGTGCAGACCCAAGCCGGCCACATGTTGTTGCTAGTACTCACACACTTAGATAGATAATTCTTGATTCTTGTATATGCCATGATCAATTTTACTTGCCTTGTTCTAGCTCTAGATTTACAGCTTATCTTGCCATGATACTCACATGTACATTTCGTAATTTCTTGTATATTCTCTCTATTTACTGCTATATTTTCAATATCGTCTAATTAGAACTGTTATTTGAGATTTGTGCTCGTTCCATCCTGACTGGATATGTTGACAAAATTTTAGGAGTAGTTGTGCCCTTAGTATTGGACTTCAGGATGTTGCTAGTGATGGGACTGGGGATTCCCAGGACCCTTCCTTTGGTGTGCGTATTGATCGATAGAAAGTTAAACAGATCTAATACGTATTCTAATCCTTCATAGGCGGAAACTAGGGTTCACGAATTATACCTGCGGCGGAAAAAAGACAAGTAATTTCTGGCAATCTCGAGCGGACGACCCCAAGATCTTCTGCACGTATTCCTTCCTCGAGTTGGGCATCGTGTGGGCGACGATCTCCCAACCTTTTCTTCTCCTTGGCAGCACTCTCTTTCTCTCCTTACGTGAATCACGAATTTAGAGAAAATTTCAGATTTCTGATCAGTAATCTGGCGGCCAGAGAATAGAGGATATATATAGGCTACGACAGGGACCATGAGGAGAAATTAGGGTTAGGCTTCCTAACGGATCTGGATATCCCGTGTTCAGCCCGAACACACAATCCAGGCCCATTAACAATAGCTCGGTCCACTAATGAGCTATTGTTGCACTACCTCCCTAATCCCAAATTATGTTTGTGGGCTCCTTTTATTATATCCTCGTTTGGCTCCCCATTTTAAGATATCGTATGTCCGTCGATCAAATTAAGTTACTGACAACTATATTGATTCGACATCTTTTATCCTTAAGTAGTACCGCTCAACTTTATTTGTCATGTCGGATATAATCCACCTGCAAGGTTTACATGACAATCCTTATGAGCTCCTTAAGAGGACATCATCAACCCGATGTATCGGGACATGGATTCCATTTATAATCAACAGCCCATCATACATACAATGTTATTACCCAATTCATAGAGATTGTTGATCCATAATGAATCTCACTCTTTTATGAGTCAAAGTAATGTACATTGCATACATATGTCCGTTATTATATCCGGATTAAGAGTACAAGCATCCATAATAACAGAGGTATTTGTTCTCTTATGTAGTCAGTACAAAGAGAACAACCTCAAGTGGTCCTGTTCAATACACACAAAGTGTACTAGTGTAAACCTATAGTCAAAATAGACTAATACCAGATTACACTACAACCTTTCCAATAGATTGTCCAAGTCCATCTAGGTTGTGAACTATTTATATACTCCATAGGAAACTGATAATATGATCTTCTGTGTGATACCACACACCATATTATCTACAATATAGAATATCAGACATTTGCATTAACACTTGCAACAAATACAATATGCAAACATTTGCCCATATGATTCTCATTCAAAATTTAAGGAATTAAGATTACTACAAAAGTGATGCTTTTAGTATATAACCCTAACAGCTAGCTGGGGTGGTTCTCGGTATTCTTCACCGTGAGTTGTCTCTCAGGAGTTCTAGGTCTGGTAGTTATTAGTTTTCTCATTGTTTTTCTCTGTTTTATTCTTGTCTCGTATGATCCTTGTAGATTCTAGTTGTTCTAGTGATATTGTTATTATTTTTTGTCTTATCTTCCTTAGTTTTTGTGATGTGACATAAGTACATTTCTAGTTATGGATCTTTAGATGTTGTAGTTAGTATAGGGTACTTGACAGCGTTCTACCGTCGATACTGCGACGTAGGCTAGGCGTGGCCCACGTATTCATACCCGTATATCTGGGTGCGGGTCGTGACACATTTTTGTGGTGGCCCATGCAGGTCAGACTTTGTAATTAATGCGAAGTCGTGGTAGTACTTGAGCTTATCTGTACTACTACGAGCCTGCCCTAGGATTAAGGTTGAGTCTTGGAATATTTTAGGAATTTGGTACTCAGTCACATATTAGGAACTCTTGGTAGATTCCAGAGATGATCCCTGGGAATCTTATTTCGAAATTTTTGAAACTTTTCCCATTTGTTCCTGTCCGTCCTAATTTCTGAAACATCTGCCTGTTATCAACTTTATTCTTTCTTGGGATGAGTTATGGATCCCAGATGGAAGGTATAAGTTGAACTTATATATCCTCTAGGTTGAGAATCAAATATGATTTACCAATCTTATATCAAGGTTGAGATTATTTAGATTATATTTTAGAACTTTCAATCATGACCTAGATAGTACCTTTGGGACTTCTCCAGAGAATTTTCTTCTAAACCCTGCATCGGAATCTGTTTTCGCTAGTTTCCATTTACTTCTCCTTAATTCGTCGTAGAATTTTGAATCTTGATGTTCGTTCGTTGTTGACTTTGACTTGTATCTAAGATCAGTTTTTATGAATTGAGTTAAGATATTCTGATAAATATATTCGATGAGAACGATAAATGTCTAGTTTATTTATGGAGTTTAGAATTTATCGCAGTCATACTAGCTAGCACGACAGGGACGTGGAGCCTGATGTTGGATATACTATTCTAGTTATAAATTTTAGATTTTCTTGCAGCCATACCGGTTGGCGTGGTAAGAAATCTAGATGACATAATTATAGGGTGTATACCCAAGTTATGGACTCCGTCGTTTATTGCAGCTATGCTTACTGGCGTGGCAAAAATTCTGGCAACATAATTTCAGAAGACATGTATGGTTATCAGACTGTATCTTAAATCGGATCACTTCGTTATGACCGGATGAGCAAGAACAAATTCTTATCATCATTCTTCCCCATCTTGGTTAAGTCTGTCTATCTACAGCCTAACTAGGATTTTCTCGATATAGTTGTTTTGTGTTCCCTCTTTCATATGATTTGACTAAACTCTTCTTCGCTAGCCTCTTAGGTAATTCTTTTTGTCCTTCCCAGTAATTGTTGAAAGTGCCTCATGGATTGATTCAAGGAAAGTTCGAAAAGTAATTTATCCTTGTATCACGGAATCGGGAGTTTGCATCCAGAGAAATACTGGTGAGGCATGACTTCGAATAACGTCATCATGGTTAAATATGTTTTTCGAATTCTACTTGGACCACTTCCTAAGCATTTTGACTAACATCTTCTCCTTTATTTTGCAAAAAAAATTTAGAAATATTTTACGGATTTGGCCAAGTTAAGTTCAGGAACCTATATTATCTGGCGTAGCAGCTGTGCACTGCAGCCATCCGTCGCATTATGGAACAAGAAAGTTAATCGCAGCCAAATCCACACTAGCGCGATAGTAAATTCATGTGACATAATTACGAAGGTATATGGTTCTTGAGTTTTACTTCGACTACGTCCTATGCATCTCGTTTGGCCTCGTACTATTCTTGGAAATATTTCGACAATCTTTCCTGTCTTGCTTGACCCTTACCTTGCTTGAAAATTAATATGGATTGCTCGACCCAGTCTTAGGCCTTTGTTTTCTTCTATTTAATTAATGACTGAAATAGCCAAACCTTGTTAACAAATTATGTAGTGTAACTATAATATGTTATTATGTGTGACTGTGATGAGTATATTTTTCTTGGGGATTTATTGGGTTAAGCTTATAAGACAGATATGAGTGACTGACTATAGTGGACTTAGAAACCATTAAGAATGATTAGTTTGATAGTATAGATTGGTTTTAAGGTATCTTAGAAGGAGTAAAGAATATTATATTTTGTGACTACGGATTTAGGACTAGAATCTTGTGCTTAGATTTGAGGGTTGAACATTGTAAGACTTTGATGACCAAGCGATTATTGGTTATCTACAAACCATTTACTTATGATTGGAGGATAGATCGATATATGGAATGAAATAGAAGGAGATAACATTGCGTGCAAGATCGGAAGATAGAAGAAACAAAATAAGGACATATGTACATGGGTAATAAATAAATCGGTAAATGAATTAAGAGTTTGAATTTGAGGGTTTATATTCAGGAGTTCTTGAGTAAAAAGAGAGAACGCTCAATGCCAAGAATAGGTTTTGAATGTATTATTTCAAGGAGCTTGTGATTAATAGGATGAAGATACTTAGGATGGGATAAGGAAACAAACAAATTGCTATTGAGATTGGAATTTGGTTGATGGCCAATCATTGTTGATATATATACGTATCTCGAGGATGACCTATATTTTAGAGTATATGCAAAAGGTTCTTATTGATATGAAAATTCTAAGGGATAAAATGACATAGTCTTTATGGAAGAAGCTTGTTGAACCCGGACCAAATGATTGTAGAGAGAAACAGCATAGGCGATCACAAAGGTAGCAGATTGAGTACTGTAGCCATAGCAGTTGCATGTTTTAGCTTGACCTATTGGATGATTTTAATTTCGAGGATGAAAGTTTTATAAGGTGGGTAGGATGTAAGCCCCCTAAATTTTTGGGATTTATTTTTGATTTTCTAAATGAATTGTTATCGATAATTTATTTTGATTTAATTAATTTTGATCATTAAATGCTCTTTACCGTGACTTGGATTTCTAGAGCATCAGGGATACCAGTCTCTGGAATCTTTCTTCTTGAAGTTTGTAGTAGACGAGATTATCTTTATGTTGATATATCGTGTCCCACTCGAACCTGTTCCCTTGTACTCTTTTTGCTTCGCACAAGTTCGGGTCAATTTGGACCATTTAATTATTAATCGATTTCCCACTCTTTTTCTTGATCCTCATAAGCAGGTTACAATGACTATTAATTTAGGAGCACAAGGCTAGTCATTCTCTCGAAACCAACTTGTCATGCCTGATCTACTCGAGACGCCCTACACCCATGTCACGACCCGTACCCTTTTTTTTCCTGATGCGAGCGCGTGTCCAAGCCAGCCTACGCCGTAGTGTCGACGGTAGAACGCTGTCAAGCCATAATGCTAAAACTAACAAATAATGCTCATTCACAATAACTAAATTAAATTACATTATACAAGGGTTTACATTTGAATACAAGGTACAATGTCTCAGAAAATTAAAAGAAAGATAACTACATGAATGCTAAACTTTTAACTAGTCTCTAGGTTTGGCCTCCGCATATACCCATGTCTCCCGAATCCGATGCTAAAGACAGCCACGGCAAATCTGTAAAATTTTGGTTTCCAGTCAGGAATGGAACGAGCACAATTCACTGAATACAATTTCAATAAAGGAAAATAACTATACAACAGAGGTTAGACATCAATTACATGTTTTTAAAAATAAACAAAAAAAGACGAAAAATCAATAGCAATAGACAAAAATACTTTTCCCTCTGTTAGAAGTACCTTTGATATGTGATCAGTCTGGGACACTACACCGCAAGGTCTACGAGGTCTACTTGCATGAAAAATAAATAATGTCTACGAGGTCTACTTGCATGAAATAAACAATGTCTACGAGGTCTACTTGCAAAAATTAAACAATGTCTACGAGGTCTACTTGCAGAAAATAAACAATGTCTACGAGGTCTACTTGCAGAAAATAAATAATGTCTACGAGGTCTACTGCATGAAAATAAACAATGTCTATGGTCGGATCACACATCTTTGGTACTCCTTGTTCCCGACTCAATATTTTATAATAGATCAAAAATCACATAACCAATGACCAATCAATGAGATATAGTGAAAATCAATGTTGAAAACAGACAATAAACTGTACTCGAGATATAGTGAAAATCAATGTTGAAAACAGACAATAAACTGTACTCGCCTGGGGTCCTTAGTTGGAGAAACAAGCCATCTCGTTGGGTCCACAATAGTTTGGTTTGCTGGGATAGATATGTAACAAAATCGGAAGAAAAATAGGAAGAGTGATTAGTCATGGTTTGAAACAATCTAATCTAAGAGGAAAGGAAATTTGTTTAAGATGGGTAATTATTTAATTAGAAAAATATATCTGGAGAAATCTACTTATAAATTATAAATATATACATAAACTTATTTTGAAAATACATAATAGCTATTTTGAGATCCACTCAAGAAAATACGTATAATATTAGAAACTATATTTTTACTAGCAAAATACCTTTCTAGAAAAATACATAAAATTTAGAAACAATTCGGGCAAAAATCTAATTTTAGTCAAATATATAATTTTTAGGTCAAAACTATATTTGGGAAAATAACTAGAATTACTATAATATATATAATTGTTTCGGGGTAATATTTATATTTGAAAACTATATTTACTGGATGAAAAGTACTATAATAATATTTAATAAATAACAAGCACTCAAATACTTTAAGAAGCATAACAGTATAATGTTTATTAATATAACATATACACAAAATATTAACCTTATATTTAATACTTAATCATAAGCTTAATATATAATCAATCCTTAAACATATCGATAAATTTTTTATAAAACTACAATAACTTTCATACAGCCCAAGAATATATAAAACTAACAAATACCTTAAAACATTTATATATAGATGTAACAAAACCCAACATTTATATAGTTGTAAATAGAAATTGTCTGCTAAAACTAAACCTAATTTATCTATCTATATCAGCCCAGCTATCAAAGCCCAGCCCAACTCTTTTATTTCCTTTAATTCTTTTTTTCTTTCTTCTTCCCTAGGCCTGTTGGCCCATGGCCATACCCGGCCTACTCCAATCATTCCCACCTACACTTCTCTTTGGGGAGAGAAGTCCCAGAGAGAAGTTCACTTCACTCTCATTCATTACAGAGAGGAAAAACGAGGAAAGAGAGGGATGCTCACCTAGGCACGGTGGTGATGGAGGATGCGGCACGGCGGTGGCGTTGCTGCGCTCGGCCAGTCAGCGACTCTTGCGCAGTTGGAGGATGGTCGCAAGTCTTGCGAGCACCGCCTGCACTTCGACGGAAGGGGGCGACGCTTGGGGAGAAGAGTGGTGCTGGATCTGCTCCAGGCGGCCAGGGTTCAAGGGATACTCTGGGTGGCATTGACCTAGGCGGAGAGGAACAATCGTCGGTGGAGCCAAGACGCGGCGGGGCGACGTGGGGGTCGGGATGGGAACAACAAAACCGAATCCATGCCACGGCGTCCACGCGTGAGATGAGCGGTGGCCGGGCGGCTCTGGGGAGCTGGGCGGCGCCAGATCTGAAGGTCGCCGACGGTGGACGACGGCGGCGAGGAGAGTGGTATTGTCTCCTCTCTCCCACTTTTTCTCTCTGGGGTGTTTCGGTGGTGGCGGTGGTGTATTCTGGACTATCGGCTTGGTGTTGGCCGACGGTTGTGGTCGATGGGGAGTCGGGTTAGTCTGGAGGTGGTGGTGGCTGTTTCGGCGTTTGGGCGAGTGGCGGAGATGATGGTGGTGATGTCTAGACAGGAGGATCTGGCGGCGAGATCGTCGTGGCGGCGATTTGAGAAGACGGGGAGGAACTGGTGTTGACCGCACACAAATGCGGCGATGGTTCGGCAGCGCTGGCTTGCGGAGACCTTCGGAGACCAACCACGGAACGGTGATTGGCAGGGAACTAGAGAAGACGACAATGGTGTCGGGAAGGTGAGGCTCAGCCATGGAGGGGCACGGATATGAGTGTATCGATATTGTATCCGGATTTGTCGGACACGAGAGAAGGAAAATGTATATGTACACAACAATGGAATACGATGGAACGTACACGGACGCACGGGTCCGGACACGGTTGTGATGGACGATGATGGTTGCTGGTGGTGGTTTGCGTCAAGGGATTTCTGCCGTTGTCGATGGTGTGGAAGTTGTCTCGAGCGCTTGTTAGGGTGCTCTGTGGATTGGAGGAGGGTTGATTCCCGTTTGTGGGAGAAATAACTCTCCCTATATAGGTGGTGAATCTCCTAGGGGATAAGGACTATAAGTCCTATTGGTTAACCCTTCTCTTTATTCAAATCAAGCAAAAATCATTTAAATCAATTTAATCTAATTGATATTCATTAGTAGATAACGATACTCATATATATCAAAATCTTATAAATAATTACAATAGTAATCTGAAGTAGTATTTAACATTATCTATTAATTTACATCATATTCTAAATTTAAATAAATTTAAATATAGTCAAATAATACTCTATGTCATCAAATAATATAAATTCAAATATTTTTTCAAATAGTAATGATCACATTTAGATATAACAATAAATCCAATATCAACAATCAATCTTTATCTTTTACTTCGAAACGTTTGATTTTAAAACTCGTTCAAATAAATAATTAACATCAATAATTTTAAGAGAATATTCAAAATAATTGAAATCATATAGTAGATAAATTTAATCAAAATTTATAAATGATTGCAAATGACATTAAAATATTATTCAATAATATCCAATCTTAATCCAAATAACTTAAATTATTAATCAAATCTTATTTCAAATAAATAGTTATTATTGTAATTTAAATATAAAGATACCATTCGATTAATTAAGGATGTAATTTAATCAAATCTATTTAAAGTAGTTTGAACCAATAGTTCAAAACTAATGACAACGTATTTATGATGCCAATAATGAAAATCAAGTTCAAAATACTTTTATTACAAGAACTTAGTACATTTAAACCATTTATTTGAAACCAACATATTAACGTTTATATGTTTCAAGAAAAAAATATTTGATTTCAAAAATAAAAAATAAATAATAATAAAATATTCAAAACTCGGAAAGAGGGGTTACAAATCTACCCACCTTAGAAATAAATTTGTCCTCGAATTTAAGGACTAATAGGATAGGAGGACTTGATGGATCGGTAAAAGATAGAAAATTAATGAGAAGAAAATATTGATTCAAGTAGATGAAAAGGTAAGAAAAAGTATTTATTGAGAACTTTGAGCAATCTGGGGTGGAAATAGTAGAAAGAAAATAGAGAAGGAAAATAGATATTGCTTGGTGTTAGAATCTAGGGCTAAAATGTTCAGAAATGTTCTAAAACTTTAACACAAAAGCTAACAACAACCTCAAGGACCACTCACCAATCGAAGACTCTACCCACCTTAGAAATTTTCTTCTTCGAATTTCAAAGGCACGATTAGGTATGACTAAGAACATAATCAAAAAACCAATTTTTTTTAATCGATATGAATGGGAACGGCGGTTGATTTAACCAGGAGAATGATATGATTCATGATCAAGTTAGTCACGCATAATTGCGGGTAAAGAAAACATGGTTTTTGCACGATCTGAATATTTTATGATTGAGTCTTGATCAAATTCGTTTTAAGAACGATCAAAGTCTTGGCACGATCAACTAGTTAAGCAAAATTTATATACGTGATTATGGAATCAAAATCTAGACACGTATAGAAGTTTAGTGGAAGGAAAAACAAAATATGTTTAAAAGATGACAATTTGAAAGTAGAAGGGTAAGAAGATAGTAAGAACAACCTATTTATTGAGAAGGGTAACTAGAAATAAGGCACAAGCCAATTTGGAAACTTAATAGTCAGATGCCAATAATAGACATAGCCTATATGGTATTCGAAAATCGTAAGCATACCCGAAATCACTTTACCGAGAATATATGCCTCGCCAGCGTACAGCTGGCTGCAATAAACTCTTGGTTCCATGACTCCAGCAAGGATACGATAATCAGATACCCTATCAACTCTTATCCAATATTGACATAACAACTCAATGATAAAATAGGGCAACCGGGACATAGTTTTAATAATATTCGATCACCCACGCTTATCTGGAATTACTTCAACTTATGGGTCATGTCTCGCCAGTGCGCTGCTGGCTGCAGTGAATCCACAGTCTCGATAATTCAAATAAGTGACGACAGTGCGCTGCTGTCATGTCAACGCAAGTCATCAAAATTATTCCAACTATATCCCCAAGAGTATCAAAGGAGTTTAAAATATCATATAAGTTGGTAAAGATAGAAAAAGTGCAAGCATCTGTTCTTAAAGTATAAGATCAGCTTATTGAAAAGAAAAGTAATTGATTAGGAAGGATAATGATCGAAGTCAAAATAAGTAAAATCTCATAATCCTTATTTCACGAATATTCAATATTCAACGATTGAGAGGAAACATTTGAATCCAAAAATTTAACTCGAGATTAATAGACAATTGAGTGGGAAGTTAAAAAAATAATAATAATAATAATTTCTTAGGTCCAAGAAAAGAATATAAGTGATACGAACTTATGATATGGCGATATTTAGAAAAGACATAAGATAAAGTTGTACAAATGATCATGATAGGGAGAAAATGACCGAATGCAAAGAAATATAAACTTAAATTTATATTTCTCTAATATTCAAGATCGAGGAAAAATTTGTATAAAGCACTATGTCTACCTATTATGAACATATTCATACCCAAGTATATATGTATAGCCTAAGTAAATCCCAAAGATCCCAAATTATCATTCTAAGAGAAGGTTATCCTATTTTCAAGTAAAATATAAATTTAAATAGCAATAACACATATTTTATTCAATATATAATTTATTATTCACCAAACTAGAAATGGACTACCAATATATATACACAT
Source organism: Iris pallida (assembly GCA_029216955.1). Classification (NCBI taxonomy): domain Eukaryota; kingdom Viridiplantae; phylum Streptophyta; class Magnoliopsida; order Asparagales; family Iridaceae; genus Iris; species Iris pallida. The sequence goes on from JANAVB010004800.1 coordinate 17,209,944, forward strand.
CTATACATCTGCATGGACGGCGTTAGTCGCACTACATGGCCACCAGGACTTGGGTTGGGTTCGGACTAGTTTGGAACAACCAGGTCTTCAAAAGCCAATAATCTTAATAATAAGTAATTAAATTATTCCTAGAATTATGTCACGATTTGGCATGGTTTTCCTAGTTAGTACACACCTATGACTCCGCCTTCTCTACTATAGCTAATACGCTAGTCAAAGCATGTCATTGCACTATCCGTGCCATCACTTCTAGTCACATGACGCTCCAAAATTTAACCAAGACTAAGGCATCCTATAATAATAATTAATTAAATTAAATATTTATAAAATTCTAAAAATTACATCTTAACTCAAATAAAAGGAATAATTGTTATTCTCAAAATTTCGGAAAGATGTTACAAATCTAACCTCGTTAGAAATACCGTCGAATCAAAATACGATAGTGTATCCTAAAAGTCATCTAGTGAGACCTATGTAGCAACCTTACTACCCAATGTCAAATTAAATTAGGGACTCCTAATCCTAACCATTTTCTTAAAATGATTTACTCCTAATTGTGAATGAGCATGCATTTCCTAGTTGCAGGCTCGCAGTAGTACGACTAATATGGTACTACCACGAGTTCGTACAACTTGCGAAGACTGACCTGCATGGGCCACCAAAAAAACTTGTCACGACCCGTACCCCTTTTTTCGGATGCGAGCGTGTGTCCAAGCCAGCTTACGTCGCAGTGTCGACGATAGAACGCTGTCAAGCCACAATGCTAAAACTAACAAATAATGCTCATTCACAAAAACTAAATTAAATTACAATATACAAGGGTTTACATTTGAATACAAGGTACAATGTTTCACAAAATTAAAAGAAAGATAACTGCATGAATGCTAAACTTTTAACTAGTCTCTAGGTTTGGCCTCCGCATATACCCATGTCTCCCGAATCCGATGCTAAAGACAGCCGCGACAAATCTGTAAAATTTTGGTTTCCAGTCAGGAATGAAACAAGCATAATTTACTGAATGCAATTTCAATAAAGGAAAATAACTATACAACAGAGGTTAGACATCAATTACATGTTTTTAAAAATAAACAAAAAAAGACAGAAAATCAATAGCAATAGACAAAAATACTTTCCCCTCTGTTAGAAGTACCTTTGATATATGATCAGTCTGGGACACTACACCGCAAGGTCTACGAGGTCTACTTGTATGAAAAATAAATAATGTCTACGAGGTCTACTTGCATGAAATAAACAATGTCTAGGAGGTCTACTTGCAGAAATTAAACAATGTCTACGAGGTCTACTTGCAGAAAATAAACAATGTCTACGAGGTCTACTTGCAGAAAATAAAAAATGTCTACGAGGTCTACTACATGAAAATAAACAATGTCTATGGTTGGATCACACATCTTTGGTACTCCTTGTTCCCGACTCAATATTTTATAATAGATTAAAAATCACATAACCAATGACCAATCAATGAGATATAGTGAAAATCAATATTGAAAACAGACAATAAACTGTACTCGCCTGGGGTCCTTAGTTGGTGAAACAAGCCATCTCGTTGGGTCCACAATAGTCTGGTTTACTGGGATAGATATGTAACAAATTCGGAATAAATATAGGAAGAGTGATTAGTCATGGTTTGAAACAATCTAATCTAAGAGGAAGGGAAATTTGTTTAAGATAGGTAATTATTTAATTAGAAAAATATATCTGTAGAAATCTACTTATAAATTATAAATATATACATAAACTTATTTTGAAAATACATAATAGCTATTTTGAGAGCCACTCAAGAAAATACGTATAATATTAGAAACTATATTTTTACTAGCAAAATACCTTTCTAGAAAAATACATAAAATTTAGAAACAATTCGGGCAAAAATTTAATTTTAGTCAAATATATAATTTTTAGGTCAAAATTATATTTGGGAAAGTAAATAGAATTACTATAATATATATAATTGTTTTGGGGTAATATTTATATTTGAAAACTATATTTACTAGATGAAAAGTACTATAATAATATTTAATGAATAACAAGTACTCAAATACTTTAAGAAGCATAACAGTACAATGTTTATTAATATAACATATACACAAAATATTAAACTTATATTTAATACTTAATCATAAGCTTAATATATAATCAATCCTTAAACATATCGATAAATTTTGTATAAAACTACAATAACTTTCATACAGCCTACGAATATATAAAACTAACAAATACCTTAAAACATTTATATATAGATGTAACAAAACCCAACATTTATATAGTTTTAAATAGAAATTGTCTACTAAAACTAAACCTAATTTATCTATCTATATCAGCCCAGCTATCAAAGCCCAGCCCATCTCTTTTATGCCCTTTAATTCTTTTTTTTCTTTCTTCTTCCCTAGGCCTGTTGGCCCATGGCCATACCCGGCCCACTCCAATCATTCCCATCTACACTTCTCTTTGGGGAGAGAAGTCCTAAACAGAAGTTCACTTCACTCTTATTCACTACAGAGAGGAAAAACGAGGAAAGAGAGGGATGCTCACCTAGGTACGGTGGTGATGGAGGATGCGACACGGCGGTGGCGTTGCTACGCTCGGCCAGTCAGCGGCGCTTGCGCGGTTGGAGGATGGTCGCAAGTCATGCGAGAACCGCCTGCACTTCGACGGAAGGGGGCGACGTTGGGGCGACGCTTGGGAGGAGAGTGGTGCTGGATCTGCTCCAGGCGGCCGGGGTTCAAGGGCTACTCTGGGTGGCGTTGACCTAGGCGGAGAGGAACAATCACCGGCAGAGCCAAGACGCGGCGGGGCGACGTGGGGGTCGGGATGGGAACAGCGAAACCGGATCCACGCCACGGCAGCCACGCACGAGATGAGCAGTGGCCGGGCGGCTCTGGGGAGCTGGGCGACGCCAGATCTGAAGGTCGCCGACGGTGGACGACGACGGTGAGGAGAGTGGTAATGTCTCCTCTCTCCCACTCTTTCTCTCTAGTGTGTTTCGGTGGTGGCGGTGGTGTATTCTGGAGTGTCGGCTTGGTGTTGGCCGGCGGTTGTGATCGATTGGGAGTCGGGTTAGTCTGGAGGTGGTGGTGGTTGTTTCTGCGATTGGGCGAGTGGCGGAGATGATGGTGGTGATGTCTAGACAGGAGGATCTGGAGACGAGATCGTCGTGGCGGTGATTTGAGAAGACGGGGAGGCACTGGTGTTGGCCACACACAGATGCGGCGATGGCTCGGCAGCGCTGGCTTGCGGAGACTGTCGGAGACCGACCACGGAACGGTGATTGGCAGGGAACTGGAGAAGACGACGATGGTGTCGGGGAGGCGAGGCTCAGCCATGGAGGGGCACGGATATGAGTGTATTGATATTGTGTCCGGATTTGTCGGACATGAGAGAAGAAAAATGTATATGTACACAATAATGGAATACGATGGAACGTACACGGACGTACGGGTCCGGACTCGGTTGTGATGGACGATGATGGTTGCTGGTGGTGGTAATGGTATGCGTCTAGGGATTTCTGCCATTTTCGATGGTGTGGAAGATGTCTCGAGCGCTTGTTAGGGTGCTCTGTGGATTGGAGGAGGGTTGATTCCCGTTTGTGGGAGAAATAACTCTCCCTATATAGGTGGTGAATCTCCTAGGGGATAAGGACTATAAGTCCTATTGGATAACCCTTCTCTTTATTCAAATCAAGCAAAAAATCATTTAAATCAATTTAATCTAATTGAAATTCATTAGTAGATAACGATACTCATATATATCAAAATCTTATAAATAATTACAATAGTAATCTAAAGTTGTATTTAACATTATCTATTAATTTACATCATATTCTAAATTTAAATAAATATAAATATAGCCAAATAATACTCGATGTCATCAAATAATATAAATTCAAATATTTTTCAAATAGTAATGATCACATTTAGATATAACAATAAATCCAATATCAACAATCAATCTTTATCTTTTACTTCGAAACATATGATTTTAAAACTCGTTCAAATAAATAATTAACATCAATAATTTTAAGAGAATATTCAAAATAATTGAAATCATATAGTAGATAAATTTAATCAAAATTTATAAATGATTGCAAATGACATTAAAATATTATTCAATAATATCCAATCTTAATCCAAATAACTTAAATTATTAATCAAATCTTATTTCAAATAAATAGTTATTATTGTAATTTAAATATAAAGATACCATTCGATTAATTAAGGATTTAATTTAATCAAATCTATTTAAAGTAGTTTGAACCAATAGTTCAAAACTAATGACAACGTATTTATTATGCCAATAATGAAATTCAAGTTCAAAATACTTTTATTACAAGAACTTAGTACATTCAAACCATTTATTTGAAACCAACATATTAAAGTTTATATGTTTCAAGGAAAAAATATTTGATTTCAAAAATAGAAAATAAATAATAATAAAATATTCAAAACTCGGGAAGAGGGGTTACAACACATGACCTTCGTGTCCCACTCAGACACACCATCTTGTGCTTCATTTGCTTCGCACAACTTTTGGGTCAATTTAGGCCAATTAATTATCTACCGTAATTTGTGACCTGACTTCCAATTTAATTTTGGGACCCGACATCGACCCAACCTAGTCGATCCCAAATATGGACATAGCCCACACAAAGCCTACTACCCGCATGACACTTGTGTCCTATTTATTTGAGCCCCCACATACTACTTACTTACCCATGATTATAAATACCTATTTTAATTCAAATATTGCACCATGTCCGATTTTGACCAGACCCGACCCGGTTCGACCGAACCCGAACCCAAGCTCCATGTTGTCCTCTCGTGACTACCCAAATACCCCACATAAATTCTCACTTTTCTCTATTTTTTAAATATCTCTCTACAAATATCTCTCTCTTTTTCTAATATGTATATATATATGTATGAACATATATATATAAATATTTCTCTCCTTAAATCACTCCACACCTACACACGCACAAACACCTTACCTCCTCCTGTACGAGCAGCCTACCCCCCCTTTCTCTATCTCCTCTCTCTCTAATAATATCTCTCTCTCTCTCGCTATAAATATCTCTCTCACTCTCTTTATACATTTATATACACACACTCATATATTAACTCTCACTCTCTTTCACTTCCATTACCCCAAGCCCACACCCCCATCACCTCACTCATCTCCTCCTCTACAGTCGACAGTACTAGCCTCCCTCTCTCTAATATCTCTCATTCTCTCTCTCTCTCTCATTTATTTACTCACACACACTCACACACAAAACTCAATCTCTCTCTCTTTATTTTTTTTCCTTACAACTCATACATACACCATCACCCACGGCAGCAGCATGTCATGCCCCAGAACCAGAATACTGGAGAGCGGAAGAATGACTCAGCCAGCTACGTATTACGGGTAGATGAATACCGTATAATACGATCAATGTTGTCTAAAAGATGAAGGGGTGCATACTACATGAAAGTCATACTATGGTCACTTCACATCTATTGTCTCAATCATTCAAAACACGAAACAGAAATAGAGAACATGTAAGATAAAGCAGTAAGGCGTCCCAAACGCTCAGTCAAAATGTTCTTGATATCTGGCTTTACAAAACATAGCCAGATGACGAAGCAAGGTATACACAATTGTTATCAGCTGCAGTCTGACTTAATTATAATTCTGTAAAAGTAAGTACAAGACAATTCGACTAACATGTCGGTGCCAAACGACAAGGTATTAAGTAAATAACAAAACGAGTGGGGAAGTAAGGAACCCACTCGAGTCCTCCTGCGATCATCCCTCTAATATTGACCATCTTGGAGGTGGAAATAAGCTGAGTCATCGGGAACCGGCTCTAAATCTGGCCATACAAAACCAGAGAGGTTAGACCTCTAATAGCAAGTACCGCAAGGAAGCACGATATGAGGAATTAAACTAGTAAATAAGTGTAGTACCCCGACCCGCAAGATGCCTTATGATGGATGGTTGGTTCGATGAAGCCTTGTTGGACTTGGGATTATATGAAGAATCGCTTGGAAGTCTATACGATCGTGGCGGGAATCGTTCTATGAATGTGAGTAGTGTTGAACCCTTCAAAGATCCTTTAGCTTCACACTTAAAATAAGGATAGTATGCTATGTTTCTTGTTGAATTGCTCAATAACACATTGCATGGAATTTGGAAAGATAATGAAAGATAATAATCACTTGAACGTAAACTGTTGTGGCTAAATGAATTGTATGCTTGTACGCTGTTGCGATGAATTACATGACAGGTGAAGGCAAAGTCCCAAATACTTGGGCAGTGAGTATATCGAGCTTTGGCTCAATGAATAGATGACAAAACAGATGTTAAGACCCAAGAACTGGGCAGTGAGTATGCTTAATTTGTATTCGAATAAATGTATGCTAAACAGATGCTAAGTCCCAAGATTGGGCGGTAAGTACATTGAGTTAGTTGGAAAGATTTGGAAAACAACATTCTATTATCCTGTGTCGATGTAGAATGTTGGTTTCACTACGACCCTGGATGGGCAGATGATAATGTGAGCATTGGCTCAAGGCAAGATGGCTAGATGGCAAGATGGATGAGAATGATGGTTTTGCTTAGTTTTCCTTATCATGCATTATATGTTTTCTTCTTAGATAAGTTGCATATAGTTGCATGGTCATGGACAACTTGTCGACAAGGTTTCGTTCCTCGAACGGTATTCCTGGGCCATGGAACCCGGTTCGTCCTAGGGGGAACAAGGATGGTGTCGATGTACTGACATCGGGATTGCAGGACTTGCAGTGGGGGCTTGCTACCGCCCACTGAAAGGACGCTGAAATCCCATGGTGCTGAAGTAGTAGCACGGTGTTTCGGAAACCTCCCATGGATTCGCACCCCATTTGGAGTTAGCCGTTTACCAGAAGATGATCCAAGATGGCGTGTCGCCAGTGACCTTCATATAGATAGGTCAGGTGCTAATGATGTCTTATGCAGGCAGAGTAAGTTATTACTCAAATACAGGAAAGGATGTCGGCTGTTGGTAAGAATCACCTGAACGGTGATATTCATATTGAATCATGATATTGTTCCTAACAATGTCTTGTGCAGGCAGAGTAAGTATTATAAATATACAGGGATGGCTACACGACCGTGGGTAAGAATCACCAAAGGGTGATAATTGCATGCTTTAAATTATGTTGGCTATGAGATTTGCATGCTTTATTTCCTGTCGGCTACTACATGAAATTGACCCTAAGGCAACGAGAAAGACCACTGTTAATAATGTGCTATAACATGATTACTTAGTGCTGTCTTCTTAGGTGAGTTGGGCCAGCACCGCTCGCCAGTACATTGATGATGTACTGACCCACGTTGTAGGCAATATTACAGGTATTTGCTTGGGGGAAATCCTGTGAATCAGTGCTTGGCATCGATGAATCGGATGGGTGTGCAGAAGCTCTTCTTTCAAGATGATGTCTTCTGCTATACGGGACATAATGTATGGAACAGTGGAACTCAAATGTACTAGTGAGATTGTAGCCAAATTGGCAAGTCATTGTAAAGAAGTCGGTATATTCATTTGTAGCCTAAAGGGCAAGTGTATACATTCAGTTGGCTACTCAAGAGTCTTGTATTCAGTTGTAAACTCTGTATTCCGCTGCAAGTCTTGTAATCCATTTTGAATATCAATAAAGAGATATATTTCTTCATAAATTGTGTGACTTCAATTTATCTGCTTGGTTCCGCTGCCTTATCGATGTTTTCTGAGAATTACCAGGAACTGTAATGGTTTTGCCTTGTACAAGTGCAATCTAGACTTGTACGGCATCACGCCCAGTGGCTTGTTTTCGATCCTCCGGAATCGGGGCGTGACATAATGGTATCAGAGCACGGCTTTACGTCCTTGGATTCCTATTCGATTTATTTCGAATCAATGTTGCTACTAAGATGATTCTAAGCTGCTTCCGCGATGATTCAAAGATTGTTTCCGCGATTATTCAAAGTTGCTTCCGCGGTGAATCAAAGTTGCTTCTGCGAATACTCAAAGTTGCTTCTGCGATGAAATCAAAGTTGCCTCTATGATGATTCATAGTGCTTCTGCGATTGTTCTGTATTGCTTCCAAACTATTCTAAGTTGTTCCCTTGACTGAAAGTCCGTTGATCATTCTAACCTCTCACTGGGTGTTCCATACAATAAGTCTAAATATGTAGGCTGTGATATGTGTGCTTTGTTGGATTTCTAAAAGATACCAAAAAGATTAACAATGATGCGATGCTATAATAAGTTTGTGATGTATGCTGGATGTCGTGTGTGTGGGATTCTTTGAGTCGATTGTTATGCAGCAATCGACCGTGGGTGATGGCTTGGTATGTTGGAACAGAATGTGTATAGATTTCAGTGAATGGGAATCGACAGAATCTTGAGTCGATATTTGTGGTCAGCATAACCACTGCAGGATGGATTGTCCATGTTGGACGTTGGTTTGATGCGAGGGAATATTGTGTTGGGAATGGCTTGAGCTCTGAGTGGTATATTGCATATACCCTCGTCGTGATAAGATGTCCCTTGACCCTTGATGTGTTTATGATTTTGTGTTTGGTTTACCTATAAGGTATTGGGTGGTATCGAATCGTAGCTGAGCTTACGATTGGTACATGACGGCTAGGAATGTCCCTTGATGATTAAGTTCGGATGACCCGTTACGAGATTTTGATGTGTTCGGGTGAACCATCGCTAGACCTTGTCGGTTAGCATTATGTTGGATAATAAGAGAATTGAGAATATGAAATGATGCCTTGGTTGGGAAAGAAAAGAATTTCAGATTCAGGCGAGTACTTGAATCAGTTGGGTAGAAGGATTGTAGGCTTGGTAATGATAGTGTGGTGTTGCTATTGAAAGATTTTGCGAGAACAACTATGGACCGAATATTGAACGATGTTGGAATTGAGTTAACGAAATTGCATGTGGATATCGATAGAACTGATGGTAATATTAGACGCTTATCGGGATGTTGCGAATGATTTAGAAGATGCAGAGAGTTGCATCGACGACCGAAAAGTTAGAGAATGGGCTTGTGGAATAGATGATCTTAGCACGTGGTGCAGTGTGCTTGGGAGAAATTGATGTTCCGAATTAACAAGTTATGACCCTTGACTATTTTGAGACATAGAGAATGGGTACTTGTCCCTTGATGTACGAAAGAGTAGATGTTCCTTACGAGAGTCGAATAGCTGGAATACAAATAAGTATCGAGGTGCAGCGATATGTAATAGACCCTGTTGGTGGATGTTGTTGTCGCATAAATAGCAAGTTTGGTAGAATATAGAATTGTTGGATTATGACTTAGCTAATGAGTTATGTTATGTCCACTAAGATGACCGATATGCGAATGCTAGATGATTGGTGCTATAGAGATTTGGATTGGTGCATGAATAGTAAATCTTCTTATGAGATCACAAGGAGGTGATGCAAAACTAATATTGGTGGTTAATGTGAATTGCTAAGAGATGATCGTGTTGGTGCTAGAAAATTTATAAATGATGCCTCGGAAGAAATATGATTGTGTAGTTGCCTTATTTTGTTGGATAAGAGAGTACAGACCGTATCGATGATCTAAAAATGTGGGAAACGAATATGTCGCGAAGAGACCGTAGGAAAGAGATCATAAGTGATAAACTATTGAAATAGCAATGTCGGATGATGACTCAAAATAGTTGACCCGATTGAATAGACAATTTGAGTACGATATGAGGATGCAAGTCGGATTGAACAAGTGATGCTATATCTATGCAAGTGGAAATTGAAAGTTTGATATTCGATTGAGGAGTTTTATATGATAGCTTTGGATTGACCCATAAGAATTGTTGGATAGAATTGTTGACTAGAATTGTCGGATAGACTTTGTCGGTTGCGGGTAAGTCTAGAATGAGACTTCGTTGGGTATGATCCGGGTATGAGTACGGGTAGAAAGACTTGACCCTAGAATATTGGTTGGTTGCCTAGATTGTCGGTTGGTTGCCTAGATTGTTGGCTAGTTGCCTAGATTGTCGGTTGGTTGCCTAGAGTGGCGGTTGGTTGCCTAGAATGTTTGTTGGTTGCTTAAGTTTCAGATTTGGTTGGCTATGTTCTTCAGTTGTCCGTATTGGGAATAAGTTCATAAGATTGGGGTGGTGTCCCATGTCCCTAAGTTGGTCAGACCATAGAGTTACCCCTATGATGAGAATTGGTTGCCTCTAAGATAAGATATAAATATGTCCCTGATAGCTACTCATCTCATATGGGTTAGCTGAATGTCTGGTTTAGCTTAGATTAGCTGACCGTAGAGACTTGATTGTATGCTAAGTTGACTGTTGGAAAACCATAGGATGTCCCTATTAATGTTGCATGAGTTTAGTCGGAATGAGTAAGATGTGTTGGAAGGTAGGCTTCGAGATGGAATAGATATTTGGGAAATTCGATGTTATAATATTGGATGGAATGACGGATCATGTTGGTCTCGGAAATTCAGTTGCCTTGGTTGAAATGTTGGGAATGGTTAGAACTGGTTGGGTTGGTTGATTGATATTGAGCTGCGAAAATTGATGGTAGTGCCTTGAGACAGTTGGGATAATTTTATTGACCGGATCAGAATTTATGATAAGTGTAACGACGGAATTGGATAGTACATGTAGCCGAGATCGGCGAATATGAATAGGAATGACCCTCGGAATTAATGTTGCTGGAATATGATAGTTGCCTATGCGAGAGGATAAATATGTTGGCTTGATCAATATGAGAAAATGTTGGAGTACAACGAGAAATGTTGCTAGAGTGGAATGGTGATACAATTTGGAATGATGATACAATTTGATGGATGGATCGTGATCGAGAAAGTTACGAGTTGCAAACAAAGTGTATGGATACGAACGATGATGAGTACAAGATTTGATCGATGAGAATCGGATAACAAAATGAAATGTGGCTATAGGATTTATCAACTTTGATGGCATGGTTGACAATGAACTTGAGGAATACTTGATACATCTAAGTCGGAATATTTTGAAAATTTTGGATCGGTTGAGGAAAATTTCTCGAGTTGGAATTGGCAACATCTGTTGCATTATTGGTTGGTCGGGATATTGAATAAACAAGTGGGATTATAAGAGATGCTTAAAAAGAATTACTGACGTTCGGAAGAGAAATTACACCGTCGCTCGTTCGTCTTCCCTATCACTGAACTTGGCTGAAGTGCATGTATTTCGGGGACGCCTAAAATATGTGTATGATTCCAACTAAGTGGTATGCTGAATTCAAACGAAGCCACGGGAATTATCATGTGCTAAGAATTTGCACGAGTGTCGGAGGAAAGATCAAAGATGGTAAACTATGTTGAATCAATTTGGGATGCTGTAACGAGACGGTACATTACTTGAAAATCATTCGAGAGATTACGGAGAAATAGTAAATGGTGCAAGTTGATCGTTGAGAAGTTTCATGAAAAGTTGGTTGAAGTTTTGGGGATGAGTTTTGTTTTAAGTTTCGAGGACGAAACTTTTTCTGGGTGGTATATATTGTAGTACCCCGACCCGCAAGATGCCTTATGATGGATGGTTGGTTCGATGAAGCCTTGTTGGACTTGGGATTATATGAAGAATCGCTTGGAAGTCTATGCGATCGTGGCGGGAATCGTTCTATGAATGTGAGTAGTGTTGAACCCTTCAAAGATCCTTTAGCTTCACGCTTAAAATAAGGATAGTATGCTATGTTTCTTGTTGAATTGCTCAATAACACATTGCATGGAATTTGGAAAGATAATGAAAGATAATAATCACCTGAACGTAAACTGTTGTGGCTAAATGAATTGTATGCTTGTACGCTGTTGCGATGAATTACATGACAGGTGAAGGCAAAGTCCCAAATACTTGGGCAGTGAGTATATCGAGCTTTGGCTCAATGAATAGATGGCAAAACAGATGTTAAGACCCAAGAACTGGGCAGTGAGTATGCTTAATTTGCATTCGAATAAATGTATGCTAAACAGATGCTAAGTCCCAAGATTGGGCGGTAAGTACATTGAGTTGGTTGGAAAGATATGGCAAAAGAGATTTGGAAAACAATATTCTATTATCCTGTGCCGATGTAGAATGTTGGTTTCACTAACACCCTGGATGGGCAGATGATATTGTGAGCATTGGCTCAAGGCAAGATGGCTAGATGGCAAGATGGATGAGAATGATGGTTTTGCTTAGTTTTCCTTATCATGCATTATATGTTTTCTTCTTAGATAAGTTGCATATAGTTGCATGGTCATGGACAACTTGTCGACAAGGTTTCGTTTCTCGAACGGTATTCCTGGGCCATGGAACCCGGTTCGTCCTAGGGGAACAAGGATGGTGTCGATGTACTGACATCAGGATTGCAGGACTTGCAGTGGGGGCTTGCTACCGCCCACTGAAAGGACGCTGAAATCCCATGGTGCTGAAGTAGTAGCACGGTGTTTCGGAAACCTCCCATGGATTCGCACCCCATTTGGAGTTAGCCGTTCACCAGAAGATGATCCAAGATGGCGTGTCGCCAGTGACCTTCATATAGATAGGTCAGGTGCTAATGATGTCTTATGCAGGCAGAGTAAGTTATTACTCAAATACAGGAAAGGATGTCGGCTGTTGGTAAGAATCACCTGAACGGTGATATTCATATTGAATCATGATATTGTTCCTAACAATGTCTTGTGCAGGCAGAGTAAGTATTATAAATATACAGGGATGGCTACACGACCGTGGGTAAGAATCACCAAAGGGTGATAATTGTATGCTTTAAATTATGTTGGCTATGAGATTTGCATGCTTTATTTCCTGTCGGCTACTACATGAAATTGACCCTAAGGCAACGAGAAAGACCACTGTTAATAATGTGCTATAACATGATTACTTAGTGCTGTCTTCTTAGGTGAGTTGGGCCAGCACCGCTCGCCAGTATATTGATGATGTACTGACCCACGTTGTGGGCAATATTACAGGTGTTTGCTTGGGGGAAATCCTGTGAATCAGTGCTTGGCATCGATGAATCGGATGGGTGTGCAGAAGCTCTTCTTTCAAGATGATGTCTTCTGCTATACGGGACATAATGTATGGAACAGTGGAACTCAGATGTACCAGTGAGATTGTAGCCAAATTGGCAAGTCATTGTAAAGAAGTCGGTATATTCATTTGTAGCCTAAAGGGCAAGTGTATACATTCAGTTGGCTACTCAAGAGTCTTGTATTCAGTTGTAAACTCTGTATTCCGCTGCAAGTCTTGTAATCCATTTTGAATATCAATAAAGAGATACATTTCTTCATAAATTGTGTGACTTCAATTTATCTTCTTGGTTCCGCTGCCTTATCGATGTTTTCTGAGAATTACCAGAAACTGTAATGGTTTTGCCTTGTACAAGTGCAATCTAGACTTGTACGGCATCACGCCCAGTGGCTTGTTTTCGATCCTCCGGGATCGGGGCGTGACAATAAGAGAATATAATAATAGATCTCTGCTTGCTGCTGGAATTCACACAACGTCACGACACTTCGAACCAACCTCCCAACCAAATAAGGACAGAAGTTGGCCCGTCATGTCTCGACACTCTGATCATCTCAGTTAGTCAACAGAGTAGGTACAATACACAACCAAATTAATTTAAATGGCCATGCAACTACTACGGCTTGCTATTGTGGGTTCCAAGTTATCTTAGAACTATGTGATAAAGGATTCCACAGTTCTTACTATGCACAAACAAGGCTAGTTTACCCAATCAATCAATTGCGCCAATCATGTATTTAGACGAGTCCCAGCGGGACGCCCGTCGTTAATATACAATGTACAATAAATAATATAAGCAGATACTACTCCATGCCCGTGTGGTAGATTTGTTGTATCCGTGGGAACCAGTCGGCCTGTCGGGCACTTAATAGTCCCAAAGAGGGCTGCCATGTAAGAACTCGGGAATCCGTTCTCTCCATGCAATCATCCTTTTATTTAACTTAATAGCCTCTATGTTGAGTGAAATCCCATGCCGTGGATCATGGTCATTCAGAATGAGTACTTTCGTACGGGATACGATATGCACATCTCTACAACGATACCCGTTCGGTTAGGTTGTAGGTCTTACATAGCGTAATGCAACAATCAAAACTAGCCACGGAATAATCATGCCTTGACCATAAAGTACACATGCTGCTTTTGTAGAAAAAAAATAAATTGAAGCCTGCATATGCCTGTATGCCAATATTCGGGATCGGCCAATCGATTACAATAGTTCATAATTAATATGAACGTATCTCATTCATTCAATTCAATAAGACGACTAGCCAGTCTCTTAGTTCCAACTAGGAACGCATGATCAATTATTAGTCAAGGTCATAATCAATATCAATCAATGTTAATTCGGGACAAGGATCAGTCAAAAGGCATCATGGGCTAGAGTTCATGCGACCGGGAAATTATTGAAGTTCGTGCGGCTGAGAATGCATATGTGGTCAGTATCTCATGCGGCCAGGAAGTGTCATGCGGCCACAGAAAATAGCATGTGCCAGGAAACAGCATGTGCCAGAAAACAGCATGCGCCAGAAAACAGCATGTGTCAGGAAACAGCATATGCCAGAAAACAGCATGCGCCAGAAAACAGCATGTGCCAGGAAACAGCATACGCCAGAAACAGCATGCGCCAAAAATAGTATGCGCCAGAAATAGCATGCGCCAGGAAACAACATGCGCAGGAAACAGCATGCGCCAGAAACAGCATGCGCTAGAAACAGCATGCACCAGAAAACAGCATGCGCCAGAAACAGCATACGCCATGACAGCATGCGCCAGAAAATAGCATGCGCCAGAAACATCATGCGCCAGAAACAGCATGCGCCAGCAAACAGCATGCGCCATGACAGCATGCGCCAGCAAACAGCATGGCAACAGCTTTTTGCCAGCAAATAGCATGCGCCACGGAAAACAGCATGCGCCAGGACAGCATGCGCCAGCAAACAGCATGTGCCAGCAAACAGCATGGTAACAGCTTTTTGCCAGCAAATAGCATGCGCCAGGACAACATGTACTGTTCATCTTCTCCAATCAGCCTCTAATGGCCATAAAAATCAATGAACCAAAAAGACCATAAATCACTCAAAATAAGTCGAAATCAGGACTTCCAATAGTCAAAATTGGGTAGAATCAAATTTCCTACAGCATGGAACCCTCAAAACTTGAAAAATAGCAAAGTTACTAGATCAAAACCTAAAAATTCCAAAAATAAATTAAACTTAGATCTACATGAAAGGAGCCATGGGAATTGAATATACTAAGTACTAAAGTATTTAAGAATCTTGAGAGGAAGACAATAGAACAACAAAAATGGAAATCCATCAAGAAGCAAGTTGGCACTTGCCTAGCCCTTCTAGGTTGGTGGAGGAGTTATGAGGAAGAAGAAGAGAAATGAGAAGAAATAATAAAGAGAGAGAGAAAAGGGATGAGGCTTTAAATGGAGAACTGGTGGTAGGTAGGGAGTTGGGTTCATGTTGAACCATCCAAGGCCGGAAAATAAACCAACTCGGGCCGAACCCAAAGCAAAACAGAAAGTAAAATACAGAAAGTAAAATGCAAAAAAAATAATTAGCAAGAAATTAAAAAAATTTAAATACAGAACAATACATGATAAATATTAAATAAATACATTCCAGCAGTACTAGTATTTAGAATACGTATTCCGGGAACGGAAAGTGACATCTCTACCCTCCTTAGAAAAATTTTGTCCTCGGAATTTCAAATCCAAGCAGGATAGAAACATCGGAGCTAAGCTAATCTAAGTATAAGCAATTAAGTAAGCAATCATTCTACAATGCCAATAGCAAGTAACGTATCTATGTTTAACTATCGACGACACCAAGCAATTCTACTCATAAGGTGACAAGCATGAGGAGTTTAAGAAAATCAAGGTATACAGAAAAAAATATACCTTGTGAGTCAAACAGGTGTGGATACCGTGATCGGATGTCATCCTCATGTTCCCACGTTGACTCTCCTAAAGAGTGATGACCCCAAGCAACCCGGACAAGGCTAATTATTCGGTTCTTGAGTATCTTCTCTCTTCGGTCCAAACTGGACATAGGCTGTTCCTCGTAAGACAGGTTGGTACCAATAACCAGCTCAGAATAATCAAGGATATGGCTTGGGTCCGATACATACCTACGTAACTGTGATACATATAACATGTCATGCACCTCTCGTAACGAACGTGGAAGGGATAAACGATAAGCAACATCGCCTACCCTATCAAGGATAATAAATGGGCCCACGTACCGCGGACTCAACTTCCTACGAACGCCAAATCTAATGACCCCACGGGTAGGTGAGATCCGTAAGAACACGTGGTCCCCAACTGAAAACTCTAGCGGCCTACAATGCTGGTCCGCCCAATGACAATGCCGATCCTGCGCAACTCGAAGTCGCTTTCTAATTTTCTTAACCACTTCAACTGTCTGGACAAACATTTTCGGGCCTAACATCTTCCTCTCCCCGATATCATCCCATTCCAGTGGCGACCTATACTTCTTACCATATAGTGCTTCAAATGGTGCCATCTGGATACTGGCTTGATAACTGTTGTTGTATGAGAATTCGACTAAGTGCAGGTGGCTCTCCCAAGATCTTCCAAAATCCAGAGTGCAAGCTCACAATATGTCTTCCAAAGTCTGAATTGTTCTTTCTGATTACCCGTCTGTCTGGGGATGGTAAGTCGTACTAAATCTTAACTTGGTACCTAGACTATGATGTAAGCTCTTCCAGAAATATGATGTAAAACGGGTATCCTGTCTGACACAATACTGACAGGGACTCCATGCTGCCTGACTATCTATTACATATATAACTCTGCCAACTTTTCTGTAGATTGCCCTACTCTGAAAGGAAGAAAGTGTGCCACCTTCGTAAGCCGATCTACTATCACCCAAATGGCATCTTTACCACTTGGTGATCTCGGTAAACCGGTCACAAAGTCTATTGTAATATGTTCCTATTTTTATTCCAGAATAGGAAGCGGTTGCAATAACCAGCTGGCCAGTGCTACTCTGTCTTCACTTGCTGACATATCAAGCAACGGGAAACGAATCTAGCTATCTCCCTCTTCATCCCGTTCCACCAGAAGTGCTGCTTGATATCTTGGTATATCTTGGTCCCTCCAGGGTGTACAGAATACTGAGAACTGTGAGCTTCTGCCATAACCTCCTGTCTGATATCTCTACTAGGCACACATAGACGTGAGCCAAACCTAAGTATACCATCTTCATGAATTCTCATCTCCTTCCTGAGTCCTGACTCACATTCTGCCCTAAGCTTCTGAATCCTTGGGTCCTGTGCCAAAGTTGCCTTGATCCTGTCTACCAAGTCGGATTAAACTTGTAGACTTGTTAGAACTCCTACATCACTAGGAAGTATAACTTCGATGTCCATCTCCTGAAGGTCTTCTAAGATATGCCTCTGTGTTGTCAACATAAATGTGCCGCCTCTCCTGCTAAGAGCGTCTGCTACTACATTAGCCTTGCCTGGATGATACTGAAGCTCCGCGTCATAATCCTTGATCAGCTCTAACCATCTTCTTTGCCTCATGTTCAGCTCCTTCTAAGTAAAGATGTACTTCAGACTTTTGTGGTCTGTGTACATGTCCACTCGATCACCATATAAGTAATGCCTCCATAGCTTCAAAGCAAATACTACTGCCGCCAACTCCAAGTCATGAGTTGGGTAATTCTTTTTGTGGTCTCGAAGTTGCCTAGATGCATATGTTATCACCTTTCCATGTTGCATGAGGACACATCCAAGTCCTTTACCTGACGCATCACAATATACAGTAAAACCTCTGGGTCCAACTGGCAATGTAAGAATAGGTGCTGATATCAACTTCTGCTTCAAGTTCTCAAATGATGCCTGACATTCTGTCGACCAAACGAATGGTACATCCTTTCGTGTCAAGCGGGTCATGGGTGCTGAAAGTCTTGCAAAATCTGATACGAACCTTCTGTAATATCCCGCCAATCCCAAGAAACTCCGCACATCTGCTACGGTCTTGGGTACTGGCCAACTCTCTACTGCTTCTACCTTCTTGGGATCCACTGCTACTCCAGCTCCTGATACGATGTGACCCAAAAATAAAATATGATCCGTCTAGAACTCACACTTGCTGAGCTTGGCATACAACTGGTTCTCTCTCAGAACCTGTAACACTTTCCTGAGGTGGTCATCATGCTCCTCTTCACTAACAGAGTATACGAGAATGTCGTCAAGAAACACAACGACAAATTAATCTAAGTACGGCATAAAGATGCGGTTCATCAAATCTATAAATATTGTTGGAGCATTGGTCAAACCAAACGGCATTACCAAGAATTCATAATGCCCATACTTCGACTTGAATGCTGTCTTGGGAATATCCTCCTTCCGAACCCTTACTTGATGATACCCTGAATGAAGATCTATCTTGGAAAAAACTCTAGCTCTGCTCAACTGATCAAACAAGTCGTCGATCCTGGGTAGTGGGTACTTGTTCTTTACTGTTGTCGCGTTAAGCTTCCTGTAATCGATGCATAATTTCGATGACCCATCCTTCTTCCCCACAAGTACCACTGGTGCTGCCTATGGTGATATGCTAGCTTGGATGAACTTCTTCTCCTTCAGTTCCTCTATGTGCTGATATACCTTGGCCTGTTCTGAATCCGCCATTCTGTAAACTCGATCTGATATCGGTTTAGTTCCAGGTACCAATTCTATGTTGAACTCAATATCCCTAACCGATGGTAGACCTGGAAGTTCTTCGAGAAATACGTCCAGAAACTCTTCAACTACCTTCGGAACTTGAACTTCTTCCATTGTCGTCACTACTCCCTGCTCTTGTTGAGTTACCACTGATCTGACTAAGGTGAACCGCTTCATCCCTAGAATATCAAAAGATACACTCCCTCTACGACAATCTATTGTCGCATGACTGTCTTTCAGCCAGTCCATGCCTAAGATAACGTCGAAATTTCCAACAGGAAATTCTATCAACCGGGAGGGTAAGGAATGCCCGCAAACTACAATACTATATGCTAGAACAACTCTACTAACTCCTACGAGTCCATTACCAGTGAGTATATTTAACCTTCCTAGCAGTGCCTCGAATTCCATTCCTACCCGTGTTGCAAATTGTGCAGATATAAATGAGTGTGATGCTCCCGAATCAAACAATGCTACTGCGGGATATGAGGCGACGAGAATGTTACCTGCCATAACATCTTTCGATGCTAATGCCTCCTCCAAGGACAGAGTGAATGCCTGCCCTCGACCTCCTTGTTGGTTTCCATGTTGTGGCCTAGCCTGGTGCTGCTGCTGGCCCCTGCCTTGATGATGCTGGGGTGGTCCATGCTGGTACTGTTGTATCGGCGGTCCCTGCTGCCGAAACATCTGAGCATGTGTCATGAACGGGTGCTGTGCCAACGGTCTCACTGCTACCGCTGGTCCTCGATACTGTCCTGTCCCTGGTGCTGGCAGAGCAGGAAATTATTGCACTGGTCCTCCTGACCTCGAATTCATGGGACAGGTGGTAACCCGGTGATCTGGATTTCTACATATCAAATACTGCCCGTTCAATGTCCGACACACATCTCTAGTGTGCCCTACCTTTCCACAATAAGTGTAGCCTGTTGGGGGTTGCTAGTTCTTCCTCTGTTGCTATTGCTGCTGCCTGGGTGGTGGTGCTGGTCCTCGCATTGCCACATCGTGAATGCGAATGCCAAGGGACGGTGTTGTTGTTCGGGGCACTGCTCCCCCTTCTCCTTCAATCTGACTGTGGGATCTCTTCTGACCTCCAGTCCTTGCTGTAATCCTCTGTATGGTGATCTCATGCCTTCGAGTTACCGTCAATACTTCATCGAAAGTCTGGTAATTGTGCCCCTCTATCAATTGCAAGAGCTCAAGATAAAACCCTTGCTGGAACCTCATAGCCCTCTGGCTCTCCGTTGCTACCATCTCTGGGGCGAACCTACTCAATCTGCAGAACTCTGCTGCATAAGCATCTACCGTCTTGCCGGCCTGCTTGAGGTTGATAAACTTCTGTTGTAGCTCAAACAGTGCCACAACTCCATAGTACTTCGTCTTGAACCTTGCAGTAAAATCATCCCAAGCAACAGGACGTCTGATGCCTACTTTTTCTGATTCCCGCCAATCACGTGCGAGATCTTGAAGTAACAACTTTACTTGATCTACACGTTCTTCTGCCGGTACCTTAGCTGTCGTCAGAATAGCCTCAATATCCTTAAGCCATGCATCTGCTAAGATGGCATCCTCCGTGCCCTCGAAACGGCGAGGGTTGAACTTGCAAAATCTGGTTGATGCTCCTGAATCTGGCCTTGTCCCTCTTTCCAAAGCTGTCTGCAATCCTTGGTTGAGTAGTACATTCTACTCTTGCAACTGAGTGTGCATGCGCTGCTGGGCTAACATCTGGTGTTGCTGAGTAGCCATCATCCCTCTCATGATCTCCAGAAGGGCCGGTGTGTCTACTTTCACAGGGGTAGGTGGAACTGTTGGTAGTGGTGGAACCTCCGGATACTGCGATCCAGCTGCTGCTTCCACTATCACTTCTTCTTGAATAGCCTCTTGGGGTAGTACTGGACCTTGTTGCTGACCAACCTGGTCAGGTTGTCCATGTTGTCCATGTTGCTGTTGTCCAGCTCTGACAGATACGGACGAAGTGTCCCTAAAAAGGGACAAGAGAACAATCAATCGACCGGACAGGAAAAATAAAAAAAGTCAAAGGATACTGGAATGTCAAGCTAGAGTTGAGAACAACGAATCATGAGATCAAGGGAGAACATGTGTGATTGAGACATCCTATAAATCAAAACACCCTATAAGTCTGAAATCAGACCTGCATGGGCCACCACTAAAACCTTGTCACGCCCCAGAACCAGAATACTGGAGAGCGGAGGAATGACTCAGCCAGCTACGTATTGCGGGTAGATGAATACCGTATAATACGATCAATGTTGTCTAAAAGACGAGGGGGTGCATACTACATAAAAGTTATACTATGGTCACTTCACATCTATTGTCTCAATCATTCAAAATACGAAACAGAAATAGAGAACATGTAAGATAAAGCAGTAAGGCGTCCCAAACGCTCACTCAAAATGTTCTTGATATCTGGCTTTACAAAACATAGCCAGATGACGAAGCAAGGTATACACAATTATTATCAGCTGCAGTCTGACTTAATTACAATTATGTAAAAGTAAGTACAAGACAATCCGACTAACATGTCGGTGCCAAACGGCAAGGTATTAAGTAAATAACAAAACGAATGGGGAAGTAAGAAACCCACTCGAGTCCTCCTGCGATCATCCCTCTAGTATTGACCATCTTGGAGGTGGAAGTAAGCTGAGTCCTCGGGAACCGGCTCTAAATCTGGCCATGCAAAACCAGATAGGTTAGACCTCTAATAGCAAGTACCGCATGAAAGCACGATATGAGGAATTAAACCAGTAAATAAGAGAATATAATAATAGATCTCTGCTTGCTGCTGGGATTCACACAACGTCACAACACTTCGAACCAACCTTCCAACCAAACAAGGATAGAAGTTGGCCCGTCATGTCTCGACACTCTGATCATCTCAGTTAGTCAACAGAGTAGGTACAATACACAACCAAATCAATTTAAACGGCCATGCAACTACTATGGCTTGCTATTGTGGGTTTCAAGTTATCTTGGAACTATACGATAAAAGATTCCTCAGTTCTTACTATGCACAAACAAGACTAGTTTACCCAATCAATCAATTGCGCCAATCATGTATTTAGACGAGTTCCAGCGGGACGCCCGTCGTTAATATACAATGTACAATAAATAATATAAGCAGATACCACTACCTGCCCGTGTGGCAGATTTGCAGTATCTGTGGGAACCAGCCGGCCTGTCGGGCACTTAATAGTCCTAAAGAGGGCTGCCATGTAAGAACTCGAGAATCTGTTCTCTCCATGCAATCATCCTTTTATTTAACTTAATAGCCTCTATGTTGAGTGAAATCACATGCCGTGGATCATGGTCATTCAGAATGAGTACTTTCGTACGGGGTACGATATGTACATCTCTACAACGATACCTGTACGGTTAGGTTGTAGGTCATACATAGCGTAATGCAACAATCAAAACTAGCCACGGAATAATCATGCCTTGACCATAAAATACACATGCTGGTTTTATAGAAAAATAAATAAATTGAAGCCTACATATGCCTGTATGCCAATATTTGGGATCGGCCAATCGATTACAATAGTTCATAACTAATATGAACGTGTCTCATTCATTCAATTCAATAAGACGACTAGCCAGTCTCTTAGTTCCAACTAGGAACGCATGATCAATTATTAGTCAAGGTCATAATCAATATCAGTCAATGTTAATTCGAGACAAGGATCAGTCAAAAGGCATCATAGGCTAGAGTTCATGCGGCCGAGAAATTATAGAAGTTCGTGCGGTTGAGAATGCATGTGGTCAGGATCTTATGCGGCCAGGAAGTGTCATACGGCCACGAAAAATAGCATGTGCCAGGAAACAGCATTTGGCAGAAAACAGCATGCGCCAGAAAACAGCATGTGCCAGGAAATAGCATGTGCCAGAAAATAGCATGCGCCAGAAAATAGCATGTGCCAGGAAACAGCGTCCGCCAGAAACAGCATGCGCCAGAAACAGCATGCACCAGGAAACAGCATGCGCTAGAAACAGCATGCGCCAGAAACAGCATATGCCAGAAACAGCATGCGCCATGACAGCATGTGCCAGGAAACAGCATGCGCCATGACAGCATGCGCCAGGAAACAGCATGCGCCAGAAACAGTATACGCCAGAAACAGCATGCGCCAATAAACAGCGTGTGCCATGACAACATGCGCCAACAAACAGCATGCACCAGTAAACAGCATGCGCCAGCAAACAGCATGGCAACAGCTTTTTGCCAGCAAACAGCATGCGCCACGGAAAACAGCATGCGCTAGGACAGCATGCGCCAGCAAACAGCATGTGCCAGAAAACAGCATGGTAACAGCTTTTTGCCAGCAAACAGCATGCGCCAGGACAGCATATACTGCTCATCTTCTCCAATCAGCCTCTAATGGCCAAAAAAAATCCATGAACCAAAAAGACCATAAATCACTCAAAATAAGTCGAAATCAGGACTTCCAATAGTCAAAATTGGGTAGAATCAAATTTCCTACAACATGGAACCCTCAAAACTTGAAAAATAGCAAAGTTACTAGAGCAAAACCTAAAAATTCCAAAAATAAATTAAACTTAGATCTACATGAAAGGAGCCATGGAAATTGAATATACTAAGTACTAAAGTATTTAAGAATTTTGAGAGGAAGACAATGGAACAACAAAAATAGAAATCCATCAAGAAGCAAGTTGGCACTTGCCTAGCCCTCCTAGGTTGGTGGAGGAGTTATGAGGAAGAAGAAGAGAAATGAGAAGAAATAATGAAGAGAGAGAGAAAAGGGATGAGGCTTTAAATAGAGAAGTGGTGGTAGGTGGGGAGTTGGGTTCATGTTGAACCATCCAAGGCCGAAAAATAAACCAACTCGGGTCGAACCCAAAGTAAAACAGAAAGTAAAATACAGAAAGTAAAATGCAAAAAAAATAATTAGCAGGAAATTAAAAGAATTTAAATACAGAACAATACATGATAAATATTAAATAAATACAAGCAGTACTAGTATTTAGAATACGTATTCCGAGAACGAAAAGTGACACAACATCTCCCCGCAGCCCCTTGGCCGAGCCTCCATGGCTGGCCGAGCTCCTTTCCGACTTCCCCTCTTCTCCTCCTCCTTCTTCATCTACATCATTCATCATCATCATCATCATCATCATCATCATCAACCTCCTTCAACACCCCTCCTCCACCACCACAACGGCCGACCACCACCTCTCGTCTTCTCCTTCTCTAACCGATCACCGTCGTACCCGCTGTGCCGTCGAGCCGCCACCACAACCGCAGCAGCCAACAGCAGTAGCAGTGCGTAGCCGAGCAGCAGCTGCGTGTAGCCGCGCTACCGCGTGCCGCCCGTTGTCTTCGTGCGTCGCCACGACCCCCCTCTGGCCAGGAGACCCCCAACGACCTTCACGTGGCGGCAAACACTCTCCGGGATGCGCCGTCTAGGCGATTCGTACGTTTTGCACGGAATCCCGTCGACGCACGCGCGAACGAGATCCAGAAATAGTGTTCCATCGCAGCGACTTCGTGTATATTTTTTGAGAAATCCGACCGTTGGATCGGCGATTTTTTTGCTCCGTCTCAATCTCGGTATATCCATCTTTACTCCCCTTAATTTTTGTCCGTTAATTTTATCGTTTGATACATCAAAACCGGCCACCAAGTTGACCGTTTAAATTGTGTAATTTTTGGACAGTTTTGCGGAGCCAACTTCATCGGTTCGTATCTTCTACATCGCAGCTCCGTCTGGCATGCCACCGGTTCCTATGCAAAGCTGGTATAACCCTCTTCCTAGCCCTTCAGTTTCGTTTTATTGTAAGCACGTTTGATTGGTTGAATTTGACGCCAAAGTTGGCCGTCCGAATTCATAATTTCCAACTTGTTAAATTCTATTTTTGAACCCAAGACTCTAGATTCAATTTCTGACACCACCAATAGACTCGTGGCATCATTCTGGCACATTTTTATATAAAGTTTGTTAGATTTGGAGGACGTGGGCCCTGGCACGTATTTCGGTGCAAAGCGGGCCCCATATTCCGGGTCAACAGGACTATTTGACGCCGGCTCATCGAAATCTAATTCCAGATATACCGTTGAGTTCTTATCTTCATTTTGGACTCGTTGACCTATAATTTGCTAGATTTTAGTGGATATTGGTTTTGGCACGCATTTCGGTACAAGTCGGATACCAATATCCGGATCAACGGGTCATTTTGAGATCGGCTCATCGGAATCTAATTTTGGATATACCGTTGAGTTTGTATTGTCATTTTGGACTCGTTGACATATAATTTGCTGAGTTTTGAGGACATTTGCTCTGACACGCTTTTCCGTGCAAATCAGAATTTTAATGTCTTGTTCAACGGACCAATTTGAGATCGGGTCAACAGAATCCAATTCTGAATATACCGTTGGGTTCATATCATCATTCTAGATTCGTGGACATATAATTTGTTAGGTTTAGTGCACTTTTATTTTTTGGCACATTTTTCGGTGCAAAACAGGTCTGACACGGACACCGTTTTGACTCGAAATTACCTTTTTGCCCCTGTGTACTAATTGGACTTATGGGCAGGCTATTCTAGCTATTTTGACCATTCTGGACATGTTGGTAATGGTTGTTTCACCATCCGACAACATCTGTAGGTTTTCACCCTAATATTATAATCTTTTTCCTTTGGTTGTATTTCGAGATCCATCGATTCTAGTGATTTTACACTCACTGAAATTGATATGTTGACCTTGTAGATGTTTTTAGAGACTAGCCTTGACTCTGTTTGACCATGGTTGACTGCTTTGACTGAACGTCGAAGTAGAGTCAACATTGACCTAGGTTAGACTAGTTTTGACCTTGGTTGACCACAGTTGACTATTTTGATTGAAAGTCAACCATAGCCTAAAAATTGACTAGAACTTGACTGAGTTGACCAGTTGACCCAAAGTCAACTGTTAGTCAACGTTAGTTAACATTTGACCTAGTTTGACCTAGAGTTGACCAGTTGACCTAAAGTCAACTGTAAGTCAACCCTTGACTTGTCTTGACCTAGTTTGACTTAGTATGACTTGATTTTACTTCCAAACCCTTATATTGATACAGTATTCCATCTATAGGCCCTCGAGGCACTGTTCTAGGGCTCAGTTGACATATTCCACCAGATCGCAGGCGAGTACTGTAATGACCATTTTTCGTATCACGTATCTCGGTATACGTGTACGTATTTAGACCCGTATTGCATGTTTCCATGGTTGGTCGGCCCAATTGACTTGGTTCGGCTTGGTTTGCATGGTTCGGTTTTATGTTAACCACTCCCACCTACCACCACTTTTATTAAATATCCTACCTACCACCATCCTCTTCATTAAATATCCCACCACTCATTTCTCTCTCTTCATTACTTCTTCTTCTCCACCATTACTTCTTCAACCACCAGAGAGAGATAGAGAGAGTGGGAGAGCTTAGGCAAGTGCACCTTGCTTCATGGAGGAAGTCCATTTTTATTGTTCCATTGTCTTCCTCATGTGTTTCTAAACCACTTTAGTACTTGTCATTTTTCATTTCTATGGTTAAATTTTGTAGATCTAGCTTTGTGGTATTTTTGGTTTCCAGGACTTTTGATCCATCACACTTGCATATTTTGCTAAGTTGATGATACCATGATTGCAGAGAAGTTTGTTAGGTCCAATTTGACCTATGGGAATTTTGCATGAGCCGCATGGGCATTGTAGCACTCAGCCGCATGGCCCTTGCATATTTTTTTAATCTTGGTAGCATGCAAATGTAAAAGCCAGCCGCATAAGCATTCAGGAATGCATTTATTGCATTACTCTAATAATGAGCCGTATATGGCTTGCTTCATAAAGGAGCCGCATAGGCTTTATCAGAGAATGCAATAAATGCGTTCACACTAATGCATTCTAGTGCATTAATAATAAAGCATTTCCAATCAATTAGCAAGTGCTTGGAAAACCGAGCAATAAGAATGAATGCTTCCCAAGCATCTACATGCCCTGGGCAATTAATGCCTTAACACCAATGTACTTGTTTGTGCATTGCTTGGGCTACCAATGCATAGCCGCATACAGCAAATTCCAAGCCGCATGCACTAGAGAATGCACGCATGCGTTCTTTCCTGAATGCACTTCTGCATGCAATTTTAAATACATATTCCAAAGAGCCGCATAGCATCAGGACAAGTATGTGTGGTTAGTGCTTTGTCCCAATGCTTTCCTTGGGAGCATGAGCCGCATTAGAATGCATTAAATGCATTTTTGCATTTAAGTCCAAAAGCCTATAATGCATCAGCCGCATAAGAATGCCTTTAATACATTTTATGCATTTAAGTCCATTAAATGCATTTTTGCATTTAAGTCCATTAAATGCATTTTTGTATTTAAGTCCAAAAGCCTATAATGTTTCAGCCGCATAAGGATGCCTTTAATGCATTTTTGCATTTTAGTCCATTAAATGCATGTAATGCCTTTAAGCCCATTAGAATGCATTAAATACATTTTATGCATCTAAGTCCATAAGCATGTGATGCATTTATCTCTTACTGCAATTTCTTAAGTCAGCCGCATGTATTAAACGCATTATGCTAATGGGCACTAAGCATACGTAAATTATATATTGAAATATTATAATTTGAATATTAATATATTTTGTATATTAATATATTGGTATATTAAATATATTAACATAGTGTATTTATTGTATTAATGCATTATTTAATGCATTACACTAATACATTATATTAATGTATTTAATGCAATTGCCTGCTAGCATACATGTTTATATATCCTTTGCTCAGCCGCATATGGCCAAGTGACTGCCGGCCGCATGGAATTTTCGAGCCGCATGAGTCCCCCACAGTCCTTGCCCCTTTTTAAATAATTAATTACTAAATGTGTACTTGTGCTAAATTAATTGTTTCTTGATACGATGGTGACCCGTTGTGGTACACTTTTGATATGACATGATGGTGGCCCGACGCGGCGCACACTTGTCCGTAAACTTGACATGACAAGATTGGATGGCCTGGACACTGTGGGTGATTGTGTTTGAACAATTAAATCGGTAATATTTACATCATGTCTAGGACAGGGATCCCTGAGTACCACGGTAAGGGATACCCACTATAAAGGGCTAAGGCTAATAACTAGAATAATTCAGTAGTCATGAGAGATGTTCTCCAGCTACAGGCGATCCCGTTATCCTGGCCACCATTGTGGACTTGCAGCCTGCCGACGAGTAGGGCACAAGTCTGAATTCATAGATATATGGAAAGAACAATGTACTGCTAAATGAACCCAAGTCGCCTGGATAACCTGGATTAGCTGCAGGGCTTGTGGCTGGAGGAAAATCTCACTGCATGTGGTGTTAACCCTAGCTAGCTAATGTAGAAAGCCGTAGTCATTGATTGGCCGGAAGCGATTATATGGCATGGTTTTCAGTGTTCGATTATTGCAAGCTTGATCGCATGATTGTCACTTCTAACAATAAAGATCAGAGGCTAAGTTCGGTTCTGGCGAAGGGTTACAACCCCGGTCCTTGTTTGGTTTATGGGTTGTAACCTGGCTTCCGGAACAGTTCTAAGTCCTCTCTTCGTTTATTGTCTTATTGTACCCCACGTCATGCTTGTAATGTTTTACCTTACTAACAAGATTGGTGATGGAGTTCTATTCAGGTGAAGGGTTGCAACCCCGGTCCTTGTTTTGTTTAAGGGTTGTGACCTGGCTACTTGAATGGTTCCCTCGTACACCATTATGACTATCGTTATTCTTTTACTTCAAGTTCTTTTAACAGCTTTATATATATATTTCTAATGTGCTGGTTTTAGTTCTTAAGTGAAGCCTCCTTTGTGGCACTTGCTCTTTCTGGGATCTGACCCAGCTGGTTTTGTGTGGCCAGATTTCGGAGCTACCTCAGAGGATCTACCAACCTTTCAGCCCGATGGTGACCATCAGGCATGACCAGGGCAACGAGTGGGTTTATTTTTGCTCTCCCACTCTATTATAAAAATTTTATTTTGAGACGTTTAGCCGGCGAGCACCTGTTAGCTCGTATTACATACCCTATTATTGTCTGCCTATGGGCTGTAGCATGATTGACAGATCCTAAGGTTGATCATGTATAACTAAACTCTTGCTAGTCCTCACATTTTGTAACGACTAGCTTCATGATCAGCTGAATATTTGGGGATCTCACATCTTGTAACTTTACTTGCTTGCTTGAGATTGAGACAATTAGGCTTGTTATTGACCATAGGAGACTGTTGGTTTGTAGTTAAACCCTCATGTATCTAGACAATCGTGACCGTATAGTGGGGTGGATTCTATTTCATTATACGTAGCTGGCTATGTATGCCCCCGCTCTCCAGTATTCTGGTTCTGGGGCGTTACATGGTTTAAGTGGTGGCCCATGCAGGTCTTGTAAATCAAGATATGTGAGGGTTACCGAATAGATGTCTTAATCAGCACTCGCCTTTGATCCCTGCCCGACTTTTCTAATCCCTGAGATTCTCGACCTGAACACATGCTTGTATCGTTGAATCTGTCTTGGTCCTTCCTTATTGTTCCCTATGTCGTCTTCTTCAGCGACATTTTTCCTGGACCTGCCGATCAGCATGGCGAAGCGCATCCTATGGACCAGCAGCAACAAGAAGATCAGGCCCAGCACTCAGGAGCAGCCTCCAGGGCCATGCCTTCCAGAGGTCCAGAAGCTCCGGTGCAGTCAGCCCAGCCCGCGAGGCAGGATGATGGAACCTTGGTTGGAATTATCAGAGAGTTGCTTGTATCGCAGGATCGTCGAGGTGATGCCTTGCATCAGGCCGTGGCAGATGCTCTGGACAGAGGTGGACAGCACGGGAGTAGTGCAGCGAACAATTTCAAGCGCCTGAACCCTCCATTCTTCGATGGCAGCGAAGATGCTATCGCTGCTGATGCGTGACTTCAGGACACAGAAGTGATATTAGAAGCAGCGAAGACCCCAGAAGATGAGAAGGTGGCCGTGGTATGCCTGCAGTTATTGGATCTAGCCCGCAGCTGGTGGGCGGCTCAGGCCGTTGGACTAGCGGTGCCTATTGCTTGGGTAGTATTCCGTAAGAGGTTCCGGACCAAGTACTTCGATGCGGTGGCTCGGTACGATCTTCAGACCAAGTTCACCAATTTGAAGCATATGGGCAGGACGGTCGATGGATATGCGGCCGAGTTTTCCAGGCTTAGTCGATTTGCTCCCACCTTGGTGGCGACCGAGTTTGATAGAGCCCAACGATTTCAACAGGGACTCCACCTGAAGATTTTGCTGGCGATGGAGTAGTTTGAGCATCAGACTTTTGATGTGGTATTGAGGACAGCTAGAAGGCATGAGTACACCTCTCAGAGAATTGTAGACAGGACCGGAGGTCGAAAGCGATCTCACGGCTAGATGAATCGGTCGTCAGCGCCAGCCCCGGCAGCTAGAGCATTGACATTGGAGCTCCGAGAAGGGCAGCTTCGGTTACGTCGGTTCAACATTCAACCCCGACGCACCCTCAGCAGCAGAAGCAGAAGCAGTCTTCCCCCATGGGCTGCTCTTATTGTGGGAAGCCTGGACACGTTGTTTCAGAGTGTCGCAAGGCTTGAGGATTGTGTTTGCTTTGTGGAGCGCCAGACCACAAGGTAGGGTCCTGCCCGTTCAGGACTGACTCATCACCAGCCAAGACCAGTTCATCAGTGAGGGGACCAGCCCCAGTACCAGTCCATCAGCAGTTTCCATCCCCGAGGCCATTATCGACGCAGACCCAGGCTTTTCATCAGCAAAGGCCTCAGCAGTTTGCCCAGGCGCAAGTCCAGAATAGGCAGAGAGGATTCCAGCAGAGAGGGCCGGCACCCAGAGGGCATAGTTAAGTGTTGGCTTTGACCATGGAAGAAGAAGGAGTGGCACCAGGTGAGGTAGTGGCAGGTACTATTCTCGTCAACACATTTCCTGCTTCAGTGTTATTTGATTCTGGTGCATCGCATTCATTTATGTCTGCACGATTCGTGACACGGATAGGACTGGAGCCCGAGTCACTATCAGTAAGGCTCAATATACTTACTGGTAATGGTCTTGTGGGAGTAGATAGAGTGTTTTTCTCGTGTCGAATCGTGGTTAGCGGTAGAGAATTTCTTGTTAGGCTGATAGAATTCCCGATGGCCGATTATGATGTGGTCTTAGGGATGGATTGGTTGAGAGATCAGTATACTAGGATAGACTGCCATATTGGCAGAGTTATTTTTAGCATTCCAGGCGAGCCGGAGTTTTTCTTTTCTCGAGGCAAAGTGGAACCTTCTCCCCCAATATTGCGGATGGCCGTAGCAGTAGTACAGTTACCCCGGATAGTCGAAGAATTTCCAGATGTTTTCCCGGAAGAGCTTCTAGGGATGTCGCCAGAACAGAAGATCGAGTTTACTATCGATTTGATTCTCGGGACAGCACCAGTGTCTGAGAAAGTCTACAGGATGGCGCTGTCAGAGTTGGAGGTATTATACAAGATGATTGAAGAACTCAGGACCAAGGGATTCATTCGTGCTAGTGGATCGCCTTGGGGAGCCCCGATGCTTCTTGTGAAAAAGAAGGATGGTACATCCAGATTATGTATTGACTATCGTACCTTGAACTCAGTGACAATCAAGAACAGATATCCTCTCCCAAGGATAGATGACTTGTTTGATCAACTTAGAGGAGCGGCAGTATTCTCGAAGATTAATTTACGGTCAGGGTACCACTAGATCAGAGTCAGAGAGCAGGACATCCCGAAGACAGCTTTCAGATCCAGATATGGGCATTGGGAGTTCCTTGTTATGCCCTTTGGAGCAACCAATGTGCCGGCAGTATTCATGGATCTCATGAATCATATCTTCATGCCTTATTTGGACCAGTTCGTGATCGTGTTCATAGACGATATCCTGGTCTACAATAAGAGTGAAGCGGAGCATGAGCAGCATCTCAGAGTTGTCCTCCAGATTCTCCGAGAGCGCCAGTTGTATGCCAAGTTTAGTAAATATGAGTTCTGGCTCGATCGCATTTCGTACTTGGGTCATATCATCACCAAGGGTGGAGTGGAAGTGGATCCCCAGAAGATAGTGGCTATCGAAACCTGGCCAGTGCCCCGCACAGTTGCAGAAATTCGCAGTTTTCTTGGATTGGCCGGCTATTACTGGAGATTTGTTTCGAACTTTGCTCGGATTTCAGCGCCATTGACGCAGTTGACCCGCAAGGATGTGCAGTTTGCTTAGACATCAGAATATCAGGAATCTTTTGAGAAGTTGAAGCGAGGCTTGATGACGGCACCCGTTCTCATACTTCCAGATAGGATCGGAGGATTTTCAGTGTACTGTGATGCTTCAGGCAGAGGACTAGGATGTGTTTTGATGCAGCATGGAAAGGTAATAGCTTATGCGTCACGTCAACTTCGTGATCATGAAAGGAATTACCCAACCCATGACTTAGAGCTGGCCGCTGTAATGTTTGCACTTAAGTTGTGGAGACACTACCTGTATGGAGATAGGGTGGAGATTTTCACCGACCACAAGAGCCTAAAGTATGTTTTCACCCAGAAGGACCTTAATATGCGTCAGAGAAGATGGCTAGAGCTGCTTGTGGATTATGATGTCAACCTGCAGTATCACCCTGGGAAGGCCAATATTGTGGCAGATGCATTAAGCAGAAGAGCCGGAGTTTACCTTCTGACATCGCAACCAGAGTTGTTAGCAGATCTTCAGAAGATGGGTATAGAAGTTGTCCTTCCTACCAATGTGGCATTGATGGCCGGCATGCAAGTTCAGTCCAGTATAGTTGATAGGATCAAGATAGCTCAGTCCTCCGATTCTAAGCTTCAGCGGCTTAGAGCAGAATGTGAAGCGGGTCGACGACCAGAATTATGTATTCATGAAGACGGTACACTTCGACATGGTAAGCGTCTTTGTGTACCCAGTGGAGATATCAGGCGGAAGGTGATGACGGAAGCCCACAGTTCTCAGTATTCAATTCATCCCGGTGGCACGAAGATGTACCGTGATATCCGTCAGCACTTTTGGTGGAATGGCATGAAGAGGGAGATAGCTCGGTTTGTCTCTCGGTGTTTGGTCTGCCAACAAGTTAAGGCTGAACACCAGAGGCTAGCTGGACTTCTTCAGCCCTTGCCGATTCCAGAATGGAAGTGGGAGCATGTAACCATGGATTTCGTGACTGGATTACCTAGATCCCCAGCCGGTAGAGATGCTATTTGGGTTATAGTTGACAGTCTCACGAAGGTGGCTCACTTTCTCCCATTCAGAGTGGGTCAGTCGACGGCCCAGCTAGCAGAGATGTATCTTCAACAGATTGTCAGATTCCACGGAGAACCAGTTAGTATCACCTCGGACCGAGATTCAAGATTTACGTCACACTTTTGGCGTAGCTTGCAAGAGAGTTTGGGAACTCGCCTCCAGTTCAGCTCAGCTTATCACCCGCATACCGATGGTCAGTCGGAGCGCACGATCCAGACTCTGGAGGATATGTTGAGATCTTGTACACTCGACTTTGGTGGTTCGTGGGAAGATCACCTGTACCTGGTAGAGTTCTCGTACAATAATAGTTTCCAAGCCAGTATCCAGATGGCTCCGTTCGAGGCACTGTATGGAAGGAAGTGCAGATCCCTACTAGCATGGGATGATATGGGAGAGAGACAGATGCTTGGTCCAGAAATGATCGCTCGGACAGTTGAGGTGGTCAGGAGAGTCAGAGATCATCTTCGCGTTGCACAAGATCGTCAGCGCCATTGGGCCGATTCTCATCAGCGTCCCCTTGAATTTTCTGTCAGTGACCATGTATTCCTGAGGATCTCGCCTAACCGTGGCGTCATTCGTTTCGGCGTACGGGGAAAGCTTAGTCCTAGGTATATAGGGCTGTTCGATATTCTGGAGCGAATAGGAGATGTGTCCTATCGTCTCGCTCTTCCACCGTCTCTGAGTGAGGTGCATGACATGTTCTACGTGTCCCAACTAAGACGGTATATCCCGGATCCGAGCCACATCCTGTATCATTCGGAATTGGTTGTTGGTACCAACCTTTCGTATGAGGAGAGGCCCGTATCCATATTGGACCAAAGAGAGAAGATACTCAAGAACAAGACTATCAAGTTAGTCCGTGTTGCTTGGGGTCATCACTCTTTGGGAGAGTCAACGTGGAAGCATGAGGATGATATCCGATCGCGATATCCCGACCTGTTTGACTCGTGAGGTATAATATCCTTCTTATGTCTCATGTTTTCGATTCCTTGCTTGCATGAATGATTGTTTGATTACTTAACTAGTATAGCTTGCCTGTGAGCAGTATAGCTTGTCCTTGCATCTCTAGCCACTTGATTAAATTCCGAGGACGGAATTCTTTTAAGGTGGGTAGAGTTGTAATAACCATTTTTCGTATCACGTATCTCGGTATACGTGTACGTATTTAGACCCGTATTGCATGTTTCCTTGGTTGGTCGGCCCAACTTGACTTGGTTCGGCTTGGTTTGCATGGTTCGGCTTTATGTGAACCACTCCCACCTACCACCACTTTCATTAAATACCCCACCTACCACCATCCTCTTCATTAAATATTCTACCACTCATTTCTCTCTCTTCATTACTTCTTCTTCTCCACCATTACTTCTTCAACCACCAGAGAGAGATAGAGAGAGTGGGAGAGCTTAGGCAAGTGCACCTTGCTTCATGGAGGAAGTCCATTTTTATTGTTCCATTGTCTTCCTCATGTGTTTCTAAACCACTTTAGTACTTGTCATTTTTCATTTCCAAGGTTAAATTTTGTAGATCTAGCTTTGTGGTATTTTTGGTTTCCAGGACTTTTGATCCATCACACTTGCATATTTTGCTAAGTTGATGATACCATGATTGCACAGAAGTTCGTTAGGTCCAATTTGACCTATGGAAATTTTGCATGAGCCGCATGGGCATTGTAGCACTCAGCCGCATGGCCCTTGCACATTTTTTTAATCTTGGCAGCATACAAATGTAAAAGCCAGCCGCATAAGCATTCAGGAATGCATTTATTGCATTACTCTAATAATGAGCCGCATATGGCTTGCTTCATAAAGGAGCCGCATAGGCTTTATCAGAGAATGCAATAAATGCGTTCACACTAATGCATTCTAGTGCATTAATAATAAAGCATTTCCAATCAATTAGCAAGTGCTTGGAAAATCGAGCAGTAAGAATGAATGCTTCCCAAGCATCCACGTGCCCTGGGCAATTAATGCCTTAACACCAATGTACTTGCTTGTGCATTGCTTGGGCTACCAATGCATAGCCGCATACAGCAAATTCCAAGCCGCATGCACTAGAGAATGCACGTATGCATTCTTTCCTGAATGCACTTCTGCATGCAATTTTAAATACATATTCCAAAGAGCCGCATAGCATCAGGAGAAGTATGTGTGGTTAGTGCTTTGTCCCAATGCTTTCCTTGGGAGCATGAGCCGCATTAGAATGCATTAAATGCATTTTTGCATTTAAGTCCAAAAGCCTATAATGCATCAGCCGCATAAGAATGCCTTTAATATATTTTATGCATTTAAGTCCATTAAATGCATTTTTGCATTTAAGTCCAAAAGCCTATAATGCTTCAGCCGCATAAGGATGCCTTTAATGCATTTTTGCATTTTAGTCCATTAAATGCATGTAATGCCTTTAAGCCCA
This sequence comes from Iris pallida, assembly GCA_029216955.1. Taxonomy (NCBI): domain Eukaryota; kingdom Viridiplantae; phylum Streptophyta; class Magnoliopsida; order Asparagales; family Iridaceae; genus Iris; species Iris pallida. The sequence continues at coordinate 17,245,387 of JANAVB010004800.1, forward strand.
TTAGAATGCATTAAATATATTTTATGCATCTAAGTCCATAAGCATGTGATGCATTTATCTCTTACTGCAATTTTTTAAGTCAGCCGCATGTATTAAACGCATTATGCTAATGCGCACTAAGCATACGTAAATTATATATTGAAATATTATAATTTGAATATTAAAATATTTTGTATATTAATATATTGGTATATTAAATATATTAACATAGTGTATTTATTGTATTAATGCATTATTTAATGCATTACACTAATACATTATATTAATGTATTTAATGCAATTGCCTGCTAGCATACATGTTTATATATCCTTTGCTCAGTCGCATATGGCCAAGTGACTACAGGCCGCATGGAATTTTCGAGCCACATGAGTCCTCTACAGTCCTTGCCCCTTTTTAAATAATTAATTACTAAATGTGTACTTGAGCTAAATTAATTGTTTCTTGACACGATGGTGACCCGTTGTGGTACACTTTTGATATGACATGATGGTGGCCCGACGCGGCGCATACTTGTCCGTAAATATGACATGACAAGATTGGATGGCCTGAACACCGTGGGTGATTGTGTTTGAACAATTAAACCGGTAATATTTGCATCATGTCTAGGACAGGGATCCCTGAGTACCACGGTAAGGGATACCCACTATAAAGGGCTAAGGCTAATAACTAGAATAATTTAGTAGTCATGAGATATGTTCTCCAGCTACAGGCGATCCCGTTATCCCGGCCACCATTGTGGACTTGCAGCCTGCCGACGAGTAGGGCACAAGTCTGAATTCATTGATATATGGAAAGAACAATGTACTGCTAAATGAACCCAAGTCGCCTGGATAACCTGGATTAGCTGCAGGGCTTGTGGCTGGAGGAACATCTCACTGCATGTGGTGTTAACCCTAGCTAGCTAATGTAGAAAGCCGTAGTCATTGATTGGCCGGAAGCGATTATATGGCATGGTTTTCAGTGTTCGATTATTGCAAGCTTGATCGCATGATTGTCACTTCTAACAATAAAGATCAGAGGCTAAGTTCGGTTCTGGCGAAGGGTTACAACCCTGGTCCTTGTTTGGTTTAAGGGTTATAACCTGGCTTCCGGAACAGTTCTAAGTCCTCTCTTCGTTTATTGTCTTATTGTTCCCAGTACTAAAATATGATCTATTAGCGACGTAATTTAGCGACGGCGTAAAATTACGTCGCTATATATGGAATTCAGCGACTCCTTTATATAAACATCGCAAAACGTCGCTGAATAGCGACGTTCAGCGACAGGTATAAAATTACGTCGCTGAATAGCGACGTTACGTCGCTGGATTATTAAAATATGTCGCCAGTTTACGACGTTTAGCGATGTCCTCATGTGACGTCGCTAATATTTTTACTTATGGCACAGCGTTTCGTTTTTTCCACTCACTCGAAATTTCCAATTTTTCCCACTACTCATTCCCCCCCTCCGGCGATTCCTTCGGCGGCCCCTTCCCCCCCCCCCCCGGCGACTCCCTCCCTCTCCGGCGACCCGTACCCCCCCGTCGAGCTCCTCCTCCTCGAGCTCAGGTAAACCGTAACCTAACTCCTCCTCCTCCTCCTCCTCCTCCTCCTCCTCCTCCTCCTCCTCTCCCACGGACACACACACACACACGGACACACACGCACACACACACAGAGACACACACACACACGGACACACACGCACACACACATAGAGACACACACACACACACACGGACACACACGCACACACACACAGAGACACACACACACACACGGACACACACGCACACACACACAGAGACACACACACACACACACACGGATCACACGGACACACACACAGATGGACACACACACACACTGGACACACTGTGTCATGTTGTGGTGGACACGAGACACTATGTTGGACACGTACACATAGCCTAGATCCTTTACCAACCATTTATTTTCCATTTTAACATGTTTTTATATATCAATTTCTAAATACCCTATGTTGACTGATACCTTGTTAATTTATTGTATTTTTTAATTTTGAAAACCCAGTTTTGACAACCATTTTAACCTAGTTTAATGCTTTAATTTAGATGTTTAAAACCCTGGTGTAGTGTATCTATATGTGTGCTGACTGAGTTTCAAGTTTGGGGTGATTTGGTTAGAGTTTTGGTTCTCGATTTGGGTTTGAGGTGAATGGGTCTGAAATATATTATAGGAGTATGTAATGTTGTGTGAAATGAACTAATTTCCTTTCTTTTCCTTTCCTATTTGACTGAACACAGTAAATCCCCTTACTATCCAGATTGGACTGACCTATAGTTCATATCACTCACTCACTCACTCTTGCCTAGGTACACACACGCATATAGCCTAATACAAGCATGTTAGCCTCCCTCATATACACGTATATGTGACTGTCACATGTAATAGTCAACACACTCACCCCCCATTCACATGTGCATGTACACACACCACCCACTCTCTACTTCTCTCTCTATATATATATATGTTTGATAGATGGTATTGTATACATATATACATAACTATATCATGTAACTCATATGTGATATAGGCATATAGCCTATGTTAGAGTGTCTAAATATATGAATGCATGAAAGTTGCCTTGTCTTGTAATATAGGCATATAGTATATACATGCCTATATATATATATATATTATGTATATATCTATATAGATATTACTTGTGTGTATGAGATAGCTTGAGTTGACTTTGGTCATTATTGGTACTTGAATTGATCGAAACAAAGACCCCCAATGTCGGTATCGGTCAATATTTGGTATCGGTCGGTATCGGATCGGAACATGCCAAACCGTATCGGTATCGGCCGTATCGGATCGGTATCGGCCGATACTTTAAAATTATATGAAATAGTAGTCACCCCCAAGGTTGACTATTTTTACTGAAAGTCAAAGTAGAGTAAACATCTGACCTAGATTGGACTAAGAGTTGACAAAGTCAACTATAGGTCAACCCTTGACCTAGTTTGACCTTGTTTGACTTTGTTTGACTTAGCTTGACCTTGTTTGACTTTGTTGTCTTCATGTTTGTTAAATGACACCCAGATACTAGTTTTAGTTGTTTAAATGACACCCAGATACTAGTTTTAGTTTCAGTTTGCTTTGGTAACTCACTATTGCTCATTACTTGGTACTAGTTTTAGTTGATTGTGTTTTTTTAAGACTAAACAAAGGACACCCAGATATTACTTGTGTGTATGAGATAGCTTGAGTTGACTCTGGTCATTATTGGTACTTGAATTATAGGTTAGGCTTGTATAGCCTTGAATGGTGTGTGCTAGCTAGTATTGGGATACCAATAGCGATAAGGTAAAGGGTACCTTGGTAGATCATGACTAGAAATAGGATATTTGACTTAGATTTGACCTTGTTTGACCAAGGTTGACTATTTGACCTAGTTTGACCTTGTTTGACTTTGTTTGACTTAGCTTGACCTTGTTTGACTTAGTACAACCTAGTTTGACCTAGTTTGACCTAGTTTGACCTTGTTTGACTTAGCTTGACCTTGTTTGACTTAGTACAACCTAGTTTGACCTAGATTGCATATCATTGTTATTAGTAACTGTCCGCTACTAATGTGTGTCCCATAATAAGACATAATATACGAATTTGTGCCTGTTGGATAATGTGTGTCCATCTTTGCGGAATTATTTCCAAATGGATATGAATTACTACTTGCGAAATCGTTCATGGATATACAATCGTCGTCCTGATGATATATGTGGCGTGCGGGATGAATACATAGCGGGAGTAGAGCAGTTCCTGCAGTTTGCTAAGGCGTTCCCTCAGTACATGGACGGCACCAAAATTAAGTGTCCGTGTGTGAAATGTCATAACGTGAAATATTATCCAGAAGTGGAAGTGACATATCATTTGTACTCGAGGGGTTTCACGCCTAATTACTATCAGTGGACCGCACACGGAGAACTTGTGTCTTTAGCATCAGAGCCGGAGCCTTATGTTGAGCCGTATATGCATGCGGGACCTAATTTTGTTTCAGATAATCATGCATACGACGACGGGTGCGTGAACATGGTTTTCGACGCTGCGGGGCCTAGTTTCGTTCATGATGCACCTGAGGAGGCACTGAACGCCGATGCTGCACAGTTCATGGAGTTGTTGGAGAATGCAAGGACTCCATTGTATCCTGGTTGTGAGGATCATTCACTGTTGGAGGTGGTTACAAGACTGTTGAGCATTAAGTCAGATTTTAACATGTCGCAAGAATGCTACAACCGAGTGTTGGAGTTGATTATAGAGATCTTGCCGGCGGGTGCTAAGTTGCCTAAAGACTTCTACCGGTCTAAGAGGATGGTGAGATCGCTCTGGATGGGATACGAGAAAATCGATTCCTGTCGCAATGGGTGCATGCTGTACTACAAAGACGACAAGGATGCAGATGTGTACAGATTTTGTGGTGCTGATCGCTATAAGACAACTAGTACAGGAAGGTCTACCGGTGCAAGAAGACCGACCGATTCAATGCACTACTTGCCTTTAACGTCGTGGTTGTAAAGATTATTTATGGTGAAAGAGACGGCCGAAAATATGAGTTGGCACATGCGAGAACAGATTGAAGGAGTGTTGGATCACCCATCCGATGGAGAAGCGTGGAAGCACTTTGATCGAGTGTATCCAGATTTTGCTTCAGATCCGCAAAATATCAGGTTGGGACTATCTTCTGACGGTTTGACTTTGTTTGACTTTGTTTGACTATCTTCTGACGGTTTTACTCTTTTTGGTCTTTCAGGATCCCAGTATTCGTGCTGGCCTGTGATTGTCACTCCGTATAACCTACCGCCTTGGATGTGTATGAAGACTCAGTACATGTTTCTAACCGTTATAATTCCTGGTCCGAACAATCCTAAGAGAAATATTGACGTGTACTTACAGCCTTTGACAGATGAGTTGAATCAGTTATGGGAAGTAGGCGCTAACACGTACGATGTTTCCAGGAAGCAGAATTTTCAGATGAAGGCAACCCTTATGTGGACCATCAACGACTTTCCAGCCTATGGAATGTTATCTGGATGGAGCACTCATGGCCGTCTCTCATGTCCGTATTGTATGGACCGTAGTAAGGCTTTCCGCTTAAAACACGGCGGAAAACCGTGCTTCTTTGATTGTCATCGGCAATTTCTGCCAAAAGATCATCCGTTCAGAAGGAACAGGAATGCTTTCCGTACCGGCGTTATAGAGAAGGGTGATCCACCGCCAAGGTGGTGCGGAGCCACGATATGGGAGGAGGTTAAAGATTTTCCAAGTGCTATAGAAGATCCTACAACTGGGTACAAGTGCGATGGATTTGGTAGAGTTCATAACTGGACAAAGAGGAGCATATTCTGGGATCTGCCATACTGGAGTACTAATCTGATCAGACATAATCTTGATGTCATGCATATTGAGAAGAATGTGTTTGATAACATAATTAATACTGTGATGGACGTAAAGGGAAAAACGAAAGACAATCCCAAGGCCAGGTTGGACTTAGAAGAAATATGCAAACGCCCTGCGTTGCATTTGATACAGCAGAATGGAAAACAGTTCCTGCCGAAGTCAATTTTCTTGCTGGACAAGGAGGATAAAGTGAGACTTTGTCGGTGGATCCAGGGCCTAAAATTTCCAGACGGATATGTGTCAAATCTGAGAAGATGTGTCGATCCGAAGGAAAACAAATTGACGGGTATGAAGATCCACGATTGTCACGTATTCATGGAGAGGTTAATTCCGATTGCATTTCGGGAATTCTTACCGCAGGCAGTTTGGGATCCATTGACGGAGCTTAGCATATTCTTCAGGGATCTTTGTTCTAAGAAATTGCTCGTTGATCGTCTAAAAAAGCAAGAGAAGGACATTGCGGTAACACTATGCAAGCTAGAGAGGGTATTTCCTCCTGGATTCTTCGACTCTATGGAGCATTTGTCGATTCATCTATCCTATGAGGCACGTGTTGGTGGACCCGTCGAATATCGATGGATGTACCCGTTCGAGCGACATTTGAATCACCTAAAAAGAAAGGTGAAAAATAAGGCACGGGTCGAGGGTTCTATTTGTGAAGCCTATGTTCTCGAGGAGATTACAAACTTTTGTTCGATGTATTTCAAGCCTCATGTTGCAACTAATAGAACGAGAGCTTCCAGAAACGACGAGGGAGATCATGAAAGTAATGATACAATACTGAAGGTATTCAATGCTCCAGGAAAGCTATCGGGTAAGATGAAAAAGAGATATCTGAACGATGATGAGCTAAGGGCTGCTCAGGTGTATGTATTACTCAACTGCGACGAGGAGGAAGTAGAGAAACTAGAGGGGTAAGTAATTAATATGTCTATATTATTTTAATAGTGTTAATTATTATACTATTACATTAATTGAACGATGTTATTTTCAGCATATTTAATGATGATGTGAGGTCGGGTAGGCCACACATAACAGAAGAAGAACTAGAACAAGAAATGAGGCATTATTTTCCATCATGGTTGAGTACATATGTAAGACTTGAGAACTTTGTAATTACCTTTTTGTATATGCACTTGATTGAGAATGAGCTTAATTGCTTCTTTCGTGGTATTTAGGTCGATCGTCCATACGCAAGACTTGAGAATGAGTCTATTAGAACGCTAGCCAAGGGACCAATTTATGCTGCAAAAATATGGCCAAGCTACTGTGTTAATGGGTTTAGGTTCAAGTCAATAACTTGCCCGATTAGAGATAACTTTGTGGATCTCGATTCCACCAAAAACAGCTGTTTGTGTATCAGATCTTCGAACTACAAAGATGTTGATGCGGGCAACGATTTCTATGGCGTGTTACGGGAGATCGTGGAGCTGACATATAGTTATGGAATAGAGCCTGCTAAGATTGTGTTATTCAGGTATGATTGGTTCGATCCGATTGAAGGTCAAGGTTGGAAAGTAGACAAGCATGGTCTTGTTGATATAAACTATCGGCGTCGATATCAAGCCTATGAACCATTTGTCCTATCAAGTCAGGCTCAGCTCGTGTACTTCACAAGTTATCCTAAACGGGGAACAACAACAAGGTCGGACTGGTGGGCAGTATGCAAGACCAAAGCTAGAAATACCTTTGAGGTTGACGATGTAGCTTATCAATAGGATGAACTACCTCTTGTAACAAATATTATAGAAGTGGACACGACGGAAGTTCCCTATTACACATCTAATTGTGTAGAAGAAGTAGAATTATCTGAAGAGGAAGATGCAGATGAAAGTGAAGATGTAGAGGAGGAGGAGGAAGAAGAAGAAGAAGAAGTAGATGAACTAAACGAACTAGATGAATTTTCAGAAGAGGATTAAATCTGTATGTTTGTTTTATCATCATATTTGACACTTTAGTGACACTTCTATCATATAAATCTGTGATACTTCAGTGACACTTTATTGACACTTTTATTGACACTTCAGTGACACTTTTTGACTATAATATTTTTCAAAAATCTGTGATGTCTATCATATAAATATGTTTTTTTTTTATTGTCATATGTTTTATTGTCAGGTATGACTAGACCATCTGGACGACGCGGAAGATTATATATTAGGCAGCCCCGTCAGCCTCGGGCTGAAGATGGAGAGGGCAGTTCCGTACCCTCATCCTCATCTCCGAGTACGCCAGTGTATCGTTCTGTTCCCGGTCCATTACCGGGACAGGGCAGTTCTAGCAAGTTGGCGACTCCTCCCTCGTCGTCCAGCCTTCCTGATCCCGCGTCCAGCATCCCTGATCCCCCGTCCAGCATTCCTACTGTCGACGGCTCTATGGAGGGAGCCCACGCCGATCATATGGAGGACGGCGATCAGACTGATCCTGCCCAGGCAGGAGATGAGAGCGACCCTCCATGCGCTCCCCCGGACAAGACGCGTATGGAGATTTGGACGGACGGGCCTATGAAGTAAGTTAATTAATTATTATATATTTCTCAAATGATTATATGTACATATATTCATGAAAAATTATTATTGTATAGATATCGGCCTTCTGCAGTACAGAGACAGCTGGGGACATTTGTGAGGCAGAACTATGGTGGGCCTTGGCTCAACTACTCAGATGCTCCCGCAGATAGGAAGGCCTTTTGGTTCGCCCACTTCAAGGTAAAAAATTTGTTTATTTTTAAATTTTAATAATTATTTGTGTATATTATACAACTTTTGTATTTTACTTCTTGTAGAGGACCTATTTCTATCCACCACACCGGGCGGCGAGGATCGAGGGCCAATTTTCTGCCGTCATAGCCAAGCTCATCCGTGATGCGATCGACGACCAGAAGCGTCGTGCTCGCTCCGGACAGCCGATCCAGGGTTGGATTACGCCAGAGCAGTGGACTGCGATGAAGGCTAGATTCAGCGAGCCCAAGTACCAGGAGCGGTCTGAGAAGGCTAAGGTGGCGCGGTCGAGCGCCGGTAAGTGGTGTGGTGGCTCCATTCCGATGACGGAGCATTTTCGTCGTCTGGTACATTTCCTATGACGGATATTAATTTATATATAGTTCGATATAATGTTTAATACTAATAATAGATAATATATTTTAACAGGTAAAGAAGGGTGAGGACCCGAACATGGTGACCGTCTTCCTGGTCACCCATCGGAGGGCTGGGGACATCATTGACGAGAGGACGACGCAGGCATATGTACGTTCTATTCTTTATATTAACTGACTATAATTTAGAAAACAGAAAAATAGATATCAATATAGACTTTAGTAAACACTTACACGTTAGCAAACATGTTCTAGGCCGAGTTTGTTCGGCTACAGAAGGAGGCGGCTGATGCTGCTGCTGCTGCTAATGCGCAAGCAGAGGGAGGGGCTGGTACTTCCTTCCAGCCGCCTGCAGAGCCATCGCCGGACGAGCTCTGGATGACCGCCGTTGGCGGTCTTCAGAAGGGTACGTACTACGGTACGGGATCCTACGGCGCGTATTTGGCTTCGGAGTCATCCCGGGCCCCCTCTGTCAGTACGCAGTCTCCGGCTACGCAGGCGTCGTCACGAGCTGAGGATGTTCGTCGTCAGATCGAGGAGCTGCGTCGCGAGTTGCAGCAGCAGATTTCTGATGCGGTCGAGCGACGATCCGACCCTCCGATCGTCATCGGACGATTTGATGCGGTCGAGCGCAGTATACAGGACCTGATGAGTCTGCATCAGGCTGCAGCTGTCAACTTACAGACGCTCACCGAGTCTACGTAGCGCACAGAGCGTAGACAGGTCGAGCTGGAGGGATCGCAGAGGAGCCTATCTGCCTCACTCGCTCAGTATACTGAGAAGGTGGTGAGTACCCTTGCTGCGCATGGTGAGCGACTGCGAGAGCTGGAGCAGGTACGTCCTCCGAGTCCATCGACGGTGCCGACTTCAGATACTGCACTGCCTCCGACGCCGACTCCAGACATTGTACTGCCTCCTACTGCCCCTACAGTACAGCTCACCTAGGAGCAGTATGACTACATTCTATCCCAGTTGCGCGGCAGGGGTCCGCAGTGATTTTATTGGTTTTTTTTATGACTTGTATGTATTGGCCCTATGGGCAAATTGTTTATTCATACACTGTTATTTATACACTTGTGGGAGACTTTTTATCATCTTTTATTTTTATTTGACTCTATTGGATGTTTGTGAGGATGTGTGTCTGTGATATTTACTTTGCACTGCCTCCTATTTTTATTGTGATATTTACTTTGTGATATCTGCGACGGGATGACAAATATACCTACGCTGGGTTATAAGTGATGATCTGATATACAAAGGAGGTGCTGTCGAAATTTTAAAAAAATATATTGTATATTTTTGTTATGATGTGTGTCTGTGTTTACAGTGAATGTGAAATGCAGTGTTCGAAACCATCGACAGTTTCGATTACTGTTGTATGTTTTATCTTGGATAGAAATAGCAACAGTTCAGGATGCACTTCTGAGAGCTTCATTTTCACATCCTTCACTTTCTCGGACGTCGTAAAGGTTCCCGAGAAGGTGAAGGACGTGAAGAGGAAGCTCTGAGAAGTGCACCCTGAACTGTTGCTCTTTCTATCCAAGATAAAACATAGAACAGTAAGCGAAACTGTCGATGGTTCGAACACTGCACTTCACACACACTGTAAACACAGAAACACAGCATAACAAAAATATCAATTATATTTTTAAAAAAAAAATTTAACATTAGCGACGTATAGCGACGTTCTGCGACGTACTGCGACGGCAAATAGACGTCGCTATACGTCGCTAACTAGCGACGTTACGTCGCTCGACGTCGCTAATATACGTCGCTAAGTTGCCCACGTGGCCACGTGGATGCCATGCCTCGTCATCATTTATAAACTTTTGAAGCGTCGCTAGTGGTCGCTTTACGTCGCAATGTTGGCGACGTACTGATACGTCGCTCTCTGTCTCTCATTTGGCGACGTCTAGCGACAATGGACGCCGCGTCGCAAATAGCGACGTTCGGCGACGAAAGTATCATCTGCGACGTCTAGCGACAATGGACGCCGCGTCGCAAATAGCGACGTCTAGCGACAATGGACGCCGCGTCGCAAATAGCGACGTTCGGCGACGAAAGTATCATTTTTAGCGACGTATTTTCTGTATTTAGCGACGTCTCCTGACGTCGCTAATCTGGGTTATTTTAGTAGTGTCCCCACGTCATGTTTGTAATGTTTTACCTTACTAACAAGATTGGTGACGGAGTTCTATTCAGGTAAAGGGTTGCAATCCCGGTCCTTGTTTGGTTTAAGGGTTGTGACCTGGCTACTTGAATGGTTCCCTCGTACTCCATTATGACTGTCGTTATTCTTTTACTTCAAGTTCTTTTAACAGCTTTATATATATTTCTAATGTGCTGGTTTTAGTTCTTAAGTGAAGCCTCCTTTGTGGCACTTGCTCTTTCTGGGATCTGACCCAGCTGGTTTTGTGTGACCAGATTTCGGAGCTACCTCAGAGGATCTACCAACCTTCCAGCCCGATGGTGACCATCAGGCATGACCAGGGCAACGAGTGGGTTTATTTTTGCTCTTCCACTCTATTGTAAAATTTTTATTTTGAGGCATTTAGCCGGCGAGCACCTGTTAGCTCGTATTGCATACCCTATTATTGTCTGCTTATGGGCTGTAGCATGATTGACAGATCCTAGGGTTGATCATGTATAACTAAACTCTTGCTAGTCCTCACATTTTTAACGACTAGCTTCATGATCAGCTGGATATGTAATGTTTGGGACGCCTTACTATTGTGTATTTGGTGATCTTATATCTTGTAACTTTACTTGCTTGCTTGAGATTGAGACAATTAGGCTTGTTATTGACCATAGGAGACTGTTGATTTGTAGTTAAACCCTCATGTATCTAGACAGTCGTGACCGTATAGTGGAGTGGATTCTATTTTATTATACGTAGCTGGCTATGTATGCCCCCGCTCTCCAGTATTCTGGTTCTGGGGCGTTACAAGTATATTCTCTGATAATAATTCTGTTTTATGATATCGTTTATGTTTCTTGTATTTAGTGTAGAAACCCTTGTTCTCTTGACACATTGTTCACACGGATTGATATTTCTCTGGATCCCGTCATGAGATGTTATTCCTCCCTTTTCTTGGTATATCTTGTGCAAGTCTTTCTTGTTCCTTATGCATTGTATAGACACGATTCCTGCGAAGGCTAGCTACCCTCTCGGAGAATCGCATGTCATGATGTGTCATGGTTGGATCCACTATACTAGTCGGGGACAGGGAGTATTAGTGTAGATGTGTGGTCAATACCCGCCTTGTATATCTTGTGAACCTTGTGAATGCCAATCCTACACCACACGTATGATTGGCTAGATCATGACCTTGTGCAGACCCAAACCGACCACATGTTGTAGCTAGTACTCACACACTTAGATAGATGATTCTTGATTCTTGTACATGCCATGATCAGTTTTACTTGCCTTGTTCTAGCTTTAGATTTACAGCTTACCTTGCCATGATACTCACATGTACATTTCGCAATTTCTTGTATATTCTCTCTATTTACTGCTATATTTTCAATATCGTCTAATTATAACTGTTATTTGAGATTTGTGCTCGTTCCATCCTGACTGGATATGTTGACAAAATTTTAGGAGTAGTTGTGCCCTCAGTATTGGACTTCAGGATGTTGCTAGCTGGGATAGTTCTCGGTATTCTTCACCGTGAGTTGTCTCTCAGGAGTTCTAGGTCTGGTAGTTATTAGTTTTGTCATTGTTTTCCTCTGTTTTATTCTTATCTCATATGATCCTTGTAGATTCTAGTTGTTCTAGTGATATTGTTATTATTTCTTGTCTTGTCTTCCTTAGTTTTTGTGATGTGATATGAGTACATTTCTAGTTATGGAACTTTAGATGTTATAGTTAGTATATGGTACTTGACAGCGCTCTACCGCCAATACTGCGGCGTAGGCTGGGCGTGGCCCACGTATTCGTACCCGTATATCCGGGTGCGGGTCGTGACAATGGGTGCAAATGTGATTTTTATAATTATGGTGCAGGCGTACGTTTGTAACGTCTAGTATCGGTCATTAGAGACTGTCTCGATACCGTGGTTGTACCAACCTGGATACACTTGTACCATAGGATACTGTTTATACACTTTTATTTTTCCAAACTCCCTGTATTTCAGAGTTGTCCGAAAGTCCAGAACCTGTGTTGATTCATGACCCTGATTAGGTTATATTTTACTTTACTATGTAAGGCCGACTGTTACTGTTAAAGGATCAGATCACACGAGTCGTGGATTCGACTCGTACGGTCTCATGGGAGGTGAGGATAGCTACTAGATGCTTGGGCTACTATGCACACACTGTTTCATATACACCATTGAGTCTCTATATCGGAGCTACGATCTTGCATCCCGTTGAGTCTCTATATCGGAGCTACGAATTTTGTACCCCATTGAGTCTCTGTATCGGAGCTACGGATTTTATATTTGGAAAGTCCACATATCGAACATTGTCCTCAAAAGTAGCGTATCACATAGAATGGTTGTTGTCTAGTTCACCATGTCCTGATACAGTTTACATACTCACATTTCTAGTACTGTTTACATCTGGCTTGCATATTATGTACTTTGTTGCGTCCCGCTGAGGACTTGGTTTTCTATTCCAGGCTTAGACGAGGAAGATTATCCGAAGGTTTACGGATCTGGAGTTGAGCCAGGAGCATGATTAACAGCTGATGACGAGATTTATCCAGCAGAATAGCTTGTTCCATTGGTAGAGCTATTCTTGATCTGACTTCATTATCTAGTTAGGCTGTTGTCAGATCTAGTTATCTTTATCTTTTTCTTTCATTCTGTATTGTATCAGCGAAATTGTTTCCGCAAGACTCTTTCATTCAGTATTTGTATTATAGCTACATTTCAGACTTATGTTATTTCAGCACACTGTGGTTTTATTCAGATTATTTACTATGTGTTCCTTGATCGTATTTGTGGATGAGATTAGTTATTTGTGATCGTCTGGGCATTTACGTTATATTAATGCACTTTACAGCTTAAGTGCTACTCTAATGGTTCATTAAATTGGGTTAATCATTGGGAGTAGTACTTGCTGGCCTTGCCACGTGGCTTAGTTTCGTATTTTTGGAACTGGGGCGTGACAAAATTTTATTAGGAATCCAATTTTTCATTCATGCACTAAGCACATAGAAATCAGACATCATTTTCTTACAGACCATGTACTACAAGGTGACATTTGTCTAGAATTTATTGACACAAAATATCAACTAGTTGACATATTTACTAAATATTTAGCAGAAGATCATTTTAACTTTATACGAAGAGAATTAAGAATTTTGGATGTTGAGATTATATTATTTACTTATTATTTAACCTAAATTCATTAATTGTAAAGAGTATTTTGGTTATAAGCGAAAGGGCTCTTCTATCACACAAGCGTAAATAGGCTGAAGTGACACAATGTCAAGTGTCTTCGAACTACCGTTAGCTGGGATCTGGCCCCTACAGCTAACCCGAAATATTTGAATAAAATATATGTATTAAGGTCAATTAATACAAATTATCTTCAAATCAAAATTTCTCATTTATATTTTGTATAGATGGTAAAAACTGCATCAAAGTGGACCCAACAATATTCATGATCCCTAGGAACCGAGTTCTGTGCGAACTCGGACCGAACTCGGGTAGGGTGTTTCCAGAATAGTTGGTTGGGCACTTTGTTTTTATTTTATTTTAAAAGCCTCATCATCTTCCTCGTCCCAAACTGCAGCCATCCGAGAAAAAAAAAAAACCTAACCATAGCTTTTGAGTTCTTCCTCCTCCAAGCTCTTCCAACCCTAAAAGTTTGGATCCAGGTTCATCTCAGGGTTCTCATCCATCTCCATTGGTCAATTTCTGGTATATCTCTCCACTTTTTTTTTCTTCTATTTTTCTAATGGCACCGAAATTGTCAAAGAAGAAAAGAAAAGTTGGGGATGCTTCTGCATCCAATGTTCAAGAAGAAGTATAATTTTCTCTATTTAGTCCATCATTACCTAATAATGATGAGTTCGATGAATTTATTTTCGTATCTTTATATGCTTCCAATGAGTGGTTTAACGATTTCGTTGAGAGGACATTTTTTCCAAAAAATTCGTTGAACTTTACACATTATTTCCATAATATTTATCTGTGTTTCAACATTCTGGACTGGAAGATTTGGTTCAATCCTGTTATCGTATTTATTTAAATGCAATACGTATGCTTTCTTGCAATTTATCGATCACAAACGAAACCATTCGATCTCGAGTCGGTGAGATCAGAATTGAATTTGATGCTGACGATGTAGGTCTGATGCTTCATGTTCCTAATGATGGAGAAGCCCTAGTCGACATCACCAAAATTCAATTTTCGGATAACAGGACAATTTTTTTTCTATTTTTTAATAATTTTTTTTAAATACTATCATGGTGGCCTAGACTCGGCACAGTCCAGACTATTAGTTTGGGCCGAATTTGAAATTCCAGTCATAGTCTGCCCCAGCCCGAGGACTCTGATCGGTCTATCCTGATTGCACAAAACCATAGCAGGTTGGACCGGATTCAGCCCACCCCAACATGTTAAGACAGTCATTAAGGGTCTACTTGGTAACGATGTTTTCACCGGTTTTGGGTTGTTTTTGAACCGACTGTTTATGAAAACCCCTGCTTGTTAATTTTTTTGAGGCACTGGTTTTGATCGGCTCAAAAACTCCCCAAAACCGGTGTAATGTATTTTTGGGTGGCTTTATAAACACCCAAAATCGGTGAATTTTGAGCGGCTCTAGTTTTTATTCCATTTATATCCTCACAAAAATATATATAATTATAACTACTGATACCCTTCCCTATTTAATTTATTCGCGTAAAAAACTTTCAGAACCGCTCGTTAGTGAATTACCAATCATGGATTGGACTGGTTTAAAAGCCGCTACTTAAAAACCATAAAAAATCGGACCCATCATAATCGCTCATAACCGGTATTCTACAAACACCTCATAACCGCTACCCGTACAACTGCCAAGCAGACCCTAAGGGCTCGTTTGGATCGAGTTTTTGTATTCCTAGGAATAAGTTTTCAATTCCTTTTCCATGGGAAAGGAATTCAACATTCTCATACCCATGTTTGGTTAGGTTGGGAATAAATAGTTCAAAATTTTAAAAAATTTCATCTCCATGTTTGGTTTACAAAGGGATAGAAATATTAATTTATTTAGTTTTCCTTTAATACCCTTTCATTAATTTCATGATGATTTACATGTTTGGGATAGAAGTTAAAAATTTGAAAATAAAAAGAGGGTATAACCGTCCAAACAAAATAGCCAAGCATCATTTCTAGGAAAACAAATCTTTTTCTAAGGGAGGCTTGGGAATAGCTTTCTCAAGTCAATAGGAATAGCTTTTCCCCCTAAGCCCCTCATATTCCCTCCTCGTTCCCAATTCTAAACATATCAAATATGGGTAAGAAATTCAAAATTTATTCCCAAGTCACAAAACTTGAACCAAACGTCCCCTGAGGGTCCCAATCACAAGTAACCAGTACGATCAAAGGGTGGGCAATATAGTAATTTTCGGACACTACAATTTGTACTCCTAAACCTAAGCAGACATTTCTGATAATAATAAAATGGAGAGGGAAATGAAGAGGGGTGGGGGAGAAAAGGATCCCCACCAACACCTAGCCCCTCTTTCCTTTTCCAACAAGGAGAAGGAGAAGAGGAGAAGGAGAAGGAGAGAAGGAGAAGAAGAAATCTCTACTAATACCTCTCAAAAATCCAATCTTTCAACTGACCTATCTCCCAAAACTCGATTTTCCCCGCTGCCCATCTGCTGAATCCTTGCTATTTCGATTCTAGGCACCACAAAGCTTGCCACTTTTGTATAAAAAGATTCAATCTTTTCCCGTAAAACTCACTTCTTTGCCTATAGAATCCGTCACAAAGATGAGACTTGAAGCAATTGAGAGCACAAGTGATGGGTTCTTCTCCTTTTCCAAAGTTGGCTTCGCGTGGAACCCCACCATTGACAGCCTCTACCCCTCCGGTAGCTTGTTCGCAAGCGTAAGCCAGATGGGCATCGGCGGCGGCGGCGGCTTCGGCGTTGCGCCGAGCCCGCCGGACCCCCGAGACGACACCGAGCTCCTGGCGAAGTACGTGTCACCGGAGTTCGGCTACCGGGCGGTCGGCGAGTCGGTGGTGGTGGAGGCGGTCGGGGTGGCGAACGAGGCCGGACCGAAGAAGAAGAAGGGGATAAAGATTAGGATCGGGAACCCTTCCGTTAGGAGGCTGTTCAGCGGGGCGATTGCGGGCGCGGTTTCGCGCACTGCGGTCGCTCCGCTGGAGACCATCAGGACCCACCTGATGGTCGGAAGCAGCGGGAACTCGAGCACGGAGGTGTTTGAGAACATCATGAAGACTGACGGGTGGAAGGGGCTGTTTAGGGGCAATTTTGTCAATGTTATTCGGGTTGCCCCAAGCAAGGCCATAGAGGTGAGGAAGTTCTTCAGCTTTTCATATTGTCATTGTCTAAGTTTAATTACTACATGTCTGTAGTAGCTATTCTGGTTTATGCTGTAGTAATTGGTTGATATTTCCGAAGAAGTTCATGTTTTGATGTACTTGATAACATTCTTGACTACCATCCGAAGAGAGAACATTACTTTTTATCCTGTGCCAATTGAATGGTCATAACAATTAAGAGAGCACAACATTGAAGTGCTAAGAAGTGTTGGAATTTACAAATTAAAAATGAGAAAAGTGTGATATAGTTGTCACCCAAAAACTGGTTCTGTTTGTTGTCTTCGTGTGCTAGTTAGGGCTATATTATTGACGCTTGATGCCACATGCTTTACTTTTTAGTGGGAAATTGTGTAATGTTCGTATGCTTAACCCAACACGCACTGCTCCCCCTTCTCGCATCCTTCTTCCCTCCCTCCCTCCCCCCTCTTTTTCAAAAGGAGAATTTAACTGATGTGTTTTAGTAGACTATAACATAAATAAAGCAATATTAAAAGCATTATTCAGTCACTATTAAAATTGGGTTTTCCGAGTGTAGCACTGCGATTTTTTCCAGTTCTCAAAAAGCTTTTGCTTGAAGAAACTTTTGATAAGGACAATTTTGGCATAGAATTGTTTCACCCCTCTCGTCAGTTCCTTCTTAAGGTTTTCTCCAAATCTGCTCAACATGAGCACAAAATCATCTCATTACTTCATTAGTCATTACTAGCTAGCTAGATACATCGTTTTGTATGAGCTTTTTCTTCAATTTGGAAACATGATCTTGTTTTGCCCACCTCAAGATCCTCATTTTCTGAGCATTAAGTTCATACTTGCTAGAAAATGGTTAAGGCCGTTT